>ONZH01015825.1:0-264031 GCA_900303285.1 Rhinella marina
TTGCTCCAACAGCCTCCCTTGCTGGCAACTGTGTCTCATCATCGTCCCTAATCATTTACACTTTAGTGCCCGTTCCACACCACCATCAGCTAGAGATGGAGCTTGCTCCAGTGTTTGGGCATCAGAACAAACAAAATCCTCAGATAGCTCCTGCGATTCTTGCATGGGTGGGAACACTGGTTTGATAACATTGGGCAGGGTGGGAGGAAGGAGGGTCAGAGTGAGGTCCCTGCAGTTCTGAAGGCTATCGACGAGACTGGACTTTGTGGACTTGACTGGGTGGTGGACAGATTTAACAAATCTAGAAGGAGAAGGAGGGGTTTGCCGAGCTGTCTGTAAGGGTTGCGGAAATTCAGACAGAACCAAGGCCCAAAACTTGGGTGGGGGTAGCAGGTTTGCCCATCCCCGCCTCCACAACATTCACCCAGTGTGCTGTCAGGGAGATGTAGCATCCCCGGCCTCAAACCAAAGTGTTGGTGGTCAAATGGCCTTTTGCAGTAACCGTGTTACTCGGGCGTGGATGATGTTTTGGGACATGTGCCTGGGCAAGGCAGGATGGCACAGAGGGAAAAATAATGATGGCTTGATTGCTTTCCCCCTTGCCTATGCCATCTGTGGTTGTCATAGGCAACGTGATTTTAAGGGGTGCAGAATTTTATCTTCTTTTTTGTCTAGTTTGGCTTGGGGTCCATGGCAATGTAGAGGAAAGAAGGTTTCCTTGTATGGTCTCACTTTACAGAGAGGTTAGATTGTCTTTGGAGTGTATTGTTGAGAGGCTGTGATAGTGGCGTAATAGTGCGACTTGGGCGCGTTATATGCACCCAGACATGCTTCCCCTGCTGTCCCAGTTGCATTCCAGCAGTGTTGGCATCCTTTTCTGAGGTTTCAGGGTGGACTTGGTGACCTCCAAGTGGTCGAATTGAGATTTCCAAGTGGCGAGCATTTTTTTCCCATAGACTTTAATGGGATTCGATATTCGGTCGAATAGTCGAATATCGCGGTCTATTCGAATCGAATTTCGAACTTTCGAATATGTCACTACTCGCTCATCTCTATTTGTGACAAAATGGCTCAATATTTGTAATAATATTTTTAGCCAAAAATAAATAAATGCAATCAATTGCAATAAAAAGCAAACCACCGAGACAAAGAACATAAACAAAAACACATATTGTGACAAAGAACATTGCAGGAATTAGTAGCAATCTATATGCACTACTTTTTCCACTTGTTTTAAGGATTTTCTTCTGCTCATATTTTCCCCATTGAGGTAATAGTTTTACTTGCAATCTGAAACAACTTTACTTGTAACTTGGGCATGTATTTCTCATAAAGTGATGATTATTGGAGATAATGCTGATACATAAGAAAACATGGTGAGTCTCTTAGTCTGGTATGATATTGTACACCTGCGTTTTTCCTCTATAATTGATAGGACGGATGACTGCTTGGCTTTGATGTAGATCAACAATTTGAAACGACGACTATAAGTCAGGTGAGATCTCCTGTTGGTGGAACAGATGCAAAATCTTATTAACATGTACTTTATGACAGACCCAAGGAATAAAAACGTCTGGTCTAGTCAGCAATGCAAGTTCTTCAATTTCTTTGCAAGGGTTTTCTACATCATTACAGGATTTGAAGTTATGTCTGGTACATTTTATCTAGCAGCTTGCTTTGATATGCATATTTCATTTGTAGTTTTTTTATTGTTTTAACCTGATTATAAGTAATGTGGCCCATTCAGAAATCATAGGGGTATAACAATTAGGCTACTTGCACATCAGCATGGATCATGGATCCGTCATGGATCAGCAAAATCTCTTTGTATTATTTTTTAAATAGCCATGATTGATCTGTCTCTACAACCATTGAAAGTCAATGGAGGACGGATCCATTTTCTATTGTGTCAGAGAAAACAGATCCGTCCCCATTGACTTACATTGTAATTCATGATGGATCCGTCTTGCTCCGCACCACATCGCAGACAGAAAAACGTTGCTTGCGGCATTATTTTGTCCGCAATGGTGACACAACCAAATGGACTGGGATGCATTCTGGTGCATGCCGTTTCGTTCAGTTCGGATTTGTCCCAATTGACAAGGAATGGGGACAAAATGGAAGCGTTTTCCCCTGCTATTGAGATCGTCTGACTGATGTCAATAGCAGAAAGGGAAAGCGCAGATGAGAAAGTAGCCTTAGGTGGTCCTGGTGTCTTAGGCCCCCTTTACATATGTCCAGCGATCCGGTACAGTTCTCGTCCTGTGTGAAGCAGGAAATGCCAGAGGGGAACTGAAGCAGGAACTGATGTCATAGTTTTCTGGATGGTAAATAGCGCCAGACAGAAAAATGCTGCATGTGTATAGACATTGGAACTGTGCAGTGAAGTGCAGTTCACATATATCAGTTGTGTCCAGCTCCCGGCCTAATATAGCTGGCCGTACACAACTGATACGGCACATATGAAAACATTGGTATTATAAATGGCACCTTGAAGGTGAAAAACCCACCAAATGACAAAGAAGACAAAAAAATATATTAAAAATGTGATTCTTAATTTATACGTTAAGGGGGGTTTCCTGGCTCCTGATATTGATGACCTATCCTCACAGCAGGTCATCAATATCCAATCAGTGGGGGTCAGCCACTCTGCACCACCAATGATCAGCTGTTCCTTGCAGTCTCCCACACCAGAACTAGCACTTTAAATGGATCCAAAAGTGTAGTGGTCATGTTGGCTTACATTCAATTGAATGGGAGATAAACTGCAGTACCCCAGCACGGCCACTACACTTTGAACTGCTCTGTGTTTCTGGATTAATTTAAAGTGCTACTTCCCATGTATGAGGCTGTAAGGAACAGCTGATCTGTGGGGTAGTTGGGTGTCAGCCCTCCCACTGGATGGATATTGATGACCGAACCTCAGGATACAGCAGGTCATCAATATCAGGAGCTTGGAAAACCCTTTAATTAAACACTTCAATTTCAAATTTTGAAAATGAATGAAAAGGGATGTATAAAAAAAAAGGGTTCCCCCTTGGCAGAGCTATATTCATTGTAAAGAGTACAGATGCAGATGTCTTATCTTAAAAGGATAAAAAACAAGCAACTTTGATGATATAAATATGAGCACATGTAAGCGAGAAAAAAAAACACTATATACAGCAAAATCTTCATTAGAAATGCAATCAAGTGAAAATCTGGGCATAAGAAACAAAATTCCGCTTTTAGCCAGTCCAACAGAGCTTCAGCTCAGCAACCATTCACTTCCCTTTAAAGGGGAACTAAAGCCAGAATCCAAGCACAAAAAAGAAAAAAACATCAAAACATAACATAATCTCCTTAATCTCTTTGTTATTTGCTCTTGTTTTGTTATATATCACAATAGCAGACCATGAAAAATGCAATAGAAAAACAGTGCATTGTTCTCTCAGGATGCAGCCATGGCTTTTTCCCATCCCTCGTCCCACTCTCATGCTGGTGCATGTGAGCCTGGAAGTATAGGAGGAGGAGGAGCTGGTTTTAGTCTGGATAACTTTTGTCTACACAGAAGGAGTGGCCATTTTGTTGGAAGTTAATTAGTAATAGTACAAAATAGATTTGGTTACAACCATGTGGAACTGTAATAGACTACTGAATACTAATTCTACCAAGATAAATCTCCCTCCCTACAAATCTAACCCAGACAACTGTTTGCAGCTTCACTCAGTGAGAGAAAATGCCTGTTTTAATGCAAACCTTCCCCATCTGTCAACAATCTATTAGAGATTCCTCTCCAGTCATTATTACTGTTATTATGGGGCATCAGAGGACATCACAGGGGGAGGAGTATAAGAGGACAGAATTACAACTCCCAACATTTCCAGACTGTTATTATGCGGCAGATGAAAAGAAAGTTAAATCAGCACCTGCAAACTATGTTTATTAGAGAATTCAGATGCAAGCAACTATGGCTGCAAAACAAGAGCAAGCACTACAAACAAGCACTACAAACACATTGCTTTATGGACCAACACACAAGCACTGAAAATATGAATAAATGTAAACTGCAATACTGCCATACTTAACTTATGAAAATGAATAGCTCTTTGCACACATTTTTTAAAAATAAAAAATATGTGGGGCCCATCTGCTACCAACAAGGTGCCTTCTAAAAGGGAGTTATTATGGTGCATTAGTGGCCATTACATGGAGAGGAATATAACTCCTAGCTATTGTTGAGCGAGCATGCTCGGCTGAATACTGAATACTCAAGCGCCATGCTCGAGTCCCCTCCCCGCACGTTTCTTGACTGCTACGCAGCCAATAAGCGTGCTGGGAGGTACTGGCATTCACTGTAATGCCGTAGCCATGTTGGCTACTGGCATTACAGTGATTGGCTGGCCGGGAACGTGTCATCGGGTGTTATATAGCACCCGGTGACATGTGACCCGGCTCAGTCCAAGTCAGGGAGAGCTGCTGCAAGGAGGGACAGATAGTGTAGGGATAGAAATTGGCTAGGCAGGGCTAGTCTAAAAGAGCCAAAAGTCCTTTTAAGGACTATTGTTATATCTGGCTGCAATTTTTTTTTGTTTTGGGGCAAAAATTGCGCAAGTTTGCCTGACCTTAACACCACCTGCACAGCGTGTGCAGTATAACGTTTGTATGTCCCAAATACCTGACATCCGGTGTATTGTTTTCTGCTGCTAATCAAGGCGACATTACCCGCGCTGCGTGTGCTGTATAACGTTTGCACAAGGAGGGACAGATAGTGTAGGGATCAAAATTGGCTAGGCAGGGCTAGTTGTTCTGTTTAAAAGACTCAAAAGTCCTTTGTTATATCTGGCTGCAATAATTTTTTTGGGAGGGGGTCAAAAATTGCGCAAGTTTGCCTGACCTTAACACCACCTGCGCAGCGTGTGCAGTATAACATTTGTGTGTCCCAAATAACTGACATCCAGTGTCATTTTTTTATGCCGCTAATCAAGGCAACATTACCTGTGCTGCATGTGCATAATAACGTGTCTGTGTCCTAAGTACCTGACATTCAGTGTCATTTTTTAATGCCGCTAATCAAGGCAACATTACCTGTGCTGCATGTGCATTATAACGTGTCTGTGTCCTAAATACCTGACATCCAGTGTCATTTTTTGCCGCTAATCAAGACGACACTACCTGTGCTGCATGTGCAGTATAACGTTTCTGTATCCTAAATACCTGAAATCCAGTGTATTTTTTTCTGCCGCTAATGTCGCCTTGATTAGCGGCAGAAAAAAATACACTGGATGTCAGGTATTTTGGAAACAGAAACGTTATAATGCACACGTAGCACAGGTAATGTCGACTTGATTAGCAGCATAAAAAAATTACACTGGATGTCAGGTATTTAGGAAACAGAAACGTTATAATGCACACGCAGCACAGGTAATGTCACCTTGATTAGCGGCATAAAAAATACACTGGATGTCAGGTATTTAGGATACATAAACGTTATAATGCACACACAGCACAGGTAATGTCGCCTTGATTAGCGGCATTAAAAAATGGCTCTGTATGTCAGGTATTTAGGACACAGAAACATTAAAATGCACACGCAGCACAGGTAATGTCGCCTTGATTAGCAGCATAAAAAAATTACACTGGATGTCAGGTATTTAGGATACATAAACGTTATAATGCACATGCAGCGCAGGTAATATCGCCTTGATTAGCGGCATTAAAAAATGACACTGGATGTCAGGTATTTAGGATACAGAAACATTATAATGCACACGATGCGCAGGTGGTGTTAAGTTCAGGCAAACTTGCGCAATTTTTTTCCCAAAACAAAAAAAATATATTGCATCCAGACATAACAATAGTCCTTAAAAGGACTTCCGGGTCTTTTAAACAGAACAACTAACCCTGCCTAGCTAATTTCTATCCCTACACTATCTGCCCCTCCTTGCGCAAATGTTACACAGCAGATGCAGCATAGGTAATGTTGCTTTGAAGAGCGGCAGAAAACAATACATCGGATGTCAGGTATTTGGAATACACAAATGTTATACTGCACAGGCAGCACAGGTAATGTGACATTACCTGTGCTGTGTGTGCAGTATAATGTTTTTGTATCCTAAATACCTGACATCTGGTGTTATTTTTTTCTGCCGCTAATCAAGGCGACATTACCTGCGCTGTGTCTGCTGTATAACGTTTGTGTATCCTAAATGTTTCTGACATTCGGTGAAATGTTTCCTGCTGTTGGTGACAGTGACATTACCTGCGCTGCATGTGCTGCATAATTGCGCATTCAAAATATTTCTGACATTCGGTGAAATTTTTCTGCTCATAAACTTAAAAAAAATCTGCACTACTGTACTTGTGACAAACTTCATATATACCATTTAATATGAGCAAGGCGAGCAGTAAGGGACAGGGAAGTGAGCGTGCTGCTGATGGTGCACGCAGAGGCCATGGCCCTGGGCGCGGTGAAACTGTGTCTGTTGGTAGAGCACAAGAAACAAAGTCATCCAAAACTCCTAGTTTCATGTCCCAGTTTGCAGGCTGGCGCAAGACAGGTTCTTGTTAGGTCAACATGTCAGGAGGAGGACTACAGTGAGGGTAATTTTTTAGGTTAAAAAATTAGGGGCGAGGTGATCTGACCATCTAAAAAATTATGGGTGAGGGCCTGCTGGTGACCGTCTAAAAAATTATGGGTGAGGGCCTGCTGGTGAACCTCTTAAAAATTTAAAGGCGAGGGCAGCCTAATAAGTAGTTTGATATGATGGACGAAGAGGAGGAAGAGAACGAGAAGAGGAAGGCGTGCATGGGAATACAGTATATTCAATAGAATCTAAAAGCCACATTTAAAGTTCCTTTATGTTTAGCCGCTTTCCCTTGGTGGGGTAGCGAAGTCAGGGGAAATCCAGGCCTTGTTCATTTTGATAAGCGTCAACCTGTCAGCATTTTCAGTTTACAGGCGTATGTGCTTATCAGTTATTATGCCCCCAGCGGCACTAAATACGACAAAGGGCAGGCCAGCACCTCCAAGGCGTAGAGCGCCAGTTCGTGCCACATGTCCAGCTTAGACACCCAATAATTTTAAGGCACAGAGGGATCACTGAGGACGTTGACGGGGTCAGCTAGGTAGTCCTTCACCATCTTCCAAAATTTTTCACAAATTGTACCACAATGTGAATGAGGCCCTCCTTTATGTAATGTACCGGTTGTATCGGAGTGCCTCTTCCTTGTAATTTTTGGCAGCACTTGCACGTTATATACAAGTAAATATATGTTTCCTAACCATATTTTCTCTAAAATCAATGTTATCTTCGGTTTTGGGGGGTATTATTGTCATTTCGTAAAAGTGGCGTAATACTCGGACAACATCGCTCCCAGGAGCGACTTTGGAATCCAAGACGCATCCAGACATCCTCCCCATGCTGTTCCCAAACCATTTCAGTGGTGTTTCCATCATTTTCTGACCTTTCCCTATGAACCAGACACCCTCCCCTCTTCAGAGCAGGGGGTGCCTGGTTTAGTGCTCTGGTTCTCCCATTGACTTCCATTGTTCTCGGGTGCTCAGTAGAGCACTGGAGCATCACCTAGTGTTCGACTCGAGCAGTACGGTGCTCGATCAACACTACTCCTAGCATATCCAAACTGTTACTATGGGGCATCGGTGGCCAATATAGGGAGATGAGTATTAGAGGAGAGAACTACAACTCCCAGCATGTTTAGACTCGTATTATGGGGCATCAGTGAACAGTACATGGAGCGGATTATAAGAAGAGAGAACTAAAACTACCAGCATGTTCAGATTGTTATTATGCGGCATCAGTGGCCATTACATGGAGAGGGATATGAGGAAAGAACTACAGCACCCAGCTTTTCTAGTGTTTGAGTAGAGCAAAACACTAATCTCTCACACACAACCTGACCTCCATCACATTGGTCTTTACAGGTCCTTCAACACTTTTCTGAACTGCTAAGCTCTGTCTCAATGGGTAAATAGAGGGAAATCAAATTGGCTGGAGTGGAATGAGCAAGTTGAAAAGGTTGGAAGGCAGATGGTAGATCTTAGGAGAGTTGAAGAGAAAGTGGCTGTGAGAATGAAGGGCAGGGACCCATAGCAGTGAAAGCAGGTTCTTCTGTCGGCATTTCAGTGTCCAACACCTCTCCTGAATTTTCTGTTCAGTGTGTGTGTGCGAGACATCAGGTATGTTCACCTAGCCGTTCTCTAGCCAAAGATGGATAAGTCTGCAATATCTCTCCTAAACTACTTATGACAGCAGTTTGGGGAACATTTCGTAGACATAGCTGTGTGTATACTTTGGATTAAATGCATTTGTGTTATTTATGTTTGTTCAGGGTTTGGCTGGCCTACTGTGTATGTGCTAGTTTGCAAAAACATTTGCTAGAAGCCAACCACAGGAATTTAAACTGCCAAAAATTACATTTCTGCAGTGGTACAAACTTCCCTTAACATACAATTTTGAGATGATAGTAAAGAACTAAAATATTACAAACATCAGATATATGTTAATACCCTTGTTTTTATTAATATATTATAATCTTATAAAATATTGTGGACTGCAGGGATACTGACAATTGCTAGTCCATTACACATCCAATATACACAACATACGATGGTCATGCAAACGACTGGACAAAACACTGAGACATGTATGGTATGATATCTGCCTTTGATTACTACATCTTAGTCTATACTGCGTGGGCAGATGATGGAATGCAATGAATAAAAGTGCTCCAGAATATCAGTCTACATTTAGTAAATAACAGACGGAGGTAAGGATAGCATAAAGTTTCTGTGAGTACTTCTTGATCATAATTCTGAGAACACATATTTGCAAACTTCTGTTTCCTCTTCCATATTCTATCCAGGTCATCTGGATTCATAATCTGCTTAAAATATCTTAGTAGTGAAGACCCTGTATGTTGATAGGAATCAAGCTGACACATCTGTTAACCATGAAATTTGTCCTTTCATAGAAGTCTCTCAAGTCGGTGGTGGAGGCATCTCTCCAATTTCTGCTGAAGGGTTCGCTGGCCAGTTAGTTCTTTGAAATCTGTTCTCCTCAGCTTCTGGATCACGACATGTACACTCATCCTTTTCACACTCAGCCCCAAAAGGAATGACTTGACCCTGCAACATGAAAAAATAGGACAATAGGTCTAAGTAAATATGCATATAGTATAATGCTGAACAGTCCTCTCTACCTCCTCCCTGTTCTCACCTCTATGATTAGTGCAGTTAAGAAACAGGAAGTTGAATCATCAGTATGTACCATTGACTCTTCTACTGTCCTCACAATAGGGATCTTAAAATTAACCTCCATAAACCGTAGGAATACTTACAATAACCATCACTGCTTTAGACCACCAGGGATCCATACATTAAAGGGGTTGTCATATCCCCATTATCACCCAGGCAGGTCCTGTGATATGAGCATCAGAGCATTTTATCCTCCGATGCTCTCCTTTACCATGTGCTGAATCACATATGGCAAAGGCTTTTTTTGGCGATCCAATGACATACCCGACTCTCCATAGGGACTGCTGGGCATAGGCTTCCACCTAGCAGTGAGCCCGTTGATGTTACTGGCATTGATGGGCGGGCTTAAGTGATGCCCTAGCTTGTAAAATGGCTAGAGCAGCGCGAAAGCCGGCCTATCAGAGCCGGTGATGTCAAGAAATACAAGGCTAGGCAGAAGCCTTTGCCTTCTCTGCCCTAGATCAGACGGTACACTAATATTACACTAATATTTACCCCTTCACTGCACTAGACCAGAAAGTACACTAATATTGACCTCTCCACTGCCCTAAACCACAGGGATGTTTACACTAATCACTTTACTTCTTTGGACTACTAAGAATACAAACAGGAAACCTTATACTGTCTTAGACTAGCAGATACACTGATATTAATCTTTTCACTGCCCTACAGTACAAGGGATGCTAATACTAACCGTTTTAATGGCATTAGGGATTTCGGCATTAATTCATTCAATTCTTCAAACCGCCAGGGAAACAGACCTGGATACTGTTTAATACTATTTGTGACCCTTTCTCTTGGCTGAATGTGACCTGATACGTCTGTCACATTATATAAATTATTAAGATAATTATTAGGATACCATATGTTAATATTTATTTGACGCAATTCTATATTGCTTTGTTTTAGGAGGATCAGTGCTCAGGTCTTTAACTGTCCTACTCACTAGCTATGAAGTCTTAGAGGGGACATTGACCACATCTTCACCTTCCAATTGTCTAGGATGTAAAATGACAACTAGAGATGAGTGCACTACAAAAAATTTGATTAGGGTTCCATTCGATTGAATCAGTCAACTGGTTTGATTCAGGTCCAAATCCATTCTACCAGAATCAAAAGTGCTCCAATTGGCCTGAACATTTGTGTATGACACTTTGAGGTATCCAAGGACCTATTATTTTCTCTCTTGGTAATTTTCTGTTTTCATCTCTTTCTTTCATCACCAAACGTTAAGATGCAGATGTACAGAGTACAATTTGATTTATTTAGAATTGTTTCGCCTATCTCATTATACCCATTCACTACTGGTAAGCCAGTACAGGGTCTAGGCTGCAAGTCCTTTGAAAGAACAATATCACCTAGCAAGTCTCTACAGCTATTGATGCCATATGGAACCTATACTTGCCAAAAGCCCAAGAACCAGGGTTTTTGTGGACAACTTTACCCAAAATCACAGAGCGACAACATATTTTACAGACAAATTGGAAAACCATAATGAATGATAAAGATTATAAGTAATACATGTCTATAGCTCAATATACATTACCAGCATTTACTGTGAGCTGTAAAATGATACTAATTACCACCAAAATAATCTAGTCAAATACCATCAGCCTCAAAAAATCACATACACATCTATTATTTTCACAGACACAGGAAGAATATTGCCATTAGGGATGAGTGAATTTATGAAAAGTTAGATCACCAAATTTTACCAAAAATTTGCTTTGTGATGAATTACTCCATCACGAAGTGCATTTCTTTGTAGGTGGTGGGTGCAATAACAGGGAGCGGTGATTACGGCGCTCCCCGTCATTGTACCCCTCAGATGCCGTGTTCATACATGATCGCAGCATCTGATATAAATAAAAGAGTGTAAAATTTTAAAATGAAAAAAAAATCATATCTACCTGCTCCATATGCTCAAAATGGACTGGCTGCCACCATCTTGCTTGAAGATATGGCTCGAAATCTTGCGCAGCCCTCGATGATTTCATCAGGACGGCTGACATGGAAATGTCATACGTGAGCGTGCATGGTATTTTATGCGAGATCTTCAAGCAAGATGGCGGCAGCCGGCCCCTCGCAAGCAAATGGAGCAGGTAAGTATGATTTTTAAATATTTGTTTACACTATTTAAGGTTATATAGATTCGCTACCATGAAGCATGAGGAAATTCAGCTTCACAGCAAATCCAATTTATACTGAAATTCAGATCAAAGTCCACTTTGTGAACTTCAATTCGCTTAACACTAGTTGCCATTTTTACTTACTGTCTAGACATTTCTGGACAGTTGGCAACCCAGCCAAGGACCACAAGCGAAGAGGCTAGGGCTCACATGTGGCTCATGAGCCACCAATTCGGACTGTATGAGCCTCATCATGAAGACACAGCTCCATCTGGTATGATGGTTGCTTTCTTGTAAAATGAAGCTGATATAGCTTAGAACAGCTGCTCAAAGTGCAAGTTTCAGATATCTTATTGCACAAAATAATGTCCTGATGGTTTACTTGTCCACTGAATTCTTAGTATTATATTAGCGTTATAAAGGATGTGTGGATGACTTACATGATTCCCATACAGCAGAAAACCATCCCAACCCCCAAAAAACGGTGGCTTCACTCTATACGCTGTCGACTATAACACTATGGCTGATATCAGGAACACAAGAGACAGCCACATCCATTCTACATACCTCTAACAGGGAAAAAAAATATTTTCATTTTACACCGGATGAATGGCGATGGCGCCACAATGATGCAATTGTGTGCATACAGAAAGGGTACATTGTGGAATAGGATATGACCTGCTAGTGGAATTGTTTCCTTACCTTGTGTGAGGACAAAGTGGAGGCACAGCAGTCCCCTCCGTCATACTGACAATACGCTCGGTTATTAATTGTGTCACACCAGCCATCTGCTTGAAAGGGCTACACAGAAACACAGAGTCAGTCACCACAATACACCAAGGAAATCAATAGAAAGTACGTAACCTTTACAGCCTTGACTCTAAGGGTAGAGCGAGAACAATATTTTTTTTTTCCTATTGCTGGAAGAAAATTGTTCAGATGAAATGCATTGTCTGTTAGATACATTGCTGATGTGTAGGTGGATAAACGGAAGATATTGTGAGAGCTTCAGCATCTGTTATGTCGCCTTCTGTAACAGAAGAAGATGCCGAACTGAACACAGCCATTTACATAGTGTACAAACAATAGGCAAATCCAAATTGCTTGTCAAGGGGAAGGTAAAATGCTGGATGTGGTGAGACCCAATGCTCTGCGTACTGCAATCTGTTTTTACAGAGATAAGGAGAGACTTTGCAGCGGAAAACATTGGTTTAGACAAGAGGCGGACAATAGATTGTATTCCAGAGACCTCACAGAGGTCTTTGGTCCAAAAATGAGACAATACCAGAGAAACCTCAAATTGTATTGGCTTTCGTCAACATATAGGAGATGATATTCTGTAAACCATGCTGAATATTTTGTATATATGTATGTAAATACATGGAAGTGGACCAAAATAGAGTTTTTCTGGCACATGACAGTTTTAAAGTGCATCTTCAGCAGAATCAACTCAATTAAACCAACTATAATCCATCATAGGGCTAGCCCTGCTGATTAAAAACATACCTTTCTTCCCTCGATCCATTGATGCACTTAGGAAAAATAAGATTTTTTAACACAATTCTAAGTAGGGATGAGTGCACCAAAGGGTGGGCCGTAGCCACTGGTTGAAACTTAGCTACTCCACTCAGGTTTTCTCCACCTGACACTGTCCATTAAGAGGAGGGGCGAAGAGAGAAGAAAATGAGCAGTGGCTAAGGAGCATCACTTGGTTCACGTATTTCTATTTTAAAATAATTTATTTAAAAAATGCAGCAATGGATCAAGAGAAGAAAGGTATATTTTTCATAAGCAGGGTCAGCCCTACCCAGGGGTACAGCTAGCCTTTCTGCTGCCTGAGGAAAATACTGAAATGGCGCCCTTCCCTCCCCAGTGCCAATTTCTTAACCTAACCCCTTTCCTTCGGCCCATGGCCCTTTGGCTGCCCCTCTCTTGCCCCTACCTGGTGCTGCCTGAGACCAGGTGATCACCTCACCTGGCCTTATGGGTGGTGCAGCCCTGGCCCTAACAGGGTTCATGCTGGCTGATGCCCTTAAAGCAAAACAGGACAAATTATATGGAGGTACAAAACGGGATATTAATGATAAAACTTCCATGGCCCATCTGTCCGCACTACTAAGTAGAAGAAATCTGGTTGTCAAGCATATTGAGTAGAAAAAGGCTTAATATTGGTATTTTTATTTCCCTAATTAAAGAGCCATTCCAGCCTAAAATATTTATCACCTATCCACTGGATGGGTAATACAGTAAATGCTTTCTCCATGGTGGTCCGACAACTGGACACCGCACCAATCACCTGTATGACCATGTTTACCAATCCCATTGAGCCACAAGACTGTGCTATGAATGGAGCATAGGCTTTGAATGGAGCACAGGGCACATGCATGGCCATCAGTCTGTTCAAACTTCTCCAGGCTCTTGTCTTGTGGATAGGATACCCTGTTCTAGTGAAATTGGGTTCCAGAATCAGACGTCTTGCCGACCTAGCATATATAACTTATCCAGTAGAGAGGTAATAAATGCCTTAGGCTGGACTACCTCTTTAAGGCAATCATACAGATCTGTCCTTCCTTACTTTTCATCTTGGCTGGACATGTCTTGATATATGTATCATGAGATGACCAGATTTTCTAACCAACATAACTTTGTGATATTTTGTCACCAGGGCTCTATCCTATATTTGTCTATGTGTGGACACCTAGTGGTTGTGTGTGCATTGAAATCTGTCCAGGATATGTTAGCACTGTGATGGCTAAGCTCCAGCACTCCAGCTGTGGTAAAACTATGATTCCCAAGATGTACACTTGCCTGGCTGTTCTCATAACTCAATAGAAATGAATGGAGCATGCTGAGAGTTGTAGTTTCACCACAGTTGGAGTGCTGGAGGTTAGCCATCACTGTGCTAGCACATCATAATATTGTATTGAATGCGTTTCATGAGAAAATGGAGTCCTTGACCAAATTTGAGCAAGTAAGAGTAGACACATTTAGGTTCTCACTCTATCCCTTTGAAGTGCACCTCCCCTTTTTAGAGTACTGGATTAACATGGTCTCTAAATGCTTGTCTGGTTTGTCTGAGATTAGGAGAACAGATTTCATTTTTCTTCTAGAAATAGTGCCACTCTTGTCTATAAGATGTGTCTGGTATTGCAGCTCATCTCCATTCAACTAAATAAGTCAGAGCTGGAAAACCTGACATAGACTGTCAATAAGTGGCACTGTTTCAATCTTTCAGTGCAATTCCCAAATGCTGAAACTGTCAGTAACAAAGTGCAAGGAAGCCATTAGTGCCTATCAGAAAACTATACACCTCCACAATAATCTGCCCATGGGATTGGGGTTATAGGATACTGATACACAGCCTATAGCCAGTTGACTGCATAGAAACCATTAGATTATCAAAGTGCACTTTCTGGCCTGCTGTCAGGGTCATTCTATTTGCAACAAGAAGGATTCAGATAATTATATTTTTTTTTTGAGAAATTGCATAATTTTTTTGTATTTCAGCCAAATTACTTGAAAAGTGCACATATAGTATAATAAAATAATAATGGCAATAAAAACTTCATAAACTATTAACATGGCCATGTAGTTCAGTTATGTCTAAAACAGCAGATACTGTAAATATCTATAAATGTACAATACTGAAAAATCGTATTCTGCACAGAAAAGAGTCCGATATTAAAGGTTTTCAACTAGAAGGGCCGGATCTGAATAGAAACAACATTAATGAAGTTAATACATCACATTTGTATGCAGCTCACGCAAGATCATTTGCAAAGGAAAAAGTTGATTGCGCTCCAGGCAACAGATGCAAAAAAATACGGTTGTACCAGCTAGAACACCAGTGATTTCCAAACAAAAAATCTTTTAGCACCCGTTCTACAATTAAACGTGTTTACTGAAATTAGTGGAGTACTAAAGGAGAATTATAGCTAATTCGCCGATTGCGCACACATAAAATATTATGGGAGAATGTGAGAAGTTTCAGTAGTTTGAAAAGTATTCAAGCCTTTGTAGAGTATGCAAATGATGGTCTCTTAGTACACCCAACGTAACTATTGACCCATCTTAGAAGGGGTTTCCCACTTTAAACACTTGGCATGTTCATGGGATATGCCATAAGTGTACTTACCCAGCCTCGTTCCAACGACGAGTCTGGAGACGCTGTTACTGCGCCACCAGCGTCACTCTATTTCTGTGGCAACCAGCCCTGCTGATGGTGAAGCTGGTCGGGGGGAATCATGGACATTGGACCAATCAGAATCGACACAGGCGTCATCTGCTTCCTGAAGGCAGGGTATTTAAACAGGCAACCGCTGACTACAGTTGCCTGTGATTTGGTCTTTTTGCCTTACTTTGTGTTTCATGTGGATTCCTGGCCTTCTGGCCTACTGCTTGTTAGTGACTTCCAAATGTATATTCAACAGCATAAATGGTTCCTACACTGTCTTTTGCCAAAATACACTATGACTGATATTACCTTCCTGACCTGAGCTCGTTATCCCACTCCAACTATAGGCTACACAAATTCATGACAGTCCCTAATAGGAATGTCATTACATGGGTTTTTCCCATCTTAGAACATGGCATATGCCATGGATGCCTGATCCGTTGGACCCCCAACTTTCAGAGCAATGATGGTCCCATGCATTCTGCAAGCTGAGGGACCTGGTGGTGGCAACCAGAGGCGTGGCTATAGGGGGTGCAGAGGTAGCAGTTGCTACCTGGCCCAGTAGCCTGAGGGGGCCCAAAGACCCTTGTGCTACATAAGAAGACACCAGTATTATATAAAATGCATGCAGGTCAAGTTACAGCTCTGGCTGAAGGGAAGGGGTTAGGTCAAGAATTGAGGTGGTGCTGTTTTAATTTTTGTCTCCAGAAGCACAAAGGCAATGTGCTTCTCTGGCCATAAAGCATTGAGGGAAGGGGAACCAAAGCTGAACTCCTGCACCAGGGCCCACGAGCCTTTTGCTACGCCCTTGGTGACAAAATTGAAGATGGGAGCTATGGAAACAGTTGAACAAGTCGTTCATTGGTTTTGAGGGAGAATAAGCTGCCGTGCAGACCATTAGGGATTTCATATGCAGTGGTACCAGGGTCCACATTTGCTGAATGACTAGACCTCATCATTATATGTAAGTGAAACACACCCAATAGGTTCCTAGCATCCCATACTGTTCTCATGGCTGGTCAGTACAAACATTATTTTTTGGGACTTATTATTTTTAAGTCCCAAAACCTAGCAGGCTGATAGTGACATTGGTAACACTGGCAATCTCAGTCAACAGCCTTGATCCTAGCAGTGACTTGCTGACCATCTCCCTGCGTGTATGCACTTTATATAAATGAATCTTCTATTTGCATTTATGGTTGTCTGATTAGTCACCATCGATAAAAATATTACCTAGACAGGCGTCTTCAACTTATGTCCCACTTGACAACCTCAGCCCAGCATGATGGCTACCTGACATTTAGCAGAGAGCGAAGCCAGACATAAACTTCCATAATTATGATTTGAAGTATTTTAACATGTCCCTTACTCTTGCGTAAAATTCAATATAAAACGTTATATATGGCACAAGTCAAAATCAAATGATCCCCCAATCTAAATTTCACCTAATATTCTCTATTTCCCATGAATTTATATTCTCTGAAAACGTTGCAAGATTTTACTTTCAAAAAAAGATGGTTGTGTTTAATTTCCTTTTTCAAAGATCATTCGATCTCTTTGCAAAAGTAAATCACTCTCCACGGAGCAGATTCACCAGGCACTAATGAGAGATATCACACCCTGATTTGGAAATAAATTGCCACTGAAGTCATTGACACTTAGTAAATCCCAGAACATGTGCTTATAAACCCGTCAGTTCAGCTGACATATGGCTCCGTACTTTCAAAGCTGTATTACTGCCAGAAAGTCTCATCTTTGTCGGCGCAGAGGATTTTTGGAGTTCAGTAGCTTCAAGAGCACAAAAACAAAAGACTCAGCGATCTCATTTTGCCCGAATTAAGAAAACATAAATCCTACATAAAAATATTGAAAAGAAATGTAATGCTAATGAAGCAGACAGAGCATGTGTCGGCTTAGAGGGGATTGTTCGAGGGAAAACTGCTGATTTTTGGGGGAAAAAAAAGTAATTTTCTCTTCTACGGCAGTAAACAGTCTCTAGTAAAGAGGATTATTATTGGCTGAGATTACTATAATACCATATTGCATCCGTATGTGAGTGTCTTATAAAGGAAGACATTTTCTTATAGACCCAAAGATTTTTAATAGTGGTATTTCTTATAGTTAGTTTCTAAAAGGGATGTCCTATGGCTTTAACATTAGTGTCATTACTTTGATTAAAGGGGTTATCCGAAACTATGAACTGCCCCCCCATATGCTGGGCCCCTCACATGGAATATACTTACCCCGCTCCCTGCACCACTCCTGGTCTCCGCATCGCTGCTGCGGCATCTTCCCGTGCGTCAATGAAAACATTCTGTGTCGAGGGGAGCAGCCAATGGCAGGCGGGGTTTGGGACAAGCATCCCTAGCATCACGGGTGACGCTAGGTAGGCTCATCCCTGTCGCGCCTGCCATTGGCTGCTCCCCCCAACACCGGATGTTTTCATCAGCGCACATGGAAAAGCAGCAGCGGTGCTGCGGGGACCAGGGGCGGCGCAGGGATCGGAGAGCCAGGTAAGAATATTCAGTGTGAGGGGCCTGGCACATTGGGGGCAGTTTATTATTTCGGATAACCCCTTTAAACTATGAAGCTGAAATAATGAGCCAATTAGAATTTTAAACAGCTTTCATTATTTAATAAAATGTTACGACCAGACACTTCCATTCTGTATTGCATTGTACAAAAGTTTTGAGACAGATACCAATTTTGGTTTTCACAAAGCTTGCTTCAATGTTTTTCAATCTTTTTGTCTGGTGTTTCTATGGTATACCGAAGCACATTTATAAGTATTTCATAAGGTTTTTTTTTTACTTTTATTGACAAATGCAGTAAGTCGGGGCGGACTGGGAACTAAAAGTGGCCCTGGAAAAAACTTAAAAGTGGTCCTATTTTGTAAGTAGGTCCAAACTGTCAGAAAACAGGACAACATAAAAAGGCAGGGCCAACAAAAGAAGGCAGGACCAGTAATACCGTATTACAGAGCAATTTACTGCCTCAACTGTACCTAAAACACAGTGCAGCACAAAATAATACCACCAGCTCCATCGTATTCAACTGTATTACTGTACTGTTGACATATATACAGTTTAATTCAGGAGGACACGTGCAGCTGCTGGCCAGATGTGTAGGAGAGAATCAGATAATTATGTACCCAGCTGGTGGCCATGAGAAGGGCTTGGGTGGCCCTCCAAGGCATCGGCCCACTGGGAAATTTCCCTGTAGAGTCTATGGCCAATCAGCCCCTGCAGCAAGTTTATGGAAACACTAAACATTTCCCGTGTTGATCCTTCTTGTTTCACAACTTCTGCAATTCGCCTCAGTATGCTGGATATCAGTTTCTGATCCAGATCCTGACTGACAGCAACCCATTCGTGTCTTATCAGTGCTTGGAGTTAATCACAATTTTGATGTTTTTGTTTTCCAGCCACTTTTTGAGAATTCACCACAGGTTCTCAATGGTATTAAGATCTGTGAAGTTTCCTGGCAATGGGCCCAAAGTTTCAATGTTTTGTTCACTGAGCCACTTAGATATCATATTTGCCTTATGATATGGTGCTTGTGATATGGGTGGGTCCATTTTATATATATATATATATATATATATATATATATATATATATATGGGCGTATTTGCTTCTGGGGATAGCATGGATGCACTTACTGATGCAAAATGGCCGTGAAAAAACTGACAGCGTGTCCATTTTTAATGGTCTTTTTTTCGCTGTCATGTAAGTATACCCTTTGGTGCAATCCTATAAGCAGCAAAGTCCTTGGCTGTGTGTAAAGCCCTTTTGATGCAAGGCAATGATGACTTGTGTTTCTTTGGAGGTAACCATGGTTAACAGAAGGAGAAAATGATTTTAATCACCACCCCTTTAAAGCAACCAGTTTTTGTGAGTATATTAATTTTTATAGAAAGGAACAAATTTGCAATTAATTGAATTTCATAACAATTTCAAGTTAATGCAAATTGTTGCTATAAAAATTGAAACATCCAAACTTTATGAAAAACAGAATTTGTGTCAGTTTCAAAGTTACCAGGGACTCACAGGGGTGCTGAACGGATAAGCCTTACCTGTGTACAAAGTGTTACCATGCTGCCTACTTAACCCCACAGAATTAAAAAAAAAGTCATCATCTGTTGTATCCATCACCCTCTAATAGTAACAATAATGAGATGACTCTGCTGACACTGTTCCAGTAGATACAGCAAAGCTCGAAGGTGAGATTCAGAAAAAAGGACACTGGATTATTATAAAAATAGTCATATTAACATACCGTAAATAAAATTATCTCTAAAATAAAAATAAACATGTACACAATAATACCCTGATTTAGATAATATCTCATTTTATGATGATTATCTTTGGTAACTAGGTTGCTTAAATCTCCTTCAAGTGTACTTGTCATACAGATGTGATAAATGTCATTTACTGCTCAGCACTGGAATATATGAATACTAATGGAATATATTAAAACATATCTCTAGATTCCCCACTGAATATGCATTGCTCTTTTCAGTAAGATTTTCTATGTTACCGCAACATCATTTACTCCAAATTTACCCACTTACCACTGACCACATATTGTACGTGAAGACTACACTCTGAATACCCTTCACCTATTTATAGATGGTTGCTGTCGTGTCCATCATTTTATTCGCTCACATTTAGCACGTCTGCACTGCATTTGAGATTCTGTCAGCAGGAAATTCAATGGTAAGCTAGGAACAAAACCTCGTAGAGCTAGCTCTGCTGAATTTAATGATACCTTTCACTTACCGATCAGTTGTTTCATTCTGGAGAAAAAGTAATTTTAATCCATATGCAAATAAGCAGTTAGGTGGGGGGGGGGGAGAATTGAGGGCAGGCCCAAGCCATTCTGTGAACCTTTGCTCCTCCTGCTTCCTCTGTTGGCCCTCTCCTTCCTCATCTGGCCTGGCCCTTTTAATCAGGAAGCAGAGGGTAGGACTGGCATAAAAAGAAGCAGGAGAAGCAAGGGTGCACAGAATCGTTTTCAAACCACCCTTAGTGCACTTAAAGGGATATTCCCATCTCAGACAATGGGGGAAAATCGCTAGGATATGCCCCCATTGTCTGATAGAGGTGGGAACTGCACCTATATAGAGAATGGAGTCCTGAAAGTTGTGGAGAGAACACTGCGTATGCGCAGCTGCTCTTCAAACCTAGTGCAAACGTAGTGCACACATGCAATGCTAGGAAACCAGTGCACAAGCGAAAGAGATCAGTGCTAGACTCATGTCCAGCGCTGTCAATCTAAGGAGAGGAGGTGTGTTTATAATGATGAAGCACCAGAGACGTTGCTGGAGTGGTGCTTAAACCACATAAGCCCGCCTCCTGCTGCTTCAATAGTTAATTTGCAGAAAAATAAAAGTGTTAATTTCTCCTGAATGCTGGCACAGACAATCAAAAGATTTATTCAGCTTCATCAACTCTACCAGGCTTTATGTCTGGTTCTGTAAGGGTTGATTCTGGTTACAGAGCCACTTTAAAGGGCTAGCAGGCACCAGATAATTTCTGCCTATTTAAAACGTTCTCACCATCTGCCTGCAATCATTATTTGTGATATTTGGTTTGACTTTCAATTGACTTTGATTTCTTATATCTGATTTGTATGGCTGACCAGTGACTGTGCACCCGTACTGAACTCTGCCCTGCCTACAGATTTGAACACCCATAGCTCTAATCAGTAACCTCCACCTGCAAACCATCAGTGGTTGGCAAGACCAAACTATTCTTTATTTAAAATCCTTTCCACAATGTGCCATGAAACATGAAATCTCTTATATTTCAACTTCCAGTTTTTATTGCTCCCCCAATTTAGGGTTCCCTCTCTTTTCTGCAGTTAGAGTGTTACAGATATCACAATGTCCACCAAGAACTCTATCCATTATTGTAGTTATAGCTTAAAGGCTATGTACACGTTCTGAGGCAATTTTTTATGACTGCATTTTACTCATTTTTGGCTAAAAAAATATTTTTTTTTCAATTGGCCTTTATTAAAAATATGGAGCTGTTCTTTCACTTTCATTGAGTGCCATCATCTAATAAACTACTGAGAGGTCACAAACACTTATTTAAGCCACATTCTTATCAGTAAGATAAGATCTGAGCATAATGAGTGTATAGGAGGTCAGAGAGCAGAGATAAGGAGTAGTGTTGAGCGAGCATGCTTGGCCGAACTCGCTGTTCGGCAGAGCATGCCTACGCTCGGGTCCGCTCGGTGTTCGGCCGAACACTGAGTGTACTCGAGCGCAATGCTCAAGTCTCGTCCCTGCACTCTAATGTTGATTTGTACGCTAATGCGTACGAATTTGTATGCTAATGCGTACGAATTTGTATGCTAATGCATACGCATTGTGCGCTAATGCGTACAAATTCAGTTAATTAGCATACTTTTACGAGTGAAAGTAGTAAAAGAGGAAAAGTCGCGATTCTGACATTTTTCTATTAACCAGACACCCTCCCCTCGTCTGAGCGGGGGGGGGGGGCGCAGGTTTAGTCCCATTGACTAACATTATGCTCGGGTGCTCGGCCGAGCACTCGAGCAACCGCTAGTGCTCGGCCAGAGCACCCGAGCATATGAGCACAGAGGTGCTCGCTCAACACTAATAAGGAGTCCATCAGACCAGGAGCTGATGGAAAAGACCAAAGGGTGCTACTAGAGCATCTCAGCTCTGTACAGAAAAAAGGATGACATTTTTTTTTATTAAAAACAAAACAATTTAAAAATTATTTTTACATCAAAAGAGTACGGATGTAGTAGCGTTAACACACATTCTTTCTGAATGCGTTAAGCAAACACCTTCAATTGCTTTTCAATGGCTTTTGTTTCAAGATAACGCGATGAGTTAAGAAATTTGAGTTAAGAGTTTGTGTGTTAATCCTGAAACATCCATACAATGCAAACCCCAAAGGTGTGCATAGCCTTTATGTATTGATGAACTAATCTTTGTTCTAAGGTAAAATTTGTATTGGTAAAAAAAAAAAAAACTTCAGATGAAGATGAATTTGTATATTTTATCACGCAAAATGAAAGAATGCATTGGCATGTATGCAATGGTGGTGCAACCATGGAAGTCTTACCTCACATGAAGGAATACAGTGCAAAGTAGAGGGATCTGGGTACCACTGAAGAGTTCCTGTGCACATGATATCCTGACAATAAAAGTGACAAATAGTTATACTATATACTGAGGTTGGGCTACAGAAAAAAAAAAGTGGTGCATTTATGGGTGAGTATGTAACCATTAGAGGCAGGCTCACCATATGTGGTTGTGCTAGCATAAGAACAACTCTACAGAGCAAATACAAGGATGATGTAAAAGGTCTTCCTGCAGCCGCAAACATTAGACCTCCAGACAAACGTCCACTTTCCAGGAGGAGTAAATTCTTCATATCTACAAAATGGTACTGCTTCTTGGCGCGAGAAGACCAGTCATAGATTTCATGAGTTAACAGAGAATGGTCCTTTATTGTAGTGAGCTTAAAACAATGCGTTTCGGGGAAGACAATGCTCTTCATCACATAAAAAAATAGCAACCAGTTTACACTGTTACCAACTCTCCTTATATCTAAAAGGCATGCTTTCCTTGTACTGCTCTTCAGGCATGCCAGCTTAGTGTAGGATCACGAGTTTTTAGATATTATAAGGAGAGTTTGTGAACCTGATGAAGGGCACTGCGTTCAACAAAATGCTTTGTTTTAAGCTTGCTACAATAAAGGATTGTTCTCTGCTTGGAGCTCCTGGGCCTCAATGCAAAATCTGTAACAAGGTCCCCGCCTACCATGTGACAATTAATAAATGAGAAAGAACACTATTATCTTCTCATGAGGGTCCTCTGGGTATCCTCAAGCCACAGAGTTTAGATACAGCTGGTACCTTTGCACCACCAATAGCTATGCTGCTGGTTTCCTTAAAGGGGTTTTCTGTGATGTAGATAATGATGACCTATTCTCAGTTGATCAGCACCTCGGCCTCCTTGCAGCTTACCAAGCACAGCCATTAGATACTGAAGAAATAGAAGAAATAAAATGGCCACAGTCCTAGCAGTACATACAAAAGCTGTCCTAATCACACAGCAGGACAAGTCACTGAGCTAAAGAGCCTCATTCTCTTCTCTGCTTGTCAGAGATTATGATCCTGAATACAGATGATAAGATCTTCAGCTGAATCTTCGTAGGGATGGAGCTCATGAGGAGACATGAAGTAGAAAGAGGAGATGAGGTGAGTAATGAGCAGCAGCTCTTGTATGCAGTCTCCATTACCACAGCCCCATATTACTACAGTCTGTCCTTCATGTCTCCTCATAAACTCCATTCCTACAGATTCAGCTAAAGATCTTATCAGCTATATCATAATCCCTGACAAGTACAACAGAGAGGAGTATGAGGCAGCTCTTTACCTCAGTTTTGTGAAGTAACTTGTCCTCCTGAGTGATTAGGACAGATTTTCAGTGTACTAATAGGACGGCAGCCATTTTATTTCTCCTAATGATTGCTCCCTAGAAAACAATGAGCCATTATAAGCAATGAAAGGTATTTGAGAATATATGTATAATAAAATAATATTATTTCTTAATTCCTGGGGAACCCCTTATATTGATATTATATAACCCCTAATATTGCAGCTCTGCTCCATTCACTCGAACAGAACTGAGCTGCACCTAGGCCATATGACCAATGACCAGGATGTCATTGGCCTAAGAAAAAACCTTGGCACTCACTGAAGTGCCATGGCCTCTTCAAACAGCTTATTGGCCTGGAGTCAAACCCCTGCTGATCTGATATTGATGACCAATCCTGAGGATAGGTCATCAATTAGAGATGAGCGAAGTTCAGAAAAATTCAATTCGGCTGCTTCGCCGAATTTCACAAAGAAATGGAATTCATGAAGAATTACTTTGTCACAAAGCGCAGTCTTTGGTATGTAGCAGACGTAATGACGGGGAATGAGGATTGTGCTGCCCCTATTATAGAACCCCTCAGATGCCGCGCTCATCACTGATCGTGGCATCTGAGATTAAAATTAAGGCCTTTCGGGGATAACTGAGTTAAAAAAATACATACTCACCTCATCCATTTAATCTCAGAGAGGCTGTCACAGCCATCTGATTGAACAAACCGAGCAAAAGAGATTTAGTATATTTTTTTTCTTTTAGCTACCATTTCAGGAAGAATAGATTCATTACCACGAAGTGCGAGGAAATTCGGCTTCGTGCCAAATCAAGTTTTTCCTGAAATTCGGATTGAAGTCCACTTCGGATACCTCAATTCGCTCAACACTTGTCATCAATATCAAAATCTCAGATAACCTTCTTTAAGGATAGATAAAAGTACCATAAAACCATTACTGAAAAAATCAAATCTGAGATTGGTTAAGGGCTCATGCACATAGACGTATTTATTTCCGCATTCAATCTACATTTAATGGGGGTTGGATGTGGACCATTTACTTTAATGGGGCTGCAAAAGATGCAGACAACACACCGTGTGTCTATTCAGCAGGACCGCAAAAAAATAGAATATGCATTCTTGTCCATTATATGGACAAGGATAGAACTGTTCTATAGAGGTCAGGACTTTCCTTTCCACAAAATGCGGAACACACGGCCAGTATTCGTATTTTGTGGACTGCAAAACAGGCTTCAGTCATGTGCCCTAAGGGAACAGTAAGCTGGCCAGTTATCCTCATCATACCTGCACCTTGGTAGGATTCATCCAGTGTTCTACAGAATCTGCAGTCATGTTCTTGGGTAGAATTACCGGGTCATTTGGTGGATAGTTACAATAAGCTGTGCAGTTAGCCCCTACAGGAAGATGATATCAGAAAAATATTTTTTTAAAAATTTGTTTTATATCAAAACTGATAATAAAAGGACAGTGGAGAAGCAGTGATTCATATTTGCAAAGGCGTGTTATTCTTTGATTTAAGCTCTGGCAACAGAAGTCCCTCTGACGCACACTCACCATGTTACAAGAAAGATGTAAGAACGTGATACTAAATGAGTCAATTTTTTAAAAATAATATCTCAACACAAGACTTGTTATGAAGAGAAGTTGAAAATGTCTTCCCTGTACAGTCTGATCACCTAAAGAGCTCCTCACCGATTGCATGTCCGTGGTCACACACGTAGTGAATACCTGTTAACTTCTGGGGGTGGAGGACATGTTCCTGTTAGATCTTTGCAGAGGCTCAGTTTCTCTGTCCAGGTGCCATCTTTACTGCATGTTGTAGATACCTATGGAATATAAAAACAGGTTGAGAAGTTGCGAAAGTTGAGTTCCTTCACATTGGTAGAGAAAGGAAGGTTAGGTATATATGAGAAAGAGCAGTCAGCCAGGAATGAAGCATGTGCCATGATATCTTGGATAAAAGAGGGGATTTCATTTTCATTAGAGGCACCTTCTTAAACATTTGCTCATTGCACTGCCATCTAAGCTCTTGCAACATTAGCTGCAGCCAGGGGCGTAACTACCATAGCGGCAGACCATGCGACTGCTTTGGGGCCCTGGGTAAGAGGGGAGCTAGTCTTAGTTGGGATTATCTCCTCTTCCACTGGAGGTGAAAACTTGGTCAGGATTCTACCCTCTAAAGGAACAACTTTTAGCAAATGAGGCAGTGGAAAAAATGGCCCAATGATCATTAAAGGGGTTTAGGCAGAAACCCTTCTGTCCTGTGTGGGGGCCTGGTTTGATCCTTGCTATGGGGCCCTTACTTCTCTGGCTGAAGCCACATAGGAAGGTTTTAAGAGCTTGATTAAGTGCTTTACATGAGTTATTCCTCCTTTGCTTACATTTTTTTCCCTCTCAGACATTGATGGCATATCACTAGGATATAACATTAGAGGTTGGGGTCCACATTCTTATGAGTCATATATTATATTTCAAGATTAATCTGCAACATTCTGGTAGAAACTTGCAATTACGATGTCAATTTATTGTGAATATGCAACATCCAAATATACAGAGGCGTAGCTATAGGGGGTGCAGAGGTAGCAGTCGCTACCGGGCCCAGGAGTCTTAGGGGGCCCAAAGAACCTTGTGCGGCATAAGAAGAACACAAAGCAATGAGGGAAGGGGGGCCCAAGCTGAACTTTTGCACCAGGGCCCATGAGCCTTTAGCTACGCCCCTGCAAATATATGATCCAGACTTAGCATGTAAATAGCTTTGTAGGATTCACAGAGTCGGATATACACCAGACGTTTTGGTCCCTGTAGGACCTTCCTCAACAGTAATAAATCTGAATGAATGCAGCAGGCTGAAGGGGGGATAGGTCTTAAACTTGTGGGTCCCACCTCTGGGACCTGCTCTTATCTGCAGAACAGGACCCCTGAAGTGAAAGAAAGCACACGGCATGCTCCCCATTCATTGCTATGGGAGTCCGACTCCTACAAATAGCTTATCAAAAATGCTCAGCTGTTTTTTGGAAGTCTCATAGTGTTGAACAGAGAGAACAATGCAAGTGCAGCAACGGCTCCATTCACTGCTATGGGACCACCAGAAAGGTGAGCTGGCCCTTAGCTATTTTCAGAGCTCCCATAGCAGTTACTAGAGGGTGGCTGTTCATTCTCGGCTTCTCTCTGTTCACTTCGAGGGCCCTGTTATGGAGACAGGAGTGAGTCCCAGAAATGGTACTCACATCTATCTGACATTGATGCCATATCCTAGTAATATGCCATCCATGTCTGAGATGGACCAACCCCTTTAAAGATGTTGTTTAAGAGATCCTAGTGGAAAGATATTGGCTCCAAAGGCAGCTCTAAAAAAATTTTTTCCCTTTGCGGTGCATTATAATATTAGAGCCTGGGCCCACTGGAGGATCCTGGTACTCTAGTAGACTCGTCCGTTGCTGGGTTAAGTTTACCCTTAGGAGGACCAAGACGGTATGGGATTTTTTTATGGAAATGAAATACATTTGAAATATGTATAAGAAATCTACATGTGTAACAGGGACGTAACTACCATAGTGGCAGACCATGCAACTTCTATGGGGCTCAGGGCAAGAGGGGGCCCAGTTGGGAACATTCCCTCTACTACTGGGGGTAAAAACTTAGGACTCTGAGGCAGTGGAAAAAATGGTCCCAAGGATCATTGAAAGGGGTTTAGGTGGAAACCCTTCTGTCCTGTGGGGGGCTGGTTTGGTACTTGCTATGGAGCCTTTACTTCTCTATGTACGCCACTGATGTGTAAAGTGTGTTTATAAGACAGCACAGAAAAGGCAGTAAAAGCATGCACTATTTGGCACTGTCTGGGCACAGCAGACATTGAGGGTCATTTACTAGATCAGGTGTATTTTAGGCGCAGTTGGCGGTGCAATGGTTAGTTGTGCTGCTATCGGCAACTTTGCTGTGCTTACACCAGGTCTAAAATTGTGGGTACAGCTGGGAAGGAGATAGGCCGGCAGGCCCGTCTCATTCATCATTGTCTACGCCTGTTTTAGGCGTAGAAAATGGTCTAAGTATAAGACTGCTTGAAAGCTGTCTTACATTTAGAACTGGAGGCACTGAAGTTATGGAGAGGCTGGCGCCATCTATGAGCCTTTATTAAGACCGGCGTCTAAAGCGCTGGTCTTAATAAATGTGCTCGATTATTTCTATGAGCACTCCATGCACTAATCACCCTATTTATCTGGGATCTGCCCTATTTTAGCACTCTATAACAGTGTTAGCTTTGGTTTGCATCCTAGTATTATTTGAGTATTGTATTGTGATATTACATATGCACTTTGTGGCGGTATTACTTTATTCTTACTTCCATCTTCATACTATATGAATATTTAATCCTACATCTGACTAATACATCTTAAAAATATGATTCCAAATTGCAGCCTACCACACTGCTGCCATGTCCTCCATCAGGTAATATCATTTACGAAGCCAAAAGCTAGAAGCTGAACTGTATAAACATCAATATCGTTTCATAGAACTCTCCACTTCCTACAGCTGACAGGATGATAAAACAGCACTAAATTATCCCACAGTTCAGATATGTCAAGCAGTGGTGACACTTGAGTGCTAAAACTGTTATATTAAAATCATATCCTTTTGAACACCTCCCTCCCGCTGTTATTAAGTGGTCCATGTCAGAGACACGCCATCACTAGATGTGACAGTCAGAGAGCAGAGAAATGCAGATCACCGTTGCCCCGCTGCATACGTCAGCCTCCTGCTGACCTTCATTGCTCGGCCAATATGTCTGTTTATATTTCCATTACGATCATTTTATATCAATAATGCTTATTTATAATTTACATCATGAGATTAAAACTGCCACCTCGAAGCTTTTTTAATGACTCATTGAATGAAGTGTGATCTGTAGCTGTTACACTTTCTCAAACCACCTACTGCTTTCCTGTCATGAGAAGATCAAAATGCAACCTTCAGGAAAACTAGCTTCCAATTAGCAGGTCATCCTCATTTAGAAAGTGTATCATTGTTTTTCCAGACAAAAAAAAAATACCCAAATTACATTTGATTTGGCTTCCATATGAAGAGCTTGATTTTCTTACATACACCCCAATATGTAATTGATGTCTGCACATTAGGAGGTTAGCTAGATTGTCTGCAGTTCTCATAGTGGTAGCTGTTCTTATATAAGTGGAAATGTAACAGTCTCTGCAAAATTGATACATTGTGTCATGACTAGAGATTAGCGAAGTATTTTAAAATTTGATTCGACTGCTTTGCCAAATTTTACAAAAGAATCTGCTTTGTGATAAATTACTTTTTACTCACAAAGAACATTTCTTTGTAAGTAGTTAGTGCAATCAAAGGGGGCAGCGATTGTGCCGCCCCCCATTTTTGTACCCCTCATCTGATATTAATAAAAGAGTTTAAAAATAAAAGTATCTGATCCTTTTGCTTGTGATAGACTCGCTTGAAAGTCTGGCGGGAAATCTCGGGCAGCCAGAGATGACATCACGCATTTCGGCTAAGATCTACAAGCAAGATGGCGCCGTCGTGACCGTCGCAAACAATGTATTAGGTAAGTATGCTTTTGTTTTTTTTTTTTTTGTTTTTTTACAATATTTCTGGTTAAATCGGCTTGCTACATGGGGAGCACGAGGGAATTCGGCTTTGCGGTGAATCAAATTTATCCAGAAATTTGGATCAAAGTCCACTTTGTGGACCTCGATTTGCTCATCACTAGTTATAACTACTAGCTGTGGGGGCGAAGCATGAGAGAGGGATTCTATCTAAAAGGGGTTATCCAGGAATTTGATATTGATGGCTTATCCTCAGGATATAGTGGTGTTTGAAAGTTTGCAAACCCTTCAGAATTTTTTATATTTATGCATACATTCCACCTAAAACTATATCAGATTTTCACACAAGTCCTAAAAGTAGATAGAGATAACCAAATCAAACAAATGAGTTAAAAATATCAGACGTGGCCATCAGGTGTGTTATTGGTTGACCTGTTATATTTAAAGAACTGGGATCTATCAAAGTCTGATCTTCACATCACGTGTTTGTGGTAGCGTATCTTGGCACAAACAATGGAGATTTATGAGGAACTCAGAAGAAGAGTTGCTTATGCTCATCAGACTAGAAAAGTTTACTAAACCATCTGTAAAGAATCTGGACTCCACCAATCCACAGTCAGACAGATGGAGACAAATGGAGGAAATTCAAGACCATTATTACCCTCACCAGCAGTGGTCAACCAATAAAGTTCATGCCAAGAGTGAGGTGTGTTATAATCCACAAGCTCACAAAGGAACCCCAGGTCACCTCTAATCAACTAAAGGCCTTTAGCACATTAATTAATGTTCATGACGGGGGGAGAAAGAAGGGATCAGTGAGCTACTCTTCATTAGTAAGTGTAGTTCATTTGAAGTTATGATAACGCGTTTTAGAGAAGTACTGACTTCTTCTTCAGATCTTATTAGCATGCGGATGAGATCTGAAGAAAGAGCCAGTGCGGCTCCGAAATATGTTAACATATCATCTAATAAACTATACTTACTAAAGAAGAATAGCGCGCAGATCCCTTCTTTCTTCCGCCCATCTGATTGCCACTGAAGGTTGGCCAGCTCATGGACCCAATTGGGATGCACAGCAGGCTCATCTTTATCCACATATGTCCTTCAGAGTGTTGTGCGTCCTTTTGCACAACAACTAGAGGTAAGCTTTACCACTGCCTTCCTCCTCCCTTTACCTCACATGTCCTTTCTATGAATGTGTTTCTTCTTTCTTCTTGCTCCTCTAAAAAGAACATTGCTGCCCCTATGCACTTTGCTAAAGATCACTTAATGGAAGGCTAATGGAACATTATTTTGTGGACAAATGAGACCAAAATAGAATTTTTTGTTTATGTGAGAAGCATTATGTTTGGAAAAAGGAAAACACTACATTCCAGCATAAAAACTTTATTCCATCTGCTGTATCTGGGCCAAGATGCCTTGCCGCTATTGAACTATGAATTCTTATACCTGCAAATTCTACATCTGTCCAAGACCTGAATCTCAAGAGAACGAGAACCATACAACAAGACAATGACCCAAAGCACACAAGTTGTTCTACTAAAGAATGGTTAAAGAAGAATAAAGTTCAAGTTTTAGAATGGCCAAGTCAAAGTCCTGACGCGAATCGAAGTTAATGAAGTGTACTTCGATCTGAATTTAAGGAAATAGATTTGCTGCAAATCCGAATTTCCTTGTGCTTTGTGGTAGCAAATCGATTTTCCCCTGAAATGGTGGTAAAAAAAAAAAAAAAACATACTTACCCCATCCATTTGAGAGTGAAGAGCCGCACAAAGCCAATGTTTTGTAAAGTTCGGCAAAGCAGCTGAATCAAATTTTTAAGAACTTCACTCATCTCTAGTCCCAACCTTAATCCAACAGAAATGTTGTGGAAGGACCTGAAGCAAGTAATTGATGGAAGAAAACCCACCAACATAACAGAGCTGAAGCTGTTTTGTACGGAGGAATGGGCTAAAATTCCTCCAAGCCGAGGGCTAATCCAGAATTACCGGAAACATTTACTTGCAGTTACTGCTGCACAAGCTGGTCACATTAGATACTGAAAGCAAAGGGTCACACTTTTGCCACTTACAGATATGTGACATTAAATAATTTTTCTCAATAAATAAATGATAAAGTCTAATATTTATGGCTCATTTGTTATCTTTATCTACTTTTAGGACTTGTGTGACTATTTGATGTAGTTTTTGATGTGCATGAATGTGGAAAATTCTGAAAGGTTTGCAAACTTTCAAGCACCACTGTATCCTGAGGATAAGCCATCAATATTAAAATTCTGAATAACCCCTTTTAGATAGAATCCCCGTGTCATGCTTCGCCCCCACAGCTGCTAGGCATGTTACAATGTATCAATTTTGCACATACTGTCATATTTTTCCCCCTGGATTGTAATGGAAAAATGAATCCAGCCAGCAAAGGAAGAAATATGGATAATAGCAATACATTGGTAAGAGACTTGTATTAACTTTGGCTACATGATAAATGGCACTTGCTGAAGTGAGACAATCCCTTTTTAGGGTGTGCATCGAGGGTGCTAATCTCCTATGTGCCTTACAAGAAGTGGCAGAGCAGAGCATTTAGTGAGACGATTGAGCCTAGCAGCGGCATTCAGTAGATTCCGCAGTGTGGCTGCCAAATATCAATATGGCATGATAAGCCATACGAGGGGAACACGGTTCCTGGCAGCTTGAAAGTTTTATTAAAAACACTTTCGCAACAGGAAGCAATTTCACTTCCTGCACAAATAGATGTGTAAAGTCCATATGACTCCGCAGCGATCTGTCACTCATCAATATTCTATGGATTTTACTCACATAGCTGGAATGATCTAACCACCTCCCCTGCACAGTGCTCTTCTCTTCTACCTCGCAATGGAGATGTAAATACATAAAATAGAACATCGTTTAAATGCATCCCTACTGGATTCCAAACACGTAGCCAGGAATCAATAACCTGCCAGAGGGATACACAGACTGAGAGGTGAAATCAGTTTGGTTGTGTCCTGTGTTTAATTGGTCTCATTATAATTTCTTGTATTAACGTTGCCTATTTGTGCAGGGACCAACCGTGAGTTTCGCTGATTTTTGTGCTCTGATTAGTTAACATTCTAGAGAACGACTGAAGGACATCTTTACGTCACAGGGGATCTTAAAGCAGATCTCCATTTGTTTGTTAAACCCTTCGTAGTGTTGTGCCTTAGGATGCAACATTACAACACCACATGCATTGAATTTCTTACCAAATTATTATAGTTGGAAAGGTCCAGCTTTGAAAGACTTTCTGGCTGAGGAAGGAAGAATACTTACATGCTCCCTGCTTTTGGGCTCTGTCTCCTTCGGTCAATGCCTGTGGTCTCAGTGTTCCAGCCTTTGTTGGATCATGTGCTGCTTGGGGGAACATCAACGCTGCAGCCAATTATCGCTTGCAGTGGCACACATGACCTCAATCCACTTTGGAAGCTGAGAAGAGGTTCCAGAGCACTCAGAGTGTGGTGGTGGACCAAAGGAGCTGGAACTTAGTATCCTTCAATCTGCAGGTCTAGTGAGATGGGGGCAACAGCCAGGAAGGCTGCCAATGTTGGACAACTCCTGTAAGGGTATACCCACCTTGTTTTTATAATCTCTACACCAGTGACCTGAGGCAACAGGTAATTTACAGTGGTTGGGTCAAGTTTTAAAGTTAGATGAGAGAGGTACTTGGCACAACCCCATTATTTGGTGGACAACCACTTTAATACCAATATCTGGTAACCTTCCCACAGAGACAATAAAAGTTCAGGACACTCATTTTCTGTATGCTTTAGCAAGTAAATATTGTACTTATTTATTTATTTTTTTGGAAAGTAAAATTATCTAAATCAAAGATAAAAGACTTGGAGTAAAATATTGAAAAGACACAACACAAGTCTTAAGGCCTCGCCACACACATAAGTGTATTGTCGAGAATAGTGGGTGTGTGGGGAGCTCCAGACTCTCCACTGGCAGATGATATCGGATGGGGGGAAGGTTTAGCCAATTAGACGAATATTTTTTGCACAACCCTTTTGTAAGCCGCAACCAGAAGTGTCTAGCAGTGGCTTTCTCTTGACTCTCCATTGAATACACCTGCTTTTGTATATAGGAGAGTAAGGAGGAAGTTGGGAGAGATAGCTTCCATAGCTGTAGGCCAATCGTTTGGCCAACACAACAGCTATTGAATGTGTATGGCCACATTTAGAAAGAAAGGGCTGAATTATGTTACACACTAACTGGCAGTGTCAGTAGTTATGAGAAATCCTAAGGACGCTCTTGCATGGCAGCAACTGAGCAATGCACTCTACACCATATTGTATGTAGAAATGCCCTCACCTGGACAGGGAGATGTCTCTCCTCTACACTGGAAAGTAACGCCCAAAGAGCAGATTACATGAGTAATTCTCCCTCTGGGTACTGTTCACTGCACCACTTGTGTTTGATAATACACATGGAAAATAAAACCACAAGATCTGCAAAAATACTAGAAGTGCTTGCAGGTAACGGTCATAGCATACATTATGGATACCAGGAAGGCACCCATAATATTACAGGGACATCTAGGTAGATTAAAGGAAGCTAGCCAGTGGGACTGTTACTAAAAAAAACTTTGATTAACTGATTGATTAAGATATTATATTTATAATAGCTTAGAATATAAAAGCTCGAGGTTGCCAGTGAATGTAGGAATCATGAATGTAATTATCTTAGTATACTACGCAGGATCTCACCTAATGTGGAGAGCACTCAGCATTGTCAATCTGTCGAGCTACAATACTGTAATAAACTTAATTACTTTAGGAACAGAAGGTGAGAAAAAAAAATAAAGTTTAGAAAAAAGAGATCTCCTATAAGAAAATTAAAGAAAGCAGAAATAATTACAGCATTCAAAAAAGTTGGAACTCTATGAAAATGGTATAAATGGTCCAGAGTATATGGTGGTCTCAAAAATATGTGTCCAAGGCACAATACTTGACATTGCTATCTCACCATTGTTCTCTGGCCATTTCTATTACCTCGTTTTGGCAAGGTGTTTTTGACCCCTAAGGAGGTGGCCATAAATGGTGACTGGAAGACATAAAGATGTTACATAGGGAGATTTGACCCACAACCAAGGTACACAGATGGCAGCTCCTACGGCCCTTGAATGGATTACGAACGCAGAGCACTAACGTTATAGGGCATTCTAGAGGCAGTTACCATAGGGTTGCTCTTTTTGGGGTGAGTGCTCTGTGTTTTAAGGGAGAACTGGGGTCTCTACAGAGGCCTGCCTTTCCCCACAACAGTGTCAGAACATCTGGAATTCTGCACTGGTAAAATGACTAGGAAGAAAGCCCACTAAAAACAGAAGTTGACTGATTGTAGACCCTACAGAGAAACTTGTCAGTGGGCCGATGCCCAGGGGGGCTGAAAGAAGGGCCACCTGAGCCCTTCTTTCAGCCCCCAACCAGGAAAGTTATGATAATTAACGCTAGGAGTACTTTGCACCTGGCTGGCGGTCGCAAGTACCCATCCTGAGGTAACTACAGGAGGAGAACTGAACGTGGCAGCTAGCACTGTCCACCACAGAGGGGCAGCTTCTGGGGAGGTATCTTTTTGCTGCTTGGGCATAATTCTGTGATGCATTGTAGTACTTGGTTCTGCCATAGGTATATTGTGCTACACTGTGATATTTGGCCCTGCTGAGGCGGTATTTTGTGCAGTATAGTATTGCTGGTCCCGCCTAATTAGGTTGGCCCTGACTTCTGTCCATTTAGACAAGCGTACAACATGGGGCCACTTTTAGTTTTTCCCAGGACCACTTTAATTTCGCAGTCCACCCCTGTCAACAACTACATGGCAGAAGAAGCCTAAGGTGGTAAGGGACTTTGGTTCAAATATATATTTTTCCATTGATTATTTATGTGACCACCTGAACATTGTCACTTGTGTATAATTCATTATTTGCCAAATGTTATTGTTTCATGGGTCTTCCTCTTGCTACTAGTATATCACTGTTACTTTTTAAGCATACGTTAAAGGGGTTGTCAGAGATTTTTACAATGATGACCTATTCTCAAGATATCAAATCGGCAGGAATCTGAATCCCGGCACCTCCGATGATCAGCTGTTTAAAGAGGCCACGATGCTCCCATAAACTATTCCTAGGGGAGTGATGTCACGTTCATTGCTCACGTGGCCTAGTCCAGTTCAGTCCCATTCAAGTGCATGGGGATGAGCTATAATACCAAGAATAGCTGGTATCCAAAGGACAGTGCCTCAGCTTCCCCGAAGAGCTCATCGGCAATCTAATATTGATGACCTCCTGATCGGTTTAACAACTAAGTTTTAAATATTGACCACTTTCAGTGAATTGCTTTGATAATAGGTCCCTTACTTCTTGCATAGCCATTGGCTTCTTGTAATATTACAGACGAATAATAAATGGTTATTGTTGGGACGCGCAATGTCTATATATATAGGATCCTCCTTAGTCATCTCTCCTGTCTTCCGATCTAAAAAATGGTTGATACCATTTTGAATAAATTCTCCCTAATCGAACCACCAGAAATCCGGATTTGGAATTTACCTGAATCTTTGGAAAGTTTGGGTTGAATTTTATTTTTTTACGAATATTCTCTCATCTATCCTGATGATAGATCTTCTTTAACAAACATTGAAGTGAAGCAGCAATGGAATGAAATCCATTGAGCAAGAAGATGCCGTGGTGCACATATTAGCCAGTACTTGAAGGTCATTGGAAGGTGACCACTGCTTTCATGAAAAAATAAAAGGAAGGATCTAAAGTAAAAGCTCTTTTGCAAGTTGATGAAAAAAAAGAAAGTCCATATGCTGAATCGTGTGATAGACTTCCCTTTGTGAATCCGTACCTCTTGTAATGCAATTTAAAAGATTTAAATGACTGATCGTTTTAAAACAGACAAGGGACACAAAGTTCAATTAAAAATCTCGTTCAGCACATTGTGAACTAAGCACTTCTAGCAAAGGTGTGAAAAACAAATTTATTCCAGCACTCTCATCACTGTCACAGATAATCAACTTAATTAGGTGTTAATTATGTTTCACTGTTAAAATGAAATGTGACTATATCTGCACACAATCAAAATTAGTTCTATTACCCGAGCACCAAAATATCACTCTTGCATTTTTGCCACCGGTATTTTTAAAATTATGCTGCAAATGGAAGACTCGATCAACGTACCCTTCTCCAAATAAGAAAAAAATGGAATAGTTTGTGCTGGATGAGCAATTTGGGAAAATAACACGTTTTGTATTATTCTATTTTCCGCACCTGCAGAATTGCAAAAACCCAGGGGCCATAGAACTCAGCCCTATTTAACGAAAACTGCTCGAGAGACAGCAGAGAATATTAAGTTAGCTGCGTGGTTGGGGTTATAGTGTCAGTGTATTAGAGATAAGTTGTTTTCTCAGCAAAAGGATAACATTATAGCTGTGCTGCACTGCACACACCTGACACTGAACTTCAAGGTTAGGAATGACCCCTATAAATCCTATACATTTTACTAGAGATGTAAAGATATTGCAGAGTCGACTTTGACACCTAATTTGCCTTCTCTATTTGCAGAATGGGATAATGTATTGGACCACGAGTCTTACCAAAACAAAAGGTTAGTTAGCTATAGAGATGAGTGAATCACTCAAAATTCAGTTTGGGTTTCATTTGCCTTAATCCATTGACTGATTCAATCAAGGTCAGAATTGATTGACTGCCCAAAACAAAAATTGTCCGTTTGGCCTGAAAGCTATGAGGTTTCCTAGGACTCATTTTTTCTTTATAATTAATTCTTGTTCTCTCTCCAAATCGAATTAACAAAAATTAAGATTTAGATGCATTTAAAATTTTTACAAAATTTAGGTCAAATTTAGTTAGTTTAGCTCATCTCTAATTAGCTCTTTAGGTACCTCTCATGAGATTACATGGTCATGTTTGGCCATGTTGTTTGGCCAAGCAACTGAGAAGACGATGCTCAGTGATTGCCCAAACCAGAATCGTAAAGATTCTCAGTGAACACAGGACCACTTGTTGACCTGTTTTTCCTAGGGAAAGGCCAAACTGTCAGGTTTCCTGATGCGATTGTGGAAGCTAAAACAAGGAATAAATTAAAAAAAAAAAAACTAAAGAAGTCATATCAGTCCTGCATACTTTCTCTACTTTTATGATCTACTTCTGGTTTTATGAAAACTTCTGATTCTGACTTCCAAAACTGCATCAGAAAACCCGACCATGTGGCCATACCCTTAGTGTTCTTCATGCAATTTTATAAAGCCAACAAAGGGGTGAATACAAAAGAAAAAAGATATATCTTTTTAGTTAAACATTTCCTTCCATTTGGATACACTTGTGCCTTTGGATTGAAAAAGTGCACAGGCTAAGGGTACGGCCACACGTTCAGGTTTCCTGAGTTTTGGAAGCCAAAACCAGGAGTGAATTCAAAAAAAGAGAAGTCGTATTTGTCCTTTATACTTTCTCTGTTTTTATAATTCACTCCAGATTCTGGCCTCCAAAACCACATCAAGAAACCTGAATGTGTGGCCGTTCCCTGACAATTGTTCACTAGACAACACATTAAGCATTTTGGTCTAAGGTCCTGAATGTACAAACCAATTTACATCATTTCATTCTTAGGTTCTTGAAATGCTCAGCAAATTATTTTTACGCAGTCAGAATAAAGCTGTTAGGCCACCGATATAGTGCAGATAAGGTGCATATAGGTTCCAAGATGAAATCAGCAGATTTTACTCTTACTTTGAATGTGAAGAGTGAAGAAAATTATAAATATCATAATATGCTTACATCAGTAGGAGGAAGTATAGACAACTTTACCAACTCTTTGCAGAGGATGCCCATATAATAGAGTTAGCGTTGAACGAATCAAAGTTTACAAAGTGAACTTTGATCTGAATTTCATGGAAAATTTGATTCACTGTGAAGGCGAATTTCCTTGTGCGTCATGGTAACTAATCAATTTTCCCTAAAAAATCATACCCACATCATCCATTTGCACTTGAAGAGTCTACCACAGCCATCTTGATTGAAGATCCTATTAAATCTTGTGCGCAGTGACATATGATGTCACCACACTGGCCAGCATGATGACGTAATCACACACCATGCAAAATGGCCATGGCAGACTCTTTGCAATCAAATAGATAAGGTGAGTATTTTTATAACAGCCCTCAATGGTCACCTCAGATGCCGCGATCAGCGATGAACGTGCCATACACTCCAAACATTAATACTAGAATGATGCAGTATATTATGGTACAAGAGAATTTAGTTTCAAATCAATCGGACCGTGTTTTTCCAGCTTTCGGAGGTAGCATTTTCCCGGAAGTAGAATATTGATGACCTTTCTTAAGGATAGGCCATCAATATCTGATTGTGAGGGTCCGACCCCCGGAACCCCACATATCAGGTGTTTGAAAAGGCTGCAGCACTCCAATCAGCAATGCAGCCTCTTCCTAGCCATTGACATTTTGTTTATCGGTCACATGGACTATTTGCAGCTCAGTCTCATTCCAGTGAATCGGCCTTGGCTGCAATACCAAGCACAGCCACAATACAGTTTATGGTGCTGTGCTTGGTAAGCTGTGAGGAGGCTGCAGCACTCGCAAGAACATCGTGGCCTCTTCAAACAGCTGATCAGTGGGGATGCGGATGTCGAACCTCTTTTGATCAGATATTGATAACCTACCCTGGGGATAGGTTGTCAACACTGTACTCCCAGACAACCCCTTTGGACTCCCTGCATACCAGGATGCTGTGTCAGACAGGAGAAGTCACATGAAGAGTGGCAGAATCTTCATCTTACAGGACCATTGCACAGAAAGGTGAGTCACAGCCCAAATAGAAAGGGGAGAATATTTAGCATGTTGCCTGTTTTATTAGAAACATTTTAAGTCGTATTACTTTTTTTTTACTGCACAACCTCTTTAAGGCATAATATGTGTATCCATGCTTGAAGAAGAATTCTCAACCACTTTGTGGTGAGAATATATCGATGCCAATGAGATGCTATGTGGGTGTCTCTATGTTCTGCTTAAATCAGTGGCACAGAGGCTGTGAATATAATCATCAGGTATTAGCATATGCAACTTGGAAATGATAGAAGCTCATTAGATTCAGCACCAGGCTAAATGAATTATTAGTTATCATGTGCAAATCACTCATTTTGCTAAAATGTTAATGCATTACAACAGTATCTTTCCATATCTGTCCTACAAAGGATAAACACTCTGTTTAGTCATACAGTACATACATTGACAAACATAGTTGAAAAAAATCTGGTGACCCTTACTGTGTAAGATCTGCAGTACAACGTACACTTGCTGTCCACCTCCACACCACGGGTACAGTTATACATTCCCCGGAGGATAAGGGGCAATGGTTCACACATGATAGGAATACATTGACCAGTTGCCCAGAGTCCAGTCTGCAGACAGTGCATTTTCAGGAACTTCCTGCAAAGCCAATATAAAAATCAGTCAGAAGTGTAGTCCCATTGTAATTCTGTAGTGCAATAGACCAGAGCGATCGGTCAGGCACAGGGGTGGACTGGGAACTTAAACTGGCCATGGGGGGCATGGTTTGATCCTTGCTATGGGGGCCTTACTTCTCTATGTACGCCATTGCCCCAGTGCAGCATAATATACTGACCCAGCAGAACCAAATTACCACATTGCCACATAAAACAATGCCTATATTAATTAAAGCTCAGAGCATCAGCTATTTATATAAATGGCAGCCAATAGAAGGGCTTGAGTGGCCCTCTGGGCTTCGGTCTACCAAGAAATTTCCCCATTAGATTAGGGCCAGTCCGCACATGGTAAGGAGCTACCTGTCCCTTTTCTTGGGTAGGGAGTATTGGCCAGTTTGACATCTAACGTGACTTTCATTGTTTCCTTTATAGACATCAGAAGACAGTAAGACTGCTGACATAAACATTAGACTGTTGACAGAACCAACCACATCTAATGTGCACAGTCTTCTCACAGCAGGTTCTGTAAGCAGCTTTATGCTGCCTAAGGCCTCTTTCACGGGTCAGTGTCTCTATGGACCGCCCACCTATCCATTGACCTTAATGTGCACATTCACACAGCAGTGGTTATTCATGGACACCACAGAAGCACGCCCTATTTTGTCTGTGATTGCGGATCCCTCATGCACATTATAGTCTATTGGTCTATTAAAACCACGGACACAACAAAGATGCCATCCCATGTTTTGTCTTTGGTTTTCCAGATCGTTGGTAGGGGATGCTCTGGAAATCAATTTTCAGCCTAGCAATGTTCAATAAAAATGATACGCAGAGGGCAAAAATGGATAGACGGACCAAACATGGATCGTTCACGGATATCTTCATGGTTGAACCACTGACCATCCTGTCATGGATGTCATCACAGTCATGCGAGAGAGACCTTAAAGAGTGGCCAGTCAATGAAGTTGAGCAGAAAAAAGTCAGATGGGGGCTGCCCAATAGACCCTTACCCCATACCTGTGTCATTTTAAAACCATGCAGCAGAATTTCTAAGTCCAAAATTTTTGTAATCAGCCAAAAAACTGGCACCGATACCTTACCAATAAATTTATTATATGTTTTAGACCCTTTTTGCACCTTGTTAGATGCTTTTCAAAAGTATTTATAAAATGGGGAATGGTTTTTCAAGTTGTAAAATGAGCTATTCTTTGCACAAAATTCTAGCTAAAGTAAACCAGTCAAGAGGAGGCGTGAAGAAAAAACTATCTAAGGCTGCTTTCAGACTGGTGTTATTGCTAGATCCGGCAGGGTTCAGCAATAACGCTTTTGTTACTGATAATACAACCTTCTGCATCCGTTCTGAACGGATCTTGTTGTATTATCTTTAACATTGCTGGGACGGATCCGTCATTAACTCCATTGAAAGTCAATGGAGGACGGATCTGGTTTCTATTGTGTCAAACAGAACGGATCCGTCCCCTTTGACTTGCATTGGGGGTCATGACGGATCCATCTTGTTGCGGATCCCAAGGACGGAAAGCAAACCGCAGCATGTTGCGGTTTGCTCTCCTGTCTGGAGACGCAAGTGAACTGAATGGAATGCATTTAGGAGCATTCTGTTCTCTTCAGTTCAGTTTTGTCCCCATTGACAATGAATGGGGACAAAACTGAAGCGTTTTTTTCCGGTATTGAGCCCCTATGCTGAAACTCAATACTCAAGAACGCTAGTGTGAAAGTAGCCTAACTTGCATCAAGATGCACCAATTCAAACAGCATTCACCTCAGTAACACATTTGTATCACCATCATCTTCCTTTCAGCCAATAGTAATAAATCTGCCCCTATGTTTGCTCTGAAATGCTGCAGTAAAAAAAGGGGGAAATTTACTAAGCTTAACACACCAGAATCTGGTAAGTGTCAGAACGGGAGTGGTTTCTTTTTTTTTAACCCACTTTGAAAAATAATTTTGCACTCTGAAAACCCCCCTCTTAGCCAAGTAATGGAAAATTCATATGGCCACCATGGAGAAATGTTTACTTTCTTTCCACTAACTGGGTCTGCTGCTACTGTATTTGACTTTAAAAATATAACTTTGAAACCAGGAATGATCTGCAAGTAGCTTTTGATGCAAACAGTGTTTGCTTAGTGATTTCCAAAAGTGGTTTTGGGTCAAAAACTCATAATCTAACCTTATTTTTGTGCAGGATCCACTCCTGGTTTTGGTTCACAATCACTGATGAAAATCACTCATTAAACACTGACTGTGTGAAAGCAGCCTAAAATATTAGAATGGTCCTCAACTCTTTAAAGATCTTCATAGTAAACCATTTCCAATTGAAAATGCTTCACTAAATCTCCATTAAAGAAGTCAGTATTCTACTACTAACAACATAAAATACTATAAAACAGTAAGTAAGTAATTGCACTCTTTCCAGTAATAAACACAGGTAGATTTCATCCGGCCACAATACAACACTTAAAGTTCCAAATTGTGGAAAGTAACTCTCAGGACTCCACTCAATATGGATTTTTTCCTTTGTATTGTGGTTGTAGAGATAACATTTTTATTATATTTATTTCAGGAAGGACCACAGATATCTTAATTCAATAAGTATTTATGATAGAAAGTGGGATGGGAAGCTTTGCAGACAAAAAGAAGATATAACATACTTAAAGGTGATGGTCACCTTTGGGGGCATTTTTTTTATTATTCCATTTTTACTGATTTTGGGCTAAAAAAAAATCGATTTTGCATTTTTTTTAATTAAACATTTTCAAGTTTTTTCATCTATAGCTATCTTTTTCTTTGCCTCTGCAGACTGTTGCCTTCTGCTTCACAGTGAATCCATCAGAGAGTTGCTGTGACAACTCGATCTGCATCCCTTATCTGTACTTTCCTAATAGCTTATAAGCACTCAAGATTATAACGAAATCAGTTTGGTCATAATTCAGTTTAAATGCATATCCATGTTCAGAGATAATGGCTACAGGTCCCACCGTCAGAGCATCTCCCTTGCAGATTCACTGTGAAGCAGAAAATAGCAGCCTGTACCTGCAGGTTGTTGCTTTCTTCTTCTCAGTGAATCTGTCAGGGAGCTACTCTGACGGCAGAACTTGTAGCCATTATATCTGAACGCCTCATAAACATTTATTCCTTATTATGACCAAACTAATTTTGCTATAGTATTGAATGTTTAAAAGCAACTCTCTGATGGATTCACTGTGAAGTAGAAGGCAACAGCAGATGCAGTGAAAGTGAAAACTATTGAGGAAAACCTGCTGAAACTTTTTAATAAAACGCAATTATAAAAATTTACTTTAGTTCAAAACAAGTAGAACGCCCTGATTTAAAAAATAAATACCCTCCAAAAGGGGTTGTTTGGCCTTTTGAGCCAAGTTCCAATATGGTCGTGACCTGTGCCCCTTATCAAAAACAGCACTACTCATCTGTCCGTGGTCCCCCTGCTGCTCCATGCCCAGCTGCTTCCAGTACCTGCTGGACCAGGAAGCAACTTGACACATCAGTCTTTATCTTGAACGATACATCACAACTATGACCCATCAGTCAGACCCTCACCGATCTGACATAAATTGCAGTATAGCTAAAAATCACACATCCATATGTAGGCTAGAGAGGTGGGTGGCATGATGAAATTTTTAGATCAGTCTATAGTGGAAGTTCTGATTTAGAAATATTCATCCTGTACGTGTTAATGTGTTCTCTGTCATGAGTCCTAACAGTTGGTGGTACAGAAGAGAAGAACCTGGGAGCTATTGCAGTAACGAAGAGTGTCGATGTGAAGGTGAGAGGTATTTAGCATAAGAATATAATTTCATAATTTGCTACAGTAATTTGGATATTGTAATTTTTAATACAGTAGCAAAAAAATGACGAATTATGCACCAGTTTCATCACAAACCTCCTAGGCCGTCTCTCAGAAACTTCTGCTACGTGGTAGCCCAGTTTACATCTGTACCTGCACGTTGACCCCACATCATGGTTACCCAGATGGCAGCGTGGTGTGAGCAGTCTACCATTGGCTATAGGTGGTGGAGCATCACATTCAATCTTGCAGTAGCCCTCAGGAAGAGACCAATGACCGTCCCACATGCACGTCACCCATTGGCTCATGCCTATAACCCAAAAAAGTACAATTAATTGTTCATTTAGTTACATAAATTATTCTTTTGTTCAGTGATGCCATAACAGACTAAGGCCACATTCACATCACCTTTTAGTTTTCCGTTCGTCTGATCCATCAGAAGAAATGAACATTTTAAAAAAAAAAACTTTATTTTGAGCATTCGTTGTGCTCATTTTGCATCTGTTTTTCTAAGTTCTGTCAGTGATCCTATATTTTAGATGGGAGAAAAACTCCTACGTGGAGGACTTTTTCTTCCATGGGTTTTTATCAACAGGATAAGTAGTAAATCAGATTGTAGGCTGTTTGACCACTGGAGTTCTCAGCCATCCTAAGAATGAGGGCTCCTCAAGTTCCCTCTTTGAATGGATCAACAGTGTGCATATTGGTCCACCATTTCATTCACTTCTATGTGGCTGATGGAGACAGCGGTCCCTCTCCCCCCTTCCAATATTTTACCTATCCTGTGGACAGATGATAAATAGTTTCCATTGCATATTCCATTTACTTAAAAAAATGAAGTAACTTTGCATTAGGTTTTACTTAAAAGTATGATTGTAGAAACTACACAGGGTTTGTTTGTTGTCTGTTACCATAGAGACACAGCATTTTACAAAGGAGCTGTAGAAACAATAAGAAACCTTTAATTATGACCTAAGTAGCTTAATTTTCATTGTATGTGCATTTGAATAATAAAAATAAAATTGGTTACAAAGGCAGATTTAGCCTTTAAGAACTATTAAGAGCAGTAGATCTATAAACAATATGGAAAGTGTGCAGAAGACCCCACAAATGACCAAGCAGCAGTGTCTTGGATACCTTTTTCTAAATCATCCTACACGGTTCTAGAAGAGGCAGGTAAATAATTATATTTTTATGTGTGAGTTATATTAAAATAAGCATAACAACGTTTCGTGCTCCTGGAGGCTACTGGAAATTATTCTTAAAGATAATGTCACCTGCGTAATGGACATCTTTGTGATCATTACAAGGCAAGAACTCCAGGGCTGAAAATGCTTGTTTTGAACCTCGTAAAATAAATTGCCATTGTTTTTGCAGAAATGTCAATGATTAAATGCAGTACACTGTCATAACATCTAGTAGATGCTGCATTCCATTACTGTCACTGGAGAGATTTTTCAAAAAGCAATCAAATATTTTTACACACTAATAACAAAAGTACCATCTACAGGCTGCAAAATGATGTTGCAACCAAAGCTCCAGATTACATCCAATGGCCCCCTTCTCCAGAGCTTTTCCAAGTCACGTTTGTGTCAAGAGTCAAAAATGAATGTACAAAATGAAATAGGACAGTTAAAAAATGAAGCCCAAAATTTCTATATTTTCACTATAAACTAAAATAAAAATAGCAAAATTGGTCATATATCTTCATTATCTTGAAAATATATGGAACAATGTAGCAGATCCATATGGAGCAAATACCAAGGCCATACAAGGCGTCAATAATAGGACCATTTCAGGAAAAAATAGTGTATAGTGTATATAGTGTGCAAATATTAGAGCCTCAAACAATTGTGCTGTCACAAGCTTAATGTACCTGTGGGCATGTGCCTCACTCTGCCCCAACACTACAATGTCTACCCTGATGGTTAGGTGGAGACAGAGGCGGATTTGGTATTTCTTGTGCCTCACACCAGGACATGCCTGGAGACCTCCATTGCAACACTGAAGCTTTACCCCATCCCACCACCAAACTCCATCAGCTCACTAAGTTTACCAGCTAACTACGTCAAAGAAAAATCTTGGATTAGTGTGTGTAATTGGGCAGGTTACACCCTCATCCCAAGAATTACTAGAACCAATGTTATTCAGACAAGAAATTTATGGCAGCCATTGGTATGTACCTTGGAATTTACCAGGAGGAAGGCAGGAGAAGAAGCAGCGGTTTCCTAGGCCTGTTCCATCTGGACAGAAGAAACTGGCATGGAATACCAGTGATGAAGGAGGAGGTCCACAATCCAAAAACTCACATGTCACACTTAGATTCCAGTCCCCGGCCAAGCACTTTAAGGAAGCATCCTGATTGAAATATTTAAATGAGAGAACATGTATGTAACAATAAGTGCTTCTAAAATTATTTATGAAACCTTCACATATTCAAATATATATCTATCTACATGGTAAATCTAAAGGCTATGACACCTTAGGGGCAATTTATTTATGATTGCAAAATAAAAAAAAATTTTTTCAGTTGTACATTATTTAAAAAAAAAATTCTGAGGACATCTGTCATCCGATTTGTACCTATGAAACTGTCTGACCTGTTACATGTGCACTTGGCAGCTGAAGACATCTGTGTTGATCCCATGTTCATATGTGCCTGCATTACTGAGAATAGTGATGTTTTAATATATGCAAATGAGCTTCTAAGAGCAAGAGGTGTGCTGCTGTTACACCTAGAGGTTCTGATTTCTCTGCAACTGCTGCACCCTCTGAACTTTGATTTACAGGGCCAGGCAGTAAAAATGTCATCACTCCTGGCCCTGTCAATCAAGGTAGAGAGGGTGCGACAGTTGCAGCAAAATGGGAGCCTCTAGGTGTAACAGCTATCTCACAGTTGCACCTAGAAACTCATTAGCATATATTAATACTTCACAAAGCATGGGACCAACATACAGTAGATGCCTTTGGCTGCCAAGTGCACATGCAACAGGTCAGCTAGTTTCATAGGTACAAATCTGCTGACAGATGTCCTTTAAGGGCTAAACATTGAGTCATTAGAGCAGCAAGCTGAAGGGTTAAATGTGAAACTGAAAGCAAGATACTCTGCAGATAGACTGAATATTAACCTTGTAGAACAAAAACTCTTGAACATTTTTAAATAAAGACTCCTTCGGGTTTCATTGGCCCTGTTCAAATTTTCCTGAGAAGTATTGCTCTTGGTTTCAGGAAAGGTTTAAGTCCCCTTTTAGACACTCAGTACAGACTGTTTGGCCAATTTACATTAAAAATTATGTTTAAAGGGGTTGTTCCATGAAAAATATTCTACAGTTTTCAAACCAGCACCTGGATCTGAATTATTTTGTTATTGCATGCAATTAATATTTTGTATTGTCAGTGAGCTATTCAATAAAATGTATCTTTGGAGCGCCACCTGCTGTTTTTTCTTTTTCTTATTTTCTTTGCCCTATGTGAGATGGCCGCACATGCTCAGTTTCATCCTTCAACTGCCTCCTGAGCTGTGATAGGGAGAGCATGGACACACCCACTGAGCTGCAGCAGAAAAGACACTCCCTTGAACTGTCGGCTTAATATAAATCTATCAGAGCAATGGATGGGGAGATCTCTCATTCAATTGGATGGGCACCTAATAAAGTAACATTCTTCTTATAGCATTCTCCATCAATTTCTAGTGAATCTCCTGGCAAAGGCTGACACTCTGCTTCACAATAGACCTTAGGAATAAGAGAAGTACATTTTCCCCAATTTTCCATTCATGGAAATCTTCTGGTAGTTATCTGATGTCAGATTTTGCATCTTATATGTGATCCATGGCTGAGGTTCTCTCTTACCTTCAAGATTTTATGTCCTCTCTTACTGATTGTATGAAGAACATAGCCTTCATCACACATCACCGAACACAGGGTCTCTCCATCCAGATCTGTGGAACATTGGGTTGTCCCATGTGGCACATGCAGAGCAGGGCAAGAGCTATTGAATGAAATGGACACCATAAATGATATGACTAAGGTATTTTTATTTCCAAATAAGTAATCTATTCTGTACCTATTTTTCCAGAACTATGATGGTCCCCATTAAAGTGGTCCTGTCATGAAACATATTCCACATTTTTCAAACCAGCACCTGGATATGAATTCTTTTGTTATTGCTTACAATTAAAATATATTATAGCCACTGAGTTATTAAATAAAATGTATCTGTATAGCGCCACCTGCTGTTTATTATTTTCCTTATTTTTGTGTCCGTCTCTATGAGCTGGTTGAGCGTGCTCAGTTTAAATCTTCAACTACCACCTGCCATATGTTCTGTTAAAAGCTGTGGCAATTACAAGGAGAGACCTGTAACACATTGAGTTGCCAGGCTGAAGATAATCCAGCAGAGCAATTGGAGCAGTGAATGTGGAGATATCTGGACACATGTGAGGTACAGGGCTGGTTCTAGCTTTGTTACAAAGGTATTTTCATGTACTATATGATGTCTGATTTTCATGTTTTACATCAACCATAGCATAACCACCTTAAAAGTGTCCCTCTAAGAAGACAAGTCACTAGTGTAAACAGAGCTTTATATATATATATACAATGTTATGTTATAATAAATTATCAAATTACCTGCAATCCTTTCTTTTATGTTGCTGATTGCTCCCCAGGGGTGGGTTGTTGAGGCTAGCTGGAGACCTAAGGGCCACTCCATGCACCCCGATGACTGGGGAGGAGAACTTCAACATAAGCGAAGCCACTCTGTACATTGGGTTTTTAGGACATCTCAAAACCACAGGATTATCCTGACACGAAAGTTGGTGCGTTCCTAGGAAAACACAGACACCATAATGGCTTTAGCCGGTTGTTCTATCCGATATGCGGATTTCAAAGTGGTAGAATATGCATGCTGGGGTTTACATCTGAATGGAGGAAGATTTAGGATACACGAGGCTGAAATTAATATTGTCATCAATGGGAAAAAATATGAAAAGCTTGAAAAACAGAATGCATATAATTGAAGCTTTTGCCTTACAACTTATTATTTTTGATGTAGAAATCTGTTATTTTCTCTCGGTAGGCGATTTCTGAATCTAAAGGGTCATTTTACAGTGGCAGAAATAGGGCTTCCATGCAGAGAGCGTCCCTTTGTTCTGTTGATGCTGTATGAGAACTTTTGCATACCTGCAGAGCATTCACTTCCTTTCCCCACCTTTGGCAAGTGCTTTGAGTGATCATTTTCAATATATGCATTGAACATCATACAGACCTTTCTACAAATTGCCATTACTTTTGAAACACCAATTCTTCAGCTACATTTTCCCTCATTTGATCCTCATTTATTAGACAACCTGTACAATAACGCAAATCAATGTCATTGCCAACATTTTAAGACCTTTAAATGTATTGTCCACTTTTTGAAATGTGCCTCGACAATAAACTGATCATGAAGTTCTCCCTGTAATCTGTGGTGGAGATTTGCAGTAAGCGTCCAGTTTCCCTACAGTGCCCCTGGAGGTGAAATTATGCATTCCACCTTTCCCGTTAAAATGAGTGGGTTGACTGTGTAATGCAAGAAAGGCCAGGTCTTCCAAGGGGATGTATTAAGCTTTGTCAGAATTCTGTAACCGAATCATCCTGATTAGAGATGAGCAAGTTGATTCTGCAAATCTCTCCAGTAGAATATTTGGAGAAAGAGAGAAATTAGAGAGGGAGAAATCTTTTCATGGCATTTGATGCACATTTGATTTGGGACCGATTAGTTTTCATTGGATTGAATCAAGTCAAACTGGACCCAAATCGAATTTCCAGAAATTAGCTCATCACTAATCCTGATTTCTTACACACCTGCTTTTTTAATTCATTTATTTTTTAAATTATTGATTATAGTGATTTTTTATTGGTTATGTCTGCTTATTCTTCTGTTTCTCATTTCATAAAATTCCATAGCTGATACAGATGCCTAATTAAAGAAATTTCATTGTAGTAATAGTGGTGACCTGCTGGCAATATCCATTAGGATGGGATGGATTATCATGTTATTCTCACATGTGGCATCTTTACGGCACTTTTTGGCATTTTACTGCACAAATTACTGCTATGTGCTAAAAAAGTTCCAGGGTATTCGACTCTTATGAATTATCATTTGCCAGATACTAAAATACTACTGTACACAGCTTGCATTCAGAAAACAGTCCCTATCTGTCAAACTGCAAATTTGAAAGTCTCCCAGAACAAGCCATATAACTTGCTTTTCACAATTGGGCATCATCATCATCATTGATTCACTTAGTAAGGATACATCCTGCATTTCTGTAGTTCTAATTCTGTATTTGGGTGAATCAGGCACATGATAAAAAGTTATATCATCTGCTCTGTAAATGCTGCTACGCTATGATTGATTGTGTAATCTCACAATATTGATTTCATTTCCGTAATGTAAGACAGTGTGACATCAAGAGGCAAAAATGATAAATAATTGCACGCACAGGACAGTGAGACTAGATATGATGGACGGATCCAAGAAGAGCAGAACTGACTCCAGTATTTCTGAGCTCATCCTCAGTCTGAACATTTAGAAATATAAGCAGCTTGGAAACCATTTAACTGCACTAGAACCAATAACCTCTTGTAAAAAGTGCACTGCATTGTAGTTTTTTTTTTCATATGAATAGGACTGAGTTACTATACCAGAAACAAGCTATGGACAGCAATGGTGCTTTTTGGGGGGATAAAAATAATACAATTTTTTCTAATCTTATATGACCCATTTTATTTCCCCCCATTTCATAATATATCTGTATAGGGGAATATGGGAAATGTCTTTCTGATTTAACAAGTTATTAGATTCTGACTGTGTATAGCCACCACTAGGGGGAGCTAACTTCAAATGGATGTATTCTGTTATTGTCCCTCCAACCCCAAAGGAGTGCATCTTCCTTTATGGTAGGCATAAAACTGCTCATAATATACATAAGTGCCATCATCAGTTGAATCAACATTAAGTATAACTATTTATTTAGAAGACTGTTTTCAATCCATGTCCTCAAGGAACCCCAACAGGCCATATCCAGAGGATTTCCCAAAGATAAAACACATGTGCTAATTATTAATGAAGTAAAGCTAATTAATTTTTCTTTGCAACACTGAAGAAATTCTCAAGACATGGACTGTTGGGTTTTCTTGAGGACAGGGAAACACTGAATTAAGATATGCTTGTAATGCAAAGCATGGATGCTGACTGAGTGAAGATCCACTACTCCTAGGAAATAAGAGCTGGCCTGGACCAGAAGGGGGTGGATGCGTGCTATGACCTGGTCTACATGTGAGTAGTGTGAAAAATTGCTGCCTGCTGAGATGATACAGCTGATGGGTGACTGCTGTGCAACCAGAGGGAAGATAGCGATCCTGAGACATCAGTACAGAGTGAGGGGCCCTCAAGCAGCACAGCATCCAGAACTGCTGGGCATCTCTGAAGATGGTGGCAAATACATCAAAAGTGATAAAAATGTAATTCTAAGGGAGATAAAAGATAAAGGAAAGAAAACTTGGAATCTGCATGGCCAAGCATAGGAGTTAGTAAAATAGTCTGCAACTACAGCCATTCAGACCTTACTGCTGTGAGGAACACTGTTAAGACACACTTAACACCTGGACATGTCCTGACCAGGTGTGCCTTCAAAACCCTATATACTTCAGTGGACATTATAGCCATTATTGCCAGAGTACTGTTGTCCACCATAGATTCTACTGAGAGAGACTTTAGCAAGATAAAAGAAGGGAAGGGGGCCATAACTCACATCCTTGCCTAAATCCATACATTGTTATCTGGGAGAAAATTGATCTGTGTACAGCTGGAATTGTAACTTCTATAGTTGGAAGTACTACAACTCTCATTTTCCACTACATCAAAGACAGATGTTTATTCTTCTATATCTGGCCTTGTTTTTTTACTCCTATTCCACACACCTGCCATTGCATTTCACACATCGTGCCTTGCACCCATCCAGACATCTAACAACAAGGGCAACTAAACCACCATCAGGCAGGAACCTAAGATTCAGGATGTGCCCTAAGGGAAGCCACAGTGTGAAGACATCCGCTGTGATTGACTGTGACAGTTAGAGCCACTACCACTCCCATCCTCCTCTCCGGCTCCTCATGGGCTCATTGCTCATATCTCTTTGTCAATTTGTTCATGAATAGTCAGGAGGATTCAGAGAGGAACAGCACAATGAAGAGTTATAAGAAAAGATGTTCCATGATTGTTATCTCATGGGGAACACAAGTACAAAGAGTTATTTAGGAACATTTAACTATATATTGGCACCTACAGAAACTTCTGTGGCCCAAATCATCCTTATAATACACTGTATTTGCAATAATAAGCTAAGTACAGCTAAGTAAAGCATTCATTTTCTAGTTCAGATTGTTTATATTCAGTACATCTACAATTTCTAAGAATTCTGCATTCTGAAATGTCTGTTATACTATCATTTTCGGAAGACATTGAGAAGAGGCTGCTGCCAAAGGAAGAACTTGAATGATTTATTCCTGTGAGGAGAATGCTTTGTTTTGTAACATACTTCAACAATAGGCATCCCATGTAAGGTCAAGAATTTCACTGCACTTGGACATTATCACCTGGAAGACATTATACCGATCACTTCAGGAAGGAATTAGAAAATTAGATTATTGTGCTGTTTTGTATTAAAGGGGTATAGGGAATAACTGTTAGATCAAAGGAAGTTCAGCTACTGTGACCAAAACTGGTCATGAAAACAGGGATCACATGTCTTCTTTTTAAATGGAACAGTGGTCAAGCATTCAAATAGGGGACTTCTGGAAATACAGTAGCTGATAAGTGGCTATCACCAACAGTCCCTTAGAAATCATTGGATTGGCAGCACACATTTATGTAGTGGCACATAGGACCCCAAGTTTACATGATGGGAGAAGATCCTAACAGTCAGACCTCCATCAACCTAACAGTTATGCCATGTCCAGTGGATAACTTCCTGATTCTGGAATACCAGTAGAGTACCTTAGCCTAATTAGTTCTTATCTTATAATTGTATGGTATTGTCATGTTGGAGGCCCGTGCTGTTCCACTTCTCTGGGTGGGCATGGGTGCTGCTTTACCTAGCCAGCTTGTTCGTGTTCTTTTGTGGTTCAAGCAGTTTGAAACCCGCTTACTCTTCTCAACCAACCGGTAGTGGACTTGGCCGCCAGAGTCCAATGTGCCTCTTTCTCATGCACTCAGCAGCCTGTGCATGCCAGACTCTCCTCTCCTGCCTGTCAGTAGGGTATGCATGCTCCCCAGCTCTTAAAGGGCTAGTGCGCACGCAGCCTAATCTTCACCAGCCAATGGCTAGCCACCTAGGGTACTTCCCTTGTGGGTTGCCTGAGCAATAGGTTTACTTGCTTGCTAGATCCTGCAAAGTTGCCATAATCTGCTTATCTGCTTGTGTATCGACTTCTGCTTGATTCTTGAATTTTGACTCTCTGCCTGACCCATGTTTTATCAACATACTGACTTGTGTTTGTCATGAGCTTTCGACTGTTTCACAGATTCACATGAATTCTGTCTGCCCTGATCTTGGCCTGTTACTAACTAGAATTTTGCTTGATCCCTTGGTGCTTTTCACCACTGTTCCTGACCCCTCTGGCTCTACAGCCAACCACACCAGGACTACTCCAAGAGACTGCAGTATGGGGGCTCCCCTGCTCCCCTTGTATTGGGGTTAAAGGATGAATCCCAGGGGACTGCCAGGATAATGTCCTTAGGTTTAGCCCAAAGTCAAACAGGTTGGTTGGTGCAATGGTTCCACACTCACTAACTATCACAGGTATATTGTTAGGAAATATCAAAATATTATGATCATGGACAGGGGCGAGCAATAGGACCTTCACTGACCCTGGGAAGAAAGGTTCTAAAGTACTTTTAGCTAGTTCTCTGCACTTCATATGGATAGGACCATGTGTGTGAATGAAAAACCAGAAGTAAACCTTTCATTCTGAAAATCCTGCGAGTCTCAGAACTTAAACTCCCTTATCCTAAATACATTATTGGAAAATGAAAAAAGAAATAAAAAGAACACCTAGATAACGTGTGATTTAGTGGAGATTGACAAAATATGAACTGCTAGTGGTGTTTGCTCAACGACCACACAACCAAAGTGGTGCGGCATTTACTTTAGGTTCTGCAGCAGGGTATATGTTGAGGCAGGATCACATTAATAATGGTCATACAGATGCTGTATGTATGCATACCCTCCTGTGGTGTGTAATTCCAAGCTCTAAACATGGACTCGTTAGTGAGTCAAGGTGGTTGTTGCATTACAGATCCGTCACTTCCATCCAGTCCCAGACATTCTTGATGGGGGAGGATCTTGACAGTACAGTTCTGGAGATCACCAAGAGTTGGCCAGGGTAGGTGCTAGATACTCTGAAGTGAACATTGTGTAGTTCTGGTAGTGCATGGGAAAAGCATTATCTTATTGGAAACCCAGGACACCTGAGTAAAAAAAAAAATGGCACCAAGACAGGTTCTACGTTGTCCTGGACGTACCAAATGCTGGTGAAAGTCCACAATTACCAGATGGAAATGGCCATGGTAGCTATTGGTGCCCCACACCATGGCACCTGGTGTTGGTCCTGTGTGTTTCTGAAGTATGCATGATGGCAGTAGGCACTATCCAGCCCTCCTGCAAACTGATGTGGCCACTAATGGAAAACCATAGTGATCATTTAAGAAAGGAAAGTAATAAGGATACTTAAATGTGCAAATTGTGCAATAAAATGCACTGCTCAACAAAATCCCTTTTTACTCTTTGCTTGCATAAATTTGAAAAAGTTTGGATGGTTTATATGAAGTGGAGCATGATATAAATTTTAGTCAGATTTATTAATACTAAAGCTATAAAAAGGTGCAAAAATTGGCACGGACAACCTGAATCCCATTCTTAGCCTTAATGAATATCAATAAACTTATTTAAATTTACAATATATTTTCTCCTATGCTTTGCAATTGTTGAAAAAATAATAATTCTGCCTATTCACTTTACTTACCAAGTGAATGGTTCTGTCCTGTCACATCCGTCAGATGAGCAGTGACTGTGGCCTTCAGGGCAGTGTTAAGAAGGTTGCTATCAGAAGACAGGTAAATGAGGAATGAATCGGCAAGACTGGGTTTGTCGAAGCTAACCTGAGCGAGGACAGATGAGAGTGAGATGGTAATGGTTAACACAGGTAAAATCACAATTTATTCATATACCAGGTTAATCGCTACCTGTCATTCGCCTAGAAACACGTAAATCTCTTTGCATCAAGTAAATGAAAGATTACATGTACATTACAGAGGACATGTCTTGACTTATTCCTCTGTGAACAGGTCTTCTACACTATACTAAGGAGCACCAGAAATTAAATGTTCACATTTTAACATCATGTCCTTTTAGGTCCACCAGCCAGTGCTGATTAATTTCTTAAAAGGGCTGTCCAGGATTTTTTTTTTCACTTTTTCCCCTATCCAACTTCTTCTTGTACTGATTAAGTTATGTGCACCCCTGCAGCTAATGACTGGCTTCAGCAGTGACATGTCCCCAAGCAGTGAGGTGTCACTTGGGGACACATCCTTGCTGAGGCCAGTCATTGGCTGCAGTGGTGCACATAATAATAATCTTTATTTATATAGCACCAACATATTCCACAGTGCTTTATACTCAAGGGGTTCAAGTACAAACACAGTCATAAATAAAATAGCAAGTCAACAATTAAAACAAGCAGAACGAGGGCCCTGCTCATGGGAGCTTACAATTTATGAGGGTAAAGTCTGGGCAAGAAGTTTACAGGTCTTGTGAAGACGGCTCGGGAGTTACGGAGCCCAAATGGAGTGGTTCCCCAGATAAGTATAGTTCCCATTTGAGGTCATGTGAGTGGGAGAGAAATTAAAAAAAAAAAAAAAATCCTAGAAAACCCTTTTACAATATACTTTTTTTTGCAGCTGGAGCTCCATTTTACTGATACAATGTTACTAATTCACTCCATAGACATAGGAATGAATTTATCAAAGATCAGTGGTCTGTAAATAAAGGTTATTATTATTATTATTATTATATACACTGTGCTGTTAGAGGATGTGCCTAATTATATAGTGAGTCACAGGCCTTGTCATAAATTGGGCAATCCTTTGGCAGTCCATGCGCCTAGACTGAAATCTAGAGCAGCTCTAAGCTGTCGTAGATTGTGGTCTTCTTTTTCACCAGAAAACTGTCGTAAGATAAATGTGCCAGGCAAACTATCCCCGCCCCTCTTTGCCCTTGCCATGCCTGCTCTTTGTGGCAAAAGCAGTATAGAAACTCCACTTGCGCCTTTTTAGGCTCAATGACCTTTAAAAAGTTGTGAAAACTGGGTTTGCTACTTTTTACGCAAGAAATCTGACATGGGGGGCATGATAATTTCCCCCTCAAAGAGTTAACAGTAACAATTCTTACTACCTATATTGACTACAAGAGAGAGTTTAAAACGTACTGCATTTGGATTTAAAGGGCATTAATAGACTTAAGAGGTTGTGCAGTGGTGTAATACAGATGACCTATCTTCAGGATAGGACATTAAAATCTGATCGGCGGGGATTATACGCCACACACCCTTGCCAATCAGCTGTTTGAAAGTGTTGCAGCTCTTCTGCGACTACTGCTTCCTCTTCACAGTTTATTTGTGCGCTGTCTCCTTTGTAACGCCAGTACAGTGTAATTACTATCCCTTCACTCAACTGAAAATCTGGGGTGCCGGCAGTCAGACCTCCACTGATCTGATATTGATGATTGTTGATGAGCAAATTGAAGTTCATTAAGTGGACTTAAATCTCAGGATAAATTGGATTTGGCACGAAACCGAACATCCTTGTGCTTCACTGTAGCAAATCGATTTAAACTGAAATAGTGTAAAAAACAAAAAAAAATAATACTTACCTGATTCATTTGCTCATGAAGGGCCGACCGCTGCCATCTTTCTTGAAGATCTCGGGCAAAATCCTATGCATGGTGACATATGACGTCACCACGCCGGTCGGCGTGATGTCATCACCTCGGGGTGTGCAAGATTTCGCACCAGACCTCCTAGCAGGATGGTGGCGGTCGGACTGTCGCAAATGAATAGATCAGGTAAGTACTATTTTTTTTTGTTTTTTACACTATTTCAGTTTAAATCAATTCGCTACCGTGAAGCACAAGGAAATTTGGCATGGCAGTGAATCAAATTTATCCTGAGATTCAGATCCACAAAGATTAGCTCATCATTAGTCGTCAACATCAGATCGGTGGAGGTCTGACTTTTTTTATTTTACACTATGTTATTAATATCAGATACCACGATCATGTATGAATGCGGCATCTGAGGAGTACAATGATGGGGTTGCACAATCGGCACTCTCTGTCAATGCACCCACTACTTACAAAGAAATGTACATCGTGAGGAAGAAATTTGTCACAAAGCAGATTTTTTTGTAAAATGCAGTGAAGCAGTCGAATCAAACTTATGAATACTTCACTCATCACTGTTGATGACCTATCCTTTGAATAGCCCAGATCACCAGATTCTATAAATTTATAAATATGAACATGAGATCCACATTTTTTTAAAAAAATAACACAATTTTAATTCAAGTTTTGAATAGTTACATTACCTTCAACCATATATTCTGTCCAGGAAGCACATGGCAGGGAATCCATGAAAGCCTCTTATTTCCAGGTATCTCACCGAACGTCAGGCAACTCTACAAACAAAATATAAGACACGTCTAGAAAAATAATCTTCCTTTTTTTCACTTCAGTTGCCAATAGTTTCCATTTTTTTCTTTTCGGGGACACTTCAAAAGCATCCAAGCACATAATGAGCTGTATTATCTAGTGATGGACCATAGTGTGCTAAACTATCCATCAAAACATGTTTACCAACCAGAGTTATTTTGCATTTTAAATGATCCTGTCGAATAAATATTCATTTACTAAACCCAAATAATTATAATAATACAACCGAAGCCAGTGTGAATTAGAAAAATATATTTTGCAACATTTCTAGCACAAATTCTGTTCATGAGGCTGCCAAAAATCAGAAAATATTGATAGGTTCTACAGATGCAGAAACAGAGGTGACTGCAGACAACAGTGGACTAGAGATGAGCAAACTGATTCATTGTTCATCCGAACAAATTTTTTGTTTTTTGAGGGAGTATCCTTCTACAGACATTTCACTAATGTGTTAGCAGATAAACATGGCTGCAGGTCTCGCAAGGCCATGATCATCTCATACATGCACTGTTAATGAAATGTAAAAGTTTATACTATGCAATCTTATACCTAAATCAGTAAGTCAATAAGTAAATCAATGAGTCATAAATGTTGCATCTCCTACATAGAAATTAGGGATGAGCAAACTTTTGAAAAGTTCGGTTCGGTTCGCTTCGGCGAACTTTAGTGAAGTTCTGATTCGTACGAACCGAACCTAAAACGAACCTTGCTATAATGGCTGAATAATTGCTGCTACAATAATGGGAGTCTGATAGGGTATAGTTTTGTTTACTTGCAGTTGCTATTACAATGAAAAAAGTGGAAAAAATCCAAGTGACTTCAACAACGGCGACGCAAAATATACGCATATTTGAGAATTTACACTAATGCGTACGCTAATCCGAACATTCCCGCACATATAACGAACATACAGTGTAGCGTTGTTAAAGGTACGCTACTTAACTGAATATGTACGCATTAGCGTACGCATACACTGCGTCTGCGAACATTCCTACTCAAGTAACGAACATACAGTCTAGCGTTGTCAAAGGTACGCTACTTAACTGAATATGTACGCATTAGCGTACATTCTCAATAAATATGCGTATATTTTGCGTCGCCGTTATTTTAACCAGATTCGTCACGAACTTTCTGAAAATTCGGTTCGATGACGAACCGAACTTTTGGGAAAGTTCGTAACGAATCTGGTTCGTTACGGTTCGGTTCGCTCATCCCTAATAGAAATATCTAACCAATCAGTTTGTGACTTTAATTTTCAAAGATCATCTGCAAATAGGATCCTGAATTTGACCTATTTAGAGATGAGCGAGCACTAAAATGCTCGGGTGCTCGTTATTCGAGACAAACTTTTCCCGATGCTCGGGTGCTAGTTTCGGGGAGACTCGAACATTTTTGCAGGGGACCAAGGCTCTGCCTAGGGAAGGCTGGGTGAAAATCTGGAAACCTCAGAAAATGATGGAAACACCACAGAAATGGACAGGAAACAGCAGGGGCAGCATGCATGGATGCCTCTTAGGATGCCTAATCCCACTATTACCCCAAATTCTCCTGCAACAGCCTGGTGGTTACCCTCATGGCAATTGTGCTCACCCAGACCAAGAAAGGCGAGGCACATGCCCATCACATGTTAGGGAAGCACCCAACTAGGTGCAACGAAGGTCCATCCATGGAGAGAGGGCCTGTAGGTGGGGGGCAGGCTGGGCGGAAGGAGGTTGAGCTGGAAGAGCCAGAGGAGTGCCCCCTTGGCTAGCATGTGTGGTGGTGACAACAGCCGGATGGAGTTCGAATGACGACGCAGGAACCCAACTTAAAAATTTAGCATCAACCAGTACGGTTGACAACTCTGAAATTTGTCAAGTGGGGCATGTGTTGTATGCATTCTTCTCAGTTTAATACCGTATACGGCACCTATCCGTAAAAATAGTTTGGAGAGAGAGAAAGAGAGGAAAAAGATGTATTTTTAAAAGTGACGTTCAGTATAGATCAGTTAAAGAGAAAGAAAGGATTTTATGAAATGGATTTGTATCACTGAGAGCAAAAGAATGTATTTTTTTACGTGACGTGCAGTATAGATCACTTGGAGATAAAAAGGGGAATGTGCAAACTTGGGCTGCTATAGTGCAAACCACTATGGTGGTGACAACAGAGTGAGCGAGTGACACTGCGGGAGCAGGCGAACCACATAAACATTTTTCGTGGCCCTGTATGGCGGCGGTGACAACAGAGTGACTGAGTTAGTATGCGGTAGCTGGTGAAGCACCCAAAAATTTAGCCTGACACAACATGGCGGTTACACCACCAATGACTTTGTCCGACTGAGAATGCAGTGAAATGGCTTTTGTTGAGCCTCCAAAATTTTTTTTCTTTTCGGAGTACATAAAGTCAACCCTCAGCAAAAATTTTTTTTTAAATGTCGGTACTTGCGCCTCCTGAAAAATTGTTTTGGACTGTCTGTTTGACGCTCCTGAAACATTGTTTTACAGTGTCTGTAGTTGACACTGCGGAAAAATTGTTTAGAGAGAGGGCCTGTAGGTGGACCTCCGGAAAAATTGTTTGGAGAGAGGGCCTGTAGGGGGCCCTCCGGAAAAATTGTTTAGAGAGAGGGCCTGTAGGTGGCCCTCCGGAAAAATTGTTTAGAGAGAGGGACTGTAGGTGGCCCTCCAGAAAAATTGTTTGGAGAGAGGGCCTGTAGGTGGCCCTCCGGAAAAATTGTTTGGAGAGAGGGCCTGTAGGGGGCCCTCCGGAAAAATTGTTTAGAGAGAGGGCCTGTAGGTGGCCCTCTGGAAAAATTGTTTAGAGAGAGGGTCTGTAGGGGGCCCTCCAGAAAAATTGTTGTAAAAGAGTGCCAGTTGGCCCTCTAAAAAATTGCGTTTTGGGTCAGCATTTGGCAAAGACGACAAGGAGGAGGAGGAGTAGGAGGAGTAGGAGGAGTAGAGAAGAGGAATCGGATACATAAGTAATGTTAATCTTTAGCTGCTTTCCCCCGGAGATTTGAATTCCGGTGGAATCCAGGCTTTGTTCATTTTAATAAGCGTCAGCCTGTCAGCGCTGTCAGTTGACAGGCGTGTACGCTTATCGGTGATGACGCCACCAGCTGCACTGAATACCCGCTCTGACAGCACGCTAGCGGCAGGGCAGGCCAGCACCTCCAAGGCGTACAGCACCAGTTCAGGACACGTGTCCAGCTTTGAAACCCAGTAGTTGTATGGAGCAGAGTGATCGGTCCGGACGTTGGTATGGTCAGCTAGGTACTCCCTCACCATCTTTCTGTAAAGCTCACCCCTACTCTGCCTAGACTGGGGACAGGTGACAGTGTCTTGCTGGGGTGACATAAAACTGGCAAAGGCCTTGGAGAGCGTTCCCCTGCCAGTGCTGGACAAGCTGCCTGCTCGCCTCTCTCCCCCGCTACTTGGCCCATAGAACCACGCCCTCTGCCGCTAGCGGCGTCAGATGGAAAGGATTGTTTCAGCTTGTGCACCAGGGCCTGTTGATATTGATTCACTCTCATACTCCTTTCCTCTACAGGGATGAGAGTGGAAAGGTTATACTTGTACCGTGGGTCCAGGAGAGTGAACACCCAGTAATCGGTGTTTGAAAAAATGCTTCTAATGCGACGGTCACGGGATAGGCAGCCTAACATGAAGTCTGCCATGTGCGCCAGAGTCCCAACACGCAAGAATTCCCTGTCCTCACTGGCCTGACTCTCCATTTCTTCCTCCTCCTCCTCTTCAGCCCATACATGCTCAAGAGTTAAGAAGGACTGAGCATTGGTACCCTCTTCTGTCTCGCCGACATTCTCCTCCTCCTCATCCTCATCCCCCTCCTCCGATACGCGCTGAGAAACAGACTGGAGGGTGCTCTGGCTATCAAGCGACATATCTTCCTCCACCGTCTCTTGTGACAAGCGCAAAGCTTCCAACTTCATGCTGAGCAGTGAGTTTTTCAACAGGCAAAGCAGCGGGATGGTGAGGCTGATAATGGCGGCATCGCCGCTGACCATCTGTGTTGACTCCTCAAAGTTGCTCAACACCTGGCAGATATCAGACATCCACGTCCACTCCTCATTGTAGACTTGAGGAATCTGACTGACCTGACTACCAGTTCTGGTGGAAGTTGACATCTGGCAGTCTATAATGGCTCTGCGCTGCTGGTAAACTCTGGATAACATGTTTAATGTCGAATTCCATCTTGTGGGCACGTCGCACAACAGTTGGTGAGCGGGCAGTTGTAGGCGGCGCTGCGCTGCCCTGAGAGTGGCAGCATCTGTGGTCGACTTGCGGAAATAACAGATGCGGCGCACCTTGGTGAGCAAATCAGACAGATTGGGGTATGTCTTGAGGAACTGCTGAACTATGATATTGAACACGTGGGCCAGGCATGGCACATGTGTCAGTCTGCCGAGTTGCAGAGCCGCCACCAGGTTACGCCCGTTGTCACACAAAACCATGCCTGGCTTGAGGTTCAGCGGTGCCAGCCACAGATCGGTCTGCGCTGTGATGCCCTGTAATAGTTCTTGCGCGGTGTGCCTTTTGTCACCTAAGCTCAGCAGTATGAGCACCGCCTGCTGGCGCTTAGCCACGGCACTGCTGCTGCGCCCAGAGCTACCGACTGAAGGCGCCGTGCCCGCGGATGGTAATTCGGAGGAGGAGCTGGAGGAGGGGTCGGAGGAGGAGGCATAGTACGTCTGAGAGACTGTGACCGAGGTAGGCCCCGCAATCCTCGGTGTGGGCAGTACATGAGTGGCCCCAGGGTCAGACTCGGTCCCAGCCTCCACCAAGTTAACCCAATGTGCCATCAGTGATATATAGTGTCCCTGCCCGGCAGCACTTGTCCACGGGTCCGTGGTTAGGTGAACCTTCTCAAAAACAGCGTTGGTCAGGGCACGGATGATGTTCTGTGACACGTGCTGGTGTAGGGCTGGGACGGCACATCGGGAAAAATAGTGGCGGCTGAGGACGGAATACCGAGGGGCAGCCACCGCCATGAGGTTGCGAAAGGCCTCGGTCTCTACCAGCCTATAGGGCAGCATCTCCAGGCTCAGCAATTTGGAGATGTGGACATTGAGGGCTTGGGCATGTGGGTGGGTGGAACTGTATTTCCTCTTGCGCTCCAGCGTCTGCTGTAAAGACAGCTGAACGCTGCGCAGGGACACATTGGTGGACGCTGTGGAGGATCGTGTAGGCAAAGGTGTGGTTTTCCGGCGGGAGGCGCTCGTGCTGGGGTCCTGGGCAGGGGGTTGACTAGCAGAGGCAGCGAGTGACACAGGAGAAGGAGCAGTGGTGTGACCCACAGGAGGTGAACGGCCTTGGTTCCATTGAGTGGGGTGTTTAGCACTCATATGCCTGCGCATGCTGGTGGTGGTTAGGTTAGTAGTGGTGGCACCCCTGCTGATCCTGGTGTGGCACAGATTGCACACCACAGTCCGTCGGTCATCCTCAATTTCTTTAAAGAACCTCCAGACTTGCGAACATCTAGGCCTTGCCACGGGAGCTTCACTACGTGAAACAGTTGCTGCTGCTCTCCTTGCACCAGCTCTGGCCCTGCTTCTCCCTCTGGCCACACCACTGCCTCTTCCAACCTGTTCTGGTGCAGCACTCGCCTCCGCCTCAGAAGCCTTGTCTTCACTCGGCTTATCAACCAAGCTTGGGTCAGTCACCTCGTCATCCTCCGATTCCTCAGTCTGCTCCCCCCTCGGACTTCCTGCCCCAACAACAACTTCACCACTGTCTGACAACCGTGTCTCCTCATCGTCCGACACCTCTTTACACACTTCTTCCACTAGGTCAGCAGCAACCTGAGTGCTCCCTTGGGTAACGTGGGTGGACTGCGTGGAAGACTGACTGGTGGACAAATTACTTGAAGCATTGTCCGCAATCCACGACATCAGCTGTTCGCACTGTTGTGGTTTCAAGAGTCCTCTACCACGTTTCCCTGTAAGTTGAGACATGAAGCTAGGGAGTGTAGCTCTGCGGCGTTCCCCTGCTCCCTCATCAGCAGGTACTGTCTCACCCTGCCCAGGACCACGGCCTCTGCCCCCTGCAGTAATTGAATGCCCGCGCCCACGCCCTCGTCCTCGACCCTTAGCCCTGGGGTTCAACATTTTCTGTATATAAGTGTATTATATATACCAAAAAAAAAATGGGCCTGCTGTACTGAAACCCACAAACTTGTTCAATCTGAACAAGTTAATATATAGGTGGATAAGTTAGAGCAAAATTACGTATTTTATTACGTACCGTGCAGTATGGAGCAATTACACTGAAACTATTAGATTAGGCAGACTTGGTCTGCTTAAGTGCAACCCAGAAAAATGTCGCACTCAGATTTTTCTAATGTAGCTGTATTAGTGAGAGCAAAAGACCTTTTTTAATTACGTGACATACAGAATGGGTCACCTGGACAGAAAATACGGATTGTGGTTTGTGGTGACTGGACAGCTGAACTGTGACACACAGAATGGTTCCACACAGCTGTATGAAATGGATTTGTATCACTGAGCTAAAACAACAAAAAAACTATTTATTTTTTTTGTTTTGATTTTTTTTAACGTAACGTGCAGAATATATCAGAGAGCAAACTCAGCCCCTGCTGACTGTGGCTATTTTCACTTCAACCCAGAAAAATGTCGCACTCAGATTTTTCTAATGTAGCTGTATTAGTGAGAGCAAAAGACCTTTTTTAATTACGTGACGTACAGAATGGGTCACCTGGAAAGAAAATACGCATTGTGGTTTGTGGTGACTGGACAGCTGAACTGTGACACACAGAATGGTTCCACATAGCTGTATGAAATGGATTTGTATCACTGAGATAAAACAACAAAAAAATATTTTTTGTTTTTTGTTTTTTAATGTAACGTGCAGAATATATCAGAGAGCAAACTCAGCCCCTGCTGACTGCGGCTATTTTCTCTTCAACCCAGAAAAATGTCGCACTCAGATTTTTCTAATGTAGCTGTATCAGTGAGAGCAAATGACCGTATTGGATTACGTGACGTACAGTATGGGTCACCTGGACAGAAAATACGGATTGTGGTTTGTGGTGACTGGACAGCTGAACTGTGACACACAGAATGGTTCCACACAGCTGTATGAAATGGATTTATATCACTGAGATAAAACAACAAAAAAACTATTTTTTTTGTTTTGTTTTGTTTTTTTTAACGTAACGTGCAGAATATATCAGAGAGCAAACTCAGCCCCTGCTGACTGCGGCTATTTTCTCTTCAACCCAGAAAAATGTCGCACTCAGATTTTTCTAATGTAGCTGTATCAGTGAGAGCAAATGACCGTATTGGATTACGTGACGTACAGTATGGGTCACCTGGACAGAAAATACGGATTGTGGTTTGTGGTGACTGGACAGCTGAACTGTGACACACAGAATGGTTCCACACAGCTGTATGAAATGGATTTGTATCACTGAGATAAAACAACAAAAAAACTAATTTTTTTTTGTTTTGTTTTTTTTTAACGTAACGTGCAGAATATATCAGAGAGCAAACTCAGCCCCTACTGACTGTGGCTATTTTCACTTCAACCCAGAAAAATGTTGCACTCAGATTTTTCTAATGTAGCTGTATCAGTGAGAGCAAATGACCGTATTGGATTACGTGACGTACAGTATGGGTCACCTGGACAGAAAATACGGATTGTGGTTTGTGGTGACTGGACAGCTGAACTGTGACACACAGAATGGTTCCACACAGCTGTATGAAATGGATTTATATCACTGAGATAAAACAACAAAAAAACTAATTTTTTTTTTGTTTTGTTTTTTTTTAACGTAACGTGCAGAATATATCAGAGAGCAAACTCAGCCCCTACTGACTGTGGCTATTTTCACTTCAACCCAGAAAAATGTTGCACTCAGATTTTTCTAATGTAGCTGTATCAGTGAGAGCAAATGACCGTATTGGATTACGTGACGTACAGTATGGGTCACCTGGACAGAAAATACGGATTGTGGTTTGTGGTGACTGGACAGCTGAAATGTGACACACAGAATGGTTCCACACAGCTGTATGAAATGGATTTGTATCACTGAGATAAAACAACAAAAAAACAAAGTTTGTTATACATGGCGATAGCTGCACTACTAGTGCCAGCCAGCCCAGCCAGGAGACAAAAGAAGTGTCTTGTAGCCTTTAGAAGGGCTGTTGGGGTCTTTTGAGATCACTCCTGTCTAACAGAGAACTAAATCCAGGCCCTAACACTCTCCCTGAAATGCAGCAGATCTGTCCCTAACGACATCCAGACAGCCTCTGAGCCGAGCACCGCCGGACGTCACTAGTATATTCCAGGGTCACCTGATCTGGCCAGCCAACCCCCGCTATCGACATGTAAGAGCCCCACATGATGCTGGGTGTACCGCAGAGTCTCCTGGCTTGTGATTGGCTGAGTTATAGGCGCCCAAAATTCAAAATGCGGGAGATGCCATTTCCTCGAGCATGGCGAGATACTGGTCCGAGCAGCGAGCACTTACGAGTACCCTAATACTCGAACGAGCACAAACTCGGACGAGCATGCTCGCTCATCTCTAGACCTGTTACTAGAGAATACTCCTCACCTTCTCCCAAATTTATGATCTTATATGCCACAAAACTATAAGGAACTAAATAGAATATGTAAGAGACAGATAAAAGCAGCCAAGCTAGAGACAGGGAGACTTATTGCCAAAGAGAGTAAAACTAACCCCAAAATGTTCTTCAATTATATAAATGGTAAAAAGTTTAAACCTGAAAATGTTGGCCCATTACAGAGTAATGAGGGAAGAGTTGTAGAGAGCGATGAGGAGAAGAAAGCAAATCTAGTATAATTTTTTTTCTCCACTGTATTCACTGAGCCAAAATGAACTGTCAAATGAAATACAGAGTGTAAAAGTAAATTCCCCATTAGAAGTGGACTGTCTGACCCAGGAAGAAGTGCAGCAACATCTTTCAAATATTAAAATCGACAAATCACTGGGTCCAGATGGCATACACCGCCATCTCCTAAGAGAATTAAGTAAAGTTAAAGACAGAGCCTTATTTTTGATATGTAAGGACTCTATAATGACAGAAAGTGTCTCACATGTATGGCGATTAGCAAATGTGGTGCTAATATTCAAAAAAGGGTCAAAACAATTTCTGGAAACTATAGGCCGGTAAGTCTAATATCTGTTGTGGATAAAATGTTTTAAGGTTTTCTAAGACATTGCATTCTGGAGTATCTCAATGAAAATATGTAAAATAAAGAAGACAAGGAGGCAGCGCCTCACGTGTAGTGCCGTAAGGTAAAAATAGATCATGAAGGTTAAATGCGCTTACCCTTCTGGTTGTGAATTAAAGTCAATTGCTGGTAGCCCGACCAGACCAACGGGGGTCCCTGCGCTGTTGCCTGTGTCCCTTCTCCGTGCCATCGATGCAGTAAATTTACTACCTGTATCTTACAACCTGTAATAGTCCTGATGAAGGGGGCAGTTTGCCCCTGAAACGGGTTGACGTGATACACAATAAAGAACGCTACATGCTTTCCCTATACTGATCTGAAGTTCTATTCCCTGCTGACAGCGCCGACGAAGTTGTTCCAGCAATTTTTTCCTTGTTTAACTAAAAAATCTCAATGAAAATAGGCATATAACACTGTATCAGCATGACTTCATGAGGGATCGGTCCTGTCAAACTAATTTAATCAATTTCTATGAAGAGTTTCTAGACTTGACTAGGACAAATCAATGAATATCATATATCTTGACTTCTCCAAAGCATTTGATACTGGGCCACATAAAAGGTTGGTATATAAAACGAGAATGCTTGGACTGGGGGAAAATTTGCGTATGCGGGTAAGTTACTTGCTCACAGATAGAAAACGGAGGGTGGGTATTAACGGTTCACTGTCACTCGTGGGTACCATAAGGGTCAGTGTTGGGCCCTATTCTGTTCAATATATTTATTAATGATCTTGTATCGATACTGCACAGTAAAATATACATTTTTGCAGACAACACTAAACTGTGTGACAAATGTAAGGTTATGCACATGGGGGGAAGGAATAATGCAAGTCACCAGTGCATACTAAATGGTAAAACACTGGGTAACACTGACATGGAAAAGGACTTTTAGTGGACAGCAAACTTAATTGTAGAAATCAGTGTCAGGCAGCTGTTGCCAAGGCCAATAAGATTAGGTGTTGCATCAAAAGGGGCATAGATGCACGTGATGAGAACATAGTCCTGGCACTTTACAAATAACTAGTCAGACCACACATGGAGTATTGTATACAGTTCTGGGCTCCTGTGAACAAGGCAGACATAGCAGAGCTGGAGAGGGTTCAGAGAAGGACAACTAAAGTAATGACTGGAAAGGGTACTCTGAAAGATTATCAAAATTAAAGTCATTCAGTTTGGAAAAATATGACTGTGGGGAGATCTAATAACTAGGTATAAATATATTGGGGGTCAGTACAGAGATCTCTCCCATCATCTATTTATCCCCAGGACTGTGACGAGGGGACATCCTCTGCGTCTAGAAGAATGAAGGTTTCTACACAAACATAGAAGAGGATTCTTTATGGTAAGAGCAGTAAGACTATGAACCTTTCTGACTGAGGTGATGGTGAATTCACTAAACAAGTTCAAGAGGGGCCTGGATGTATTTCTTGAGTGTAATAATATTATAGGTTATAGTTACTAGAGATGGGTTGTTGATCCAGGAAAGTATTCTAGTAACATAGGTTACAAGGCTGAAAAAAAGACACACGTCAATCCAGTCCAACCTGTTATCCTGCAAGTTGATCCAGAGGAAAAAGCCAATTTTCATTTTAAAAGGAAAAATATTTGAATAATTCTGGAATGAGATGGATTTTTGTCATTACCATTATGCACTGAACCTACATGCAATCCTAATATTCACACTGTCCATCCCTAGTCACCATCTTGAAAGCCACCATGTTGAGTACAGCTTAAAAATATTGTGTTTCCAGCTACAGACCTCATGCACATGACCATATCCGTTTTGCAGTCTGCAAACCACAGATCTGCAAAATATGGATACCTTCCATATTCAGTCCTCGTTTTCCTCAGTCCCTTTAATAGAAAAGACTATAACTGTCTGCGAAATGGACAAGAATAGGACACATAGGGATGTGGATGGCACATGGATGACATCCATATGCTGTCATTTTTTATTTTTATTTTTCCAGACACATAGAAATAAGTGGGTTTGTGCGCAGTAGGAAAAAATTGTGGATCGGACCCAAAATACAGTCATGATGCATGGGGTCTAATCCAACATTATTTCTCCACCTGTGTATCTGTGCAAATACACCATTTGATGACCTACAAAGTGACAATCTGTGGTGCTGTACAGAACATTGTGAATTGTGGGTTGCCTCAGAAGAGCTCAATCAATGTACTGTGAAGTCACATTAAAATGTAGTGAGGAGACGTGCTGCAAACATGGGAAAACTTGTGACAGAAACTAAGAGCTGTCACATATACAAGTCGTGGGTGATAAGCGGTTGTTATGCTTTATCTGTGATTTTTTTTTTTATTTGTAGTTTTTGTTTAGGATCATAAATTACCATCATGTGGGTTTCCAAAGAAACAAACAACTCAAAGGCATTTAAAAATCTCATGGACACAAGAACCAAAAATAATTTTACCTATGTTTGTGGATTCCTTGAATTTAAAGCTTCTTCGTTGTCTTACATGAATGTGTTCCTCCTAGCAATACTGTACATGGTGGATGAGAGATCTGTGTGTTCAGGATGCTGCTGTCTGCAATAGCTCTCATATATCAGCACAGCTTCATTCCTGAACTGATTTCTCCTTCCACTGCCCCTGTGAAATCTTTTCTCCCTTATGCTAATTGGAGCTGAGAAGTGAATGATTTTCCCTTCACTCCCTCTGAAGATTTTGTGTGCACGTTTCTCTCAATTTTCACTGTGATATAGTACAGCCTGTGTGATCTGTCCCTTTCTTCCCACTCCACACTTTGATCTGCTTAGGTACATTCCTTCCCACTAACTGTGCTTCCAAAGAGATAAAGCTGTCCACACACACTCAATAACTGTCGGCTATCTCTCCCATCCCCTTTCTGATTGCCCATTTGGCTTGGCCAGCACACGTTTGTCAGCTGAACCAGGCTTTCTCGGCAGGTTCAACCAACTAATATATTTTGTTTATAGCCAGCTTAACCCCTTTAGGTCTTGGCTTATTTTTGTTTTTGCATTTTTTATTTTTTCCCTCCCCAAATTCCAATAGCCATAACTTAAAAAAGTTCCAATCACATAACCATATAAGGGCTTATTTTTTGCAGGACAAGATGCACTTTTTAATGGCACCATTTAATTTGCCATGTCTTATATTGGAAAACTGGAAAAAATAAATCTTTGTGTGGTAAAATTGAAAAAAAAAACACTTTTTTGGGGTTTTAATATTACAACATTCATTGTGTGCTAAAAATGACATGACAGCCTTATTCTGTGGGTCAATAAGATTACAGTGATACCAAATATTTCTTATTTTGTTTTATTACTTTTAAAAAATAAAAATATTTGAATAAATCAAAATTTTTTGCATTGCCATTTTCTGACAGCCATAGCTTTTATACTGAGCTATATGAGGGCTTGTTTTTTGGGGAATGAAATGTAGTTTTATTGGTATTTTTGGGGTACATACAACCTTTTTATCACTGTTATTCAATTTTTTGGGGCGGACAAAGTGACTAAAAAGTGGTGAATTGTGTATTTTTATTGCTTTTTCCATTACAGTGTTCACTATGGAATAGTTCAGACATTTTTTAATCCGGCGATACCTGTTATGTTTATTTTTTATGGTTTGTATATGTTTGTATGTTAAAATAGGAAAGGGTTTTTTTTTTATATAATAACTTTTAGCCTCTTTAGGGGGCTAGTATCTGGGATCTTTTAATCCCTTGACCCGTACACCATAACAGAGATCTATTATGTTGAATGTGATTCTGCTGATGATCTGTTGAGCTGTGCCTATTGCACAGTTTCACAGGCAGAATACCATGATATGCCTGGGAACTTTGAGCAGGCCTCAGGCTGTCATGGTAGCCAATCAGAGCACTAGATTTCACTGCAGGGGTAGGTATAGAGTACAAGCCCTTGTGCATAATGCCGTACATGAACGATATCATGAGTTAAGGGGTTACGTTAGCGGGAAAGCAGGGAAAGCTAACATGGCCAGGAGCAGTGTGTTGTACCTCTGCCAGAAGCAGCAGGACAGTCAGCTATGTGAAGCATTACAGAGACACTACAGCAACAAAATGTAGGGCATTTTTCATTTAGACCATTTAGAAAGTTAATTAAGTTTGTTTTCAGGAAGGAAATGAGCAATTACAAAAATTCAGCGCAAATGTGTCCACAGTCTTTAAATTTAAAGATAATAGCTCAAAACATTGTCATTTTAATTGCCCAACAGAAATTAGATTAGCTTGTGGCTTTAACTTGAGGTTCAACTATTGTGTGCATCCATATGGCATCTACATGATGCACCATATTCTCTTCTATAATTAAACATTCTAGAAGAAAATACTGTTCTTCTATACTATGGCATGTAAAAGAATATATAATGATTTTTTTATGCAGGAATCTGTGATAAAAGAAACTCTACATGCTAAATCTTCAGCATAAAAAAGAAGGCACACAATTCAAATTCATCTCTCAGTATGTGGGAGAAAAACAAAGCACCAGAAGGAAATCCAAGCAAACACAAGGAGAAGTCCTGAAAGCCAGAAGTACTAGCCACCATGCTATACGGCATAAAAATGAAGCAAGCTATTGACAACATGAATTTAATTTCAATAATCAATTTATACTGTAGGTTTTGCCCCTTGGCTTTCAACTTTTGCAATGCAAAGGTTGATGGAAACGGAGGGCCCACAGCAATAACACCACAAAAAGCAATTTGTTTTTTTGTTTTTTTTCCAGCTACAGTTGTTGGCCAGATCTTCTACAGAGTTGTACCCTTATGATATCATTTAGTTCTTATGTGGCACCAGGACCTGGGTACAACTCATACCTCTACACACCCTATAGCTATGCTCCTGCCTTATCATTTGCTATGATAGAAAGTAGAAAATAATCATTTTGTCTGCCCTTGAAAAGTACAACTCTAAAAATGCTGCATGGCCGCTAAATAAATTGTTAGCACACACACAGCTGGAAAGTGAACCAGTCTAACTAATAAAAAACAAGCCAGCATGTCTGGATTTGGAGAATCAGCATCTACACAGTGTCTACTCATTTATTTCACTTTAGTTTTTCGCGATCAGTGGTATTATTGCTTCATTTACCCGCAGCTGTCGAAAATTTCTCCTGGAGGTCAATATAGCGTATGCAGCAAATATGGTTCTATTAAATCAATTGTGTCACAAAACACAGACTATGAAGAAAGTTTGGCGGACACATGAAAGCATTCGAAGCTCCCAGCTGGGCACCAATGTCTTAACTGTAATTTGATAAAAGATGTTATAGATCGCAGTAGTAACATCACCATGGGTAACCTACACAAATGAACCAGAATGTTGAAACGTATTCAATTCCAATACCTCGAGTTTTGTGACAAGATGAAAGATTCTACATCCTGTGACAGCTTGAAAATATTTTCCATGGAAGCTCTGTAACTTTATGGATAAATATTGTAATAATTTAAATCCTTCTCGCCGGTGTATTTGGCTCTAGAGCATTAAACTTCATTCTTAAGTTTGTGTTTCCGTAATTACATCTTTAACAAGTTTGCCAGTGGTTCATCTGTGAAGATATCCATGAAGGATCAGTGTTTGGTCCGTGTATCCTTTTTGGCCCTCTGTGTGTCAATTGTTTTTCATGGACATTAATAGGCTAAAAATTAATTTCCAGAGCATCTCCTAGCAATGATCTATGAAAACCATGGATCAAATATGTTTAGCATCCGAGTGGTGTCCATGGTTTTCACAGAATATAATTTGCATGAGGCATCTGTAATCAACAAAAATAGGGCATGCTTCCATAGTGTCATCACAGACCCATGGTCCGTGGAACACCACTGATGTGTGAATACATACAATATAGTCAATGGATACATGAGCGCTCCATGAAAACCACGGACAGCATATGCTCGCAATTCACCAAGGTGTGAAAGATCCCTTACTTTACATATCATGCATGGTGAGACCGATGTGATGTGTATCATACTGCACTATTTTTTCCAATTTTCTAACATTTTTAACGTCCAGCAAAATGTAGGTAATATATGGTATGGTTTCAACCTGAACCAGATGTTTGAACCATTTTCCTAAGGTCATGAACATTCTTGCCATTGGATGATTCAAGGCTTTGACCTTATGGGTTCTCTATTACCGACCTTCTACCGCCGTCTTATTGCCAAACTTTTATATGCCGCTTGGTGTGTCAACATTAACGCCCAACCAAAAAATTAAGTAAAATACCTTCCGTGATTACGACCAAATATTAAGATGAATGAACAATGGAGTAAGGTCCATGAAAATGTTGTTATTGGGCAATTCCTGGGTGATGGCTTCTGTTGGGATTTGCCACATGCATGAACTATGTATGGTAGAACATTAAGGACCCACTGACATGTATTATGAAATGCTAGGCACTGTGTGCCACTGCACGGTGCCTCCATGATATGAAATATGGTAGGGTATGCCTCAATTTATTGTTTCATGTGTTACAGAATACTAACAGGGTTTTGGGATACCCACGGATGACTCTATATATGGAAGTGACCATATATGGAGCTAGGCAGGACACCCCTACATAGGAGTGGATACAGTCGGCCCACCGGGAATTCCTGGAAATGTACATTGCCAATCCACCCGTGAATATCGGGATTAATAATGAGGGCATATGTACCCATACACCGGGTTAGCGGAACCTTGGTATCCACCCTCAGATTACCAGTACACAGCAATGAACAGGTGAAACACAGCAATTAGCAGCAAATTGTGGGCAGTTACCATGGCTTGAAATCAACTGGTACAGGCACTCTTACATAATTGTGGTTACTAATTTAGTGTCTCCATGTGTTTCACATTAGCAACCTCATCGGCTTCATTAGTAATACTTATGTAAAGTATATGGTATCATTAATTTAGTAACCCCTAATGCCTCACATTAGTAACCCAATCTCAATTGACTGCCTCTCATCATCCCAGGGTCAAACTGGTTCACCAGATTACTAGAAGATACCAGGCTCTGATGCAAATGAGGGCCACACAAAGGTCCAGGAAAAAAAAACATTTGGAGATTCCTCTTGATCTGCCGTTAGTGTTCAAACCCTATTAGACATTATTAATTATTTAGAGGTTGGGCCCCAAGAATAATTTCCTCTGATGGGCCTATGTAACCCTAGTCCAATACTGGGACTTGAATTCCGTAGTTATTAATGCAAAGTAAACATGGCTACTTACCATTATACTGTGAGACACATCCTGTGAGACACATGGGGCTATTAATTTAATAAACCCTTGTGCCTCACAACAACAGTAAGTAAAGACATCCCATTAGGAACCCCAGTTGCCTCATTTTAAACCCAAATGCCTCGTTTTAGACTTACCTTGTTCTGCCAGACCTTCCCTGATAGCAGAATCAAGTAAGTGGATCCTTACAAAAAAGGACTTCTGTACACCTCTTCTCGACTAATACATCCCTGATTAAGGTAATTTTACTCTACAGCGGGGAGTGTCACCTTTTGGATAGGTTTTCCAATCACTGCAGAAACTGGACAATTCTTCAGGTCTTCGTGGGAAGCAGCAGCCTGAGAAGCCCACTGATCGCTGTATCCCTGGGATGTGACCTCAGCACAATCAGCAGACATTTCTATTCCGTCGTCAAGAAACTCGCCACCTTCATTGGGTACATAACAAAGACTCGGATTTCCTGTCCATACAAAGCACCACGTAAATAATTGCAGTTAGCACTTATAAAATGTTTGTCTGCAAGTACAAAGCACAGTGCTCACCTCTGCAAATATAATTTTCTTCCAGTTGACAGTTTTGAGAACAGCCATCACCATTTTGCAGCGCTCCATCATCACATTCTTCCCCAAGCTCCCTAAAGTTATAATATGGATAAAAACAGAAATTATGAGACAGTCTATAAGGGGGTGATTTGACAGGGATTGATTAAACTCCCTTCCCCCTAACACACGCACAGACTATACCCTTCAAAGGACACAACAGTGAGATACAACAGTGAAGTAATTGGCAGCTAATGTTGTTTCATGCCATATTATGTTGTGCATAGTGAATGTACTTCTTTTTTTAAGGTAGGTACTGTGCCTTTACCAGTTGTTTATATGACTGTAGTGTATTAGGGCAAAAATATGCTGTACTTTATCCTGTTTACATGTAATTCATACTACATGATGTAGTACTTCTCACTCTGGACACTAGGTGTCACATATATAAGGATTTGCAGCAGAGTGTCTTTTATGTAGCTGAAGCCACATGGAGTGAGAGTTTGGTTGTTTGCTTGGGTGAGGCGCTGTCACGGACATTCCTGCGACAGGCATCAGGAGGTCTGTCCGATTGGCAACCCGTGGGTTAAACTGACAGGTTCTCCTTTGGTTGTTTTGTTCACCACACCCTCCCCCTGCAGGTGTAGGTGTTTTATCAATTATCTTTGTCTATTTAGTGTTGCTTCTCCCACCATGCTGTGCGTTTTATACTTTCTGTGGTGTCTGTGGTCTGCTGGTGTGTGTTTCTCTGTGGAGATCCCATTGCTGCCATTATCTTCAGGAAAGTTAAGTGTCTTCTTTCCCTTTCATTTATTTGTGTATATCTTCCCTGTGTTTTGGTGTTTGGGCCTGAGGGGAGACTACTGTTTCGTCCAGGTTGGTGGAGGAAAAGTTTGTCTTATTCCAGTCACTGGCTTCAGTGTCCTTTAGGGACAGTTAGGGTCCCAGTTTTCCAGCGTATGAACTGGCCTACCTTCTAGGCCTGTTTATACTGTTAGTAAGCCAGGACTGGAGTCAGGGTTTCAATAGGAGGTGAACATTTGCCTTCACTAGTTCCAGGCCTAATCCCCTTTCCTTCCCCCCTCTTCCTCCTGCTCTTGGTGTGGAATATCCCCCCCACACCAGAGCGTGATAGGCGCACTTGCTCTACCCCCACTGGGGTGCAGGTTGGAGGCCAGGGCATGTGCAAATGAGGAGACCAAGCTGTAAGGAGACCGCATCCATTTGAGCCTTTTCCATCTCTGGTCCGTTTTTTTAGACAGAAAAAAAAGTACTGCATGCAGGACTTTTTTTCTGTCTAATATAACGGAACTCTGACGGAAATGGTTCAAACAGGTGCCAAATGTGCATAACTGATGCATAGGATCCGTTGTTTTTTTTTTACTGGATACTGTTTTGTTTTTCTGTCCTTCTGACCGAGGTCACTTTTGGACAAGTGACCTCAAAACGTCACAGAAGCCCCATTTTGAGACTTTTTGAGGACAGAATTCTGGCTGCAGGGCTTGATAAATCCCCACCCCATATGTTTGTTGAGGCATTTATAGTCGGAAGGACAGAAGGTTAGGCCACTGCATCCTCTATTGTAATGCTACATTTTAATGCTGCCTAATAGTTAAAGAGACTGCAAAAGGTTTGGCTGCTCTTCAATGCCAAGAGGTAAATGACTTGCAGAAGGATTAGACAAATATGAATAGGTGTGCAACCCTACTGCAATGAATCTGCTAAAACCTTTTTATTAATTGCCTGCTTAAAATACTAATATAGATGCAATATAAAAACAGTCTCTATATGTTATGTATTGAAATGTACATGATAAACTGGTTGCAGTCATGATCTGTAAATTATATTCTGAGCCGGAAAGGTTAAGCAAAATTTTTAGGAACAAAAGTTTTGCTGGAATTTTTAAAAAATATACTCTTAGGGTGAGACCACGCGGCACGATCATTTGCAGTTCGGGGCATGGCTGGCTGCAGTTTACAGTGAAGTTTTCATTAGTTAAATAAGGGACAGCTGTGGCCTAAGAAGCAGTAAAGGTCTACTGTAATTGGCCACGACTGAGCCGCGCGGCCGTATCCCTACAGCTTATCCTTACAGCAGAGGTATGTGTATGGAGGTGTATTATTGTTTTCACATAAACATCTTAAAACCAGGTTAGGTTAAAATAAAACTACTTACTCATTAACATCGCCATCTCCACAAAATGGAGTCCCATGTATGTGTGTCAGTGCAGGAGAAGGTTCTCCTATTGAGGTCTCACCAACCACATGGACCTGGTATTGATATTTATGACCCAGTTTCACTTCCCTGGAAGAAGGACAGGAACACGTTGGTTAACACAGACATTGTTTTAAAGGCTATATCCACATACGTGGAGAATTAATTTTACTATTGCAGTAAACTCCTTTTTCTGTACATAGCTGAGACGCTCTAGTAGCAGCCTCTGTATTTTCTTGCTTTTCCCTCCTCTGTGGAGCAGACGGGCTCCTTATCTCTGCTCTGTGACATTATTAACACTCATTATAAACTTATTATAAACACTCTGGCATTATAAACACTCAGTTCTCATCTTACTGATAATAATGTGGCTTAAATACGTGTTTATGACCTCTCAGTAGTTAAGAGATGAGGTTTATTAGATGACAGGCACAAAATGAAAGTATCAGTCACACAGTTAGAAAAACAGTTAAACTTTTGTGACAGAACAGCTCAATATTTTTAATAAAGGCCAATTAAAAATACATTAAAAAATATTATTTTAACCAAAAAAAGTGTAACATGCAATCAAAAACAAACATTGCCTTCAAAGGTGTACATAACCTTTAAGGAACATCATGCCAAAATCCAATTAATCTAATAACCAAACTCCAAAACACGCGAAGGCTCTGCTCTCATCATGTTTAAGGCTTCAAACAGAGGTTTATCTTTGAAGCATTTTTCAAAATGCCTCTGATGGAAACCATGTATGCCACTGCTCAGTCATACAGTGGAATACATCACCCATAGACTCTCATGGCAAAATAAAACACCCAAGTAAAAAATTCTGAGAGTTCTTCCTCTATTTTTACAGAAAATGTTCACTTTTAATACTAAACTTTGTAGTCATTGTTGTAGACGAAGGTCATGTCATCAAGGTCTAACAAGTTATGTTCAACCTATAAGAAGCCTAGACCTAATTGTTTGGTCCAACATCACCTCCAAATATGGTTGTCTTCTGCTGGACCTTTGGGACCCTTTATTGTGCACCAACTAGACAGACAGAGGACCTTCTGGTGGCCCAATCTCATCCTGGCCATGAGAGTTCCAGCTTGTCATGGTTTCCAAGTCATACTGTTTGCAGTAATTTGTTCACAAAATACTGACTACCATAATTGTCAGCCTGCGTCCTACTGATAGATACTGTAAGGATCTGAAGTGCCTCTACTAAAGGCGGCCATACTGTATATTAGAGATTTCAGATGGTAGTTAACTGAATGACTTGTTGTTCGTGGTTGGTGTTGTGAAGGCTGACATTTGGGGACTAAGCCACAGATCACTGCAGAGATCGATTCCTGAATTTAGTTTTAACTTATGACAAAGTTGAATGGAAATTCACAGAAATGGATTGATCTCTGCTGTGATCTTTGGCTTAGACTACATGCACACAACAGTACGTGTTTCGGACAAGAATAGGACATGTTCTATTTTTTTTTTTTTTTTGCGAGGCTACGGAACGGACATACTGATGCGGATAGCACACGGTGTGCTGTCAGCATTTTTTGCTGACCCATTGAAATGAATGGGTCCGTATCCTATCCGCAAAAAAAACGGAATGGACACGGAAACAAAATACATTTGTGTGCATGAGGCTTAAGTCTAGGCTACAACTGATGGGATGAAGATTTGTTGTTTGGCATGAATGACCTATAAGCTACAGGAACCAACTGAAAAAAATCCAACAGAGCAAATCTACTTTTAGACAGATATCTGCCATTGGTCAGCATTTGTCGAACCAATTCATGTCATGAAAAGGTGCAAATAATTGGAAAAAATTGGTCTAACTTGGCCTTTTCTCTAGGGTATGGTCAGTTTAACAAACTCATATCTAAAATGAGTGGTTCCTATTTTAACACCACATCAGAGAACTGATATTTATCCAACCTCTTCCTGTAGGTTCCCCTCAAGTGAACCTTAACTTTAAGCTTCGTTAAAAGTCGACCCACTGACATATATTTTCATTAACTTCCAAAAGGTGTCTTATTGAGCTACGTTTTAGGATATACAATCTGCAGTCTGCAGCTCGAACCACATTATTTAGGAATAAATGTAATCACTAGTTTAAAGTGAAATTAATCACAAAATTTATTTTAAAAAATATACCACCCACATTCAGTATGGTTCATTAGTTTCAAGGATAATGACTTATTATCTTCATCACAGATCCCCACCCACTGTGTCCTACACTATTCCTCACTCACAGACGCATTAGTCACTCACATCAGTCTGATAATGGGCTGGCATTTATCACTGTCATATGTTCTACATTTCGTACAGTGTCTGATGTGCTAACCCTCAGTGGCTGAGGATGTCTGTGGTCAGACCCCTAATGCATCCATCCTTCATACCTGTTCACATATGGATGTACAGCAGACCAAGTAGCTAAAACTGTGCCCAAAACGAAATAATGAACAGCAGCATGAACTATTTTAGCTAAATCAATAAAAGTGCAGAGTATTTCAGCTCAGACCAACCTTGCATGCCTGTACATTACATTAGGAGCGGCAAGTCTAACAGGAAGTTCAAATGAAGTGAAAAATTAAACTAGAGGTGGCATAGGGCATATACAGGCATGAATATTCCAAAAAATATAAATCTACAAGAATAGCGTTGTCACTGCTCTGTGTTTATTTCTACATAGAGGGTGGGGTCCCATAGAAGGAATAAAAATGAGGCCCCGACTAGATGTTCCACCATCCTATTTTCCTGACTTGGGTACATTTGCCACTTGTTCCTTGTTTTCTAACATTGTAGTACCTGTTCAGACTGTACTTCTGTGTCCAGTTTTCACCATCCATACATACGAGGATGTATGGATGGAACATTCCCCCTCTTTTCGAAATATTTGCCTGCACATACCAACCTGGGGAGGCCAAAAGGATAATCTTTTGGCCTCTGCTGGGTCAAAGTAGACCTATGGCTACATTTGGCATGTGTGCAAGGAGCAGTGTATATGTTGAACATGTCCACACAGTCTATGGTACATATGTCCTTATGTACATATGTTCTGTTACTTCTGTGCTGTGCAAGCAAAAAACCTGCTAAAAAATAATGTTAGCAGTAGTAATCGCTTCTTTCCATGTCAACAAGACCCAACTCAATATACTCGTCTTCTCTTAGTATGTAGTACATACCGTATTCCTCCTTGCAAATTCAAACACTTCATATTTAAGAGATAGGTTCTACTCACTTGTCCGTGAAGGTGAGATGGGTTTGGATCTGTCTAACTTGGGACTCTCTTGGGAAAGGAGGATTTCTGACTATTTTGTATTTCACAGGTCTGCAGGATGAGCAAAGAGGATCATGAGGCATGGACATAAGGAGGGCTGCATCTATGTCCATTCTTGCATCAAATGTATATACACGGACTCTTGAAACTTTTTGATCAGTGGTCAGTCTAATGGTCACTGGAGTATCACAAAAGGCTTCCATACTTCCCAGGTGTAAAGATTCATTATGTTCTGTTACCAATTCAATATCTGAGAGGGGGTTAGGTAAGTTAGGGGACAAGTACGTTATCCATATGGTGAGGGACTGAGGTCGAACAGGTTTTAAGAAATGGAGCTCCAGCATACATCCATGAGGCTCAGTACAGGGGACTGACATATTGGTAAGCAAATGAATTTCGGGACTCCATGCCTGTAGGCTTGGCTGGCAAGGCTGGTCCACGTCAGGAGGGCCTGGATAAAAAATACAGAATTCTGTGAACATAAGTCTCCTATTTAAAAATCGTAGACACATAGTATGCACATTGGACTTTTTAGCTGATCTAAACTAATATTTGAAATTATTTACCATTCACTTGAGAAGAAACCTTGGTACAGAAGAACTGGGGCAAAGATATCTACTAAACTCAGTATTTCTTTTACCCTCATTACTCTGAAAGCCAATTGTCTGATTTAGCTGTATTTATCACCTGGAGATACCTTCAGAATGCAAAAACGCTGGTGGTACATGGGCCAAAGACAATTTTCATATAAAAAATAAAAGGTGCTTATTGTGTTCCATGTTTATATCAATGAGGGTCAATTCTGAGAGGTCAAACTGACTTTTGTAAACCCACAATATGGCCAACTATGCTGTGAAAAGAAACATGCATTCACTACCCCAAAGTGCCTTCCCATCAGAGTTGAACATATAACCTTGACTGTAAGGGGCAAGGCAGCACACTGGCTACAGAGGGTTTTAACCTCTTCACTTCAAGACCACCAGGGATATTATTGTTAGGGCTTTATTGCCCTAGACCATCATGGGTACTACCATTCATTCTTTCACTTCCAATGCCTTTAGCTTGGAAATAAATTTAAACTATCTGGCCATTTTCTAGAGAGACAGAAAAAAAAATTTTTACTTTAAACATGACAAGTCGTAGGTATGTTGACAGAAGGAGGTTCCCGCGCTGTTTTTGCACAGCCATTCTATGTACTTTGCTTGACCCCAGTTCTCAAGTTTTGGATGAGAGGAAAGATGGTTTCTCTATCTATATTGAACTCTATCTCACCAGTATTACACTAAGAAAAACAGTCATTCTCTAAATGAGTTACAATAGAGGATCAAAACAGCATGAAATGCCAGAACACTAACGAATATGACATTTGATAAAAATTTTATTGGGAAGCAAGTATACTGGTCTCCATGCCACCCAATGAGTCAGGATTCCTTGAAATCTATCCTATTAACTTAAACAGAATATTATTCCCTTTGTGCTTGTATTGAGGTATGGGAAGACCTTTTGGCCCTCAAAGTATTCCTTTTGGTATCTTGGAGATATAACCTAACTGTTTTCATAAGATGCATAAAGGATAAAGTACCTTGGGCCATCCCCTAAGTCCTTGGTATGAAATACCAGAACACCCTTTACTCAGGAAAAAACAAGTAAAGTAAGACTGCGCCAAGAGCCAAAAGGGTCTTTTTATATCTGCTGCTCGAAAATAATCTGCTGCTGCTTAAAAATATGCAAGGAACAAGATAAGTTGGCCACTATAAATGAAGTGGACTAATGCTTCTACAGTTGGCAGACCACGGTATAAAAACAGCTTCTGGTTGTCAACATTTTCTATCCTAAAACAAAGGCATAAAGTTGAGATTATAATGGCCAATAACCTAATGTACAGTTTTAGTAGGAAGATGCAATCAATTGTTATGTAAGAACCATCTGTTCCTTCTTATTTGTTTTAACAATCTGACCTCCAAAGCTAAACTCCTCTATTCTATGCACACTACTATATATTGCTACACATTAAGTTGTTCATGGAATTACCCCCAAGATAAATTATGTAGTGGGGTAACAGTGGGTCAAAATGACTTACTGTAAGTAAGAAGATGTTAGAATTCACACATTTTTTATGCTACCCTACATTGGTATGATAAATTCTATTCAGAGAAGATCTTACTATGACTTGTGACACAGTGAAGGGTCTGTTAGCAAATGGTAGGTAGTTTCCTCCCAGCATATGCTGCAGAGACTGATTGCAAGAAGGTGAGGTCAAGCAGACTATATAGACACATAGACTATATAGACACATATTTAGAACTGGTAATGTGGCATAGTAAAAATATGCAGAATACATACCCACTGCCTCTTCTGGAGTCCAGTACCCAGAATTGTCACAGGTACGTGGCGAAATGGCATGATGTGCATATTGCAAGAAAGATCCATCGACTGTGCAAGACTCACAAATAGATCCTGAGTCCCTGTAAAAAAGAAATTCTCCATCAAGTAAAGTGTAAGAAATGGAAATCTTGAAAAAAGTTAAAACTAGATATTTATGGCACTAAAGGTCCATTCACATATCCGCAAGTCATTGCGGACACCGGCCATGTGTCAGCACAATAGAAATGCCTAATCTTGTCAGTGGCCGCGGACAAGAGTGGGGCATGTTCTATTTTTTTGTTGGGCCGCGTAACGGAACTGCGGATGCAGTGTGGCCCCATTGAAAATGAATGGGTCCACACCCATTCCGCAAAATTGCGGAACGGATGCGGAACCATTCATATGGACGTGTGAATGGACCCTAACATTAGGCCACTAAATGAAATCCTTTGTTCCATTATTTATTATTCCTGTTCAAATTTGGGAAAATTGAACAGGACTTCATATTTGGGAGGTGGCTATCATTGTGCCTCCTGTTGAAGCATATAGGAAGCTCATGTTGCTGCCTTTGGAGAAACCCATGCAGAAAGAAGACCCAGCCTTGGTTGATCCCAAAGCCCTTGCTATTGATAGTAAGAACCAGTGCAGGTCTCTTTTCTCAAAGTGAACTGCATTGATACATGGTTGGGTCTTCACCCAGAGGTCATGAAAAGGTTTAGGAGGCAACAAAAACCATACTTGTTCTGGCTGACAAAACCCATAATGGAAAGCCTACTTTGATCATTGCAGTCGGGTCCCTGTCCATTCTGTGACCATCACTGTATTTTAGGACATCTTTGCTGCCATGCTCCCCATTCATTCAGACACTTGGGCCTCACTAATGCCCTTGAGCGGGATTTTTCCCATATTTGTAAGTGATCCAAAAAGGAATAGTTATCTTCCCCTAGTAATATATCATAAATGAATCTGTCATACAGGTTTATCTTTCTATACAAATAATTTTGGCTTTTGTCCTGCTACCTCTTTCTATATTCTAGGCCATTCTTGTGCCCAAGCCGTGCCAACCATGATTTAATGCATACTGAATGACTGTGCATTTTATTATGTGCTTTGTGTTAATGTGACGTGCAGTAAATTACACTGTGGTAAAATGCCTAGAAACTAATACAAATACAAAGAAAACTTGTCTAAAATGGCCCATGGACAATGCAAGATTGCTGACCACTGGAGATAAAGTTCCATATCTCTGGCTTATGTAGAATTTCAATTACCTTTCATACAGTTCTCCACTTAGAGGAGGCATCCACTGAATGGTGAGAAAGTCTGGACCCTGTTTAATTACTTTGGGGGCCAAAGGAACAGGTGAAGGCTTGGGCAACCTAGTCCATCCTTGATATTTGAGATCAAGGTAACAGCGCATCCGGGCTACCTGATTTGGAGTAAAGCTGTTGGCACAGTCATCATCTGATATTGAAAATGGAAGAGATAATGAAGTTACACAGTCAGTATTACCATAAGTCCAAATTCTAGAATTCACTTTACAGTTTGCAGAATATATAAAAAAAATAAGAAAAAAACCCTCAACACGATTCTCTTTTGTTGGATCATATTAGGTCTCATTTATGGAAAGTAGTTAAGTCAAAAAGTGGACCACAACATTCAATTAGAAAAAAACAGGGAAAAAAACCTTCTTTTCTCATTTTTTGATTTGATGAACCATCTACTTTCCCTTATAATATGCTGGAGGAGGCAACCAGAATGAAGGGACATTGGTTATCCAGCGGGTGGAGCATACCCCTTATTTTTTACACAAGCACAGTATATCATCTGTACAGACAGTTGTATCACAAATGCAGCTCTGTCCCATTCATGTGAACTATAAGGACCTCAGAATGTACAGTAACACTGTAATCTATTACTTAAGTCAATTCACTCCTGGAGCCAAGAGCTTATGATCAGGATTCCATGTGTGAGCTGAATACGTCTCTGTGTAAGTGATAGAAGGTGCACCACGGTCAACCAAGTATCTGCCCACCCTGTAGTTATGTTAATATACATGTAATATGTGGCGTTTGTACCCTGCAGGTGCTAAACCTGCCTCATGTTGGTAGTTGCTGGGATGACAACTGGCACGCCAGGGGCATAACTACTATAGCGGCAGACCATGCGACTGCTATGGGGCCCAGGACAAGAGGGGGCCCAGTCTTAGTTGGGATCATCTCCTCTAGTACTGGAGATGAAAACTTGGTCAGGTCTCTACCCGCTAAAGGAACAACTTTTAGCAAATGAGGCAGTGGAAAAAATGGCCCAAGGGTCATTGAAAAGGGCTGTGGCGGAAACCCTTCTGTCCTGTGTGGGGGGCCTGGTTTGATCCTTGCTATGGGGCCCTTAGTTCTCTATGCACACCACTGTGGCACATCATTCTGTTTAACATCTCACAGGAGGCAATGTTGATTTCAGAGACCATTGCCTGGGAATCTTGTACTGATAGTTCAAGGGATATTAGATGCAAAACATTGCGCCACTGATTGGGAGGGATTTAGAAGGTGTCTAGATCTCTCCACATTTGGCCTTAGGGAAGAGAAGTTTTAGTATAATGCACCAATTTGTGACAGGTCAGGCTCCCTAAGGAAAAATCTGCAAGTTGGGACAGCTGCCATAGTACGGCCTCACAAATTGTAGAGAACAACTTCAGACGTCAAAGCGGTGCTGCTGAAACAAAGCGCTCCTTGGGATCTTGCACCTGAGATACTTTATTGTGTAAAATTACATCATGTTCTGGAACCAGACTGGTACCAGATGTATTACATGACGAAGGAACATGTCCAGTTCCAAAATGCGTTGTAATTTTGCAGCATGCAGGACAGTGTGCAGCAGTTGGGAGCATTCCTGTACTTTGAGTGACAAGATATTACGCCCTATGAAAAACCATATAAAGTGAGCGGGTATAGATCGTACCCATGCCTACCTTGGCATCAACTCTAGCATGTCATTTTCAGTATGATTCATTGGCTGTTCTGTCCATCATAGAACAAATCTCAGCATGTTATTTGATTTGCCTATCTTCAATTTGCCTTCAATCTCAGTATGTTGTTTCCTGTTTGGAGGTATTTGTTGCAGAAGTTTTTATACTGTTTTTTGTGCTTGATGGATGGCAGATGCAAATTTACTGTGCCATCAAAACCCCATCCTAGAGAAAAGAGTGATAAACTATGTCCCCCACCTCCTATCCAAATTGGAGGATCCAGAGACCTGTGTTCACAAGTGCCACACGTGTGACTTGTGAATTAGAGACTGCTGTTTCCAGACGGTAATGTTTCCTATGTAGACTTTGCACAGAACTGGGCTACCATGTATGGTCTGGGAACCCCTTCCCAACAGATGGGAGACATGCCCAATCCCATCAGAGGGCATTTGGTCCTCTTGGCATGGAGAAATTAAGGACTCAAATATTATTGCTATTGTGTTGCTGATCAGTGTGAAACCAACAAGTGTGAATGCCTGTTCAAGAGAGGAAAGACACATAAGTAAACCTGCTTAGTTTATAACTCTTTTGTTCACATTATTTCCAGTGTGGTAACACCCATCCCACAAGCAGCTTGTCCATGACATCACTGTATAGACTTGCTAGTGTAAGCAAGCACACATGCAGTGAAGACGCCAAGATCTTGGCTAAAGGAGTTGAACTGGCCGGGAGAGTATATTAGAAAGTTTCAGAACTCAGCAGCAATTGGCCCTATTGTTTAGTGCATGACAAACCCTTTTAAATAATAGATTCCCTAGAGCATGTGGAAAACTAAGACTTATGGCAAGTTCACTCATAATAACTAGGTCAGTCAGCACATGAAATATGTCCATGATGTCTTCATTTCCACCAACCATGCAGGTAGATGATAAGAATTATGATATGACATGGAGGAACAGTTGGTGGTGTGCACACCATATGTGGAACCCAAGGCTTTTTTCTGTGCAACACTCCAAAATCTATATTTCATGGCTTCATTTTTATAGAGCTCACGCCATGACCATAATGTTAACATATTTCATATATAAGGCCCCCATCACTTTACGACAGCACTGATTGAATACATCCACGCAAAATACAATTCTAAAACGCAGCAGGGACACTGTTCTGGCCCCAAAAAATAAGACTAAGGGGCAGAGAAACTAGGGTGGCAGAAAGCCTGGATTCAGTAAAAATCTAAATAACACAGCATGGCAAATTAAAACAGCTCAGTGAGGTAATGAAAACTATTATTGCTTGTTGTGTATCACTAATGGGAATCTGTAATAAAAGCATTTTTATTACATAATGTGTCACTGAATCTATGAAAATGGCACATAGTTCAATGATATACTATATAAAAGTGTCAGCTTTATTTGTTTTAACGAGCCTATACATTTTGGATGTTTTTGCTTATGGATCCCGTTTAAAGAAAAATAAACTGAAACTGTGACCTTGGAAAAATTTAGAGGCTTTTTTTTCCTATGGAGCGTTAAAGGGTTTGTCTCATCTTAGACATTGTTGACATATCATTAGGATATGCCACAAATGTACGATAGGTGCAGGTCCCACCTCTGGGACCAGCACCTATCTCCAGAACAAGCCCCCAAATGTGCAGAAGGAGAGCATGCCTCTCAAGCGTTGTGTGCTCATTCACTTCTATTTTTGGAAATCCCATAGAAGAGCACACAGAGCAAGTGCGGCCAACACTCCATTCACTTCTATGGGGCTGCCAGAGATACCCAAACCAGTGCTCGGCTATTTTTTGGCAGCACCTTAGAGATGAATGGAGGCTGCTCTCTGGTTCCTATAGGGATCCTGTTCTAGAGATAAGTGTGGGTACCAGAGGTGAGACACAAACATATCTGACATTGTTGGCATATCCTAGCGATATTCCACCAATGTCTGAGCTGAGACAACCCCATTAAAAGATTGTTCCCATCTGGACATTTATGGTATATCCTGTGGATGTCCAGTAGGTGCAGGTTTCACCTCTTGGGCCATCAGGAATAAAGAGGTTATCACGCATGCACAGCTCTCTCAATTCACTTTTATAGGGGATCTGAAAATAGTTGTGAAAGTGCTCTCAGATATTTAAAGAACTCCCATAGAAGTAAATGGAGAGAGCTGTTCCTTCCTGGTGGCCCAAAAGGTGGGACCCATACCTACTGGAGTTGGTTGGTATATCCTGAAGATGTAACTTAAATGTCCACATGGGAATATTTCATCTTGACAACCTCTTCTGTAAATAGAAGTCAATGCGGATCAGCTATTACCAGAGGGATGGGGGGAAGGATGATGCAGGCACCTGTAGGAGAAATGTGGTAAATGAGTAAACAGCTATGCTTTAACTGAGTCCTCAAGGCAGGGTTGTAGCTATAGGAGTGCAGAGGAAGCAATCATGATGTTCACCTATGAACACCAAACTAGACTCTGAAGTATCTACATAATGTGCACATATATCATCCAATATACTAAGAAATAAAAATTGACACTAGTCTCACCCGTGTAGCTCATATAGTTGTTATAAGGAGTTCCAGTGTAAGACATTGGTCCGCAGGTGTCATTTGTTGGGTCAGGATCTCGGCAAAAGTTGTTTTTTGGTGTGGGCGCTGTATCCGCACATAGATCTCCGGTTACCATGGAAGGTTCAGTTTCACTGCAAGGGTCATCACAAGATTCTCGTTCACTGACTCCTTTAAACACATGGTAAAGGCCTAGGGCATGACCCACCTCGTGAATCATTGTGTTGGTATGGCCTGGCATTCCGTAGTAAAATGGGTTCAAGACTATCCCCCCTGCAAAAAGAAATTATATATATTATTGCATAAACATTGCATATTTTCAAGTTCCTGAGATATGGATTTTAGCTACAAAACAATGTTCTAGACTTTGAAGTCCATGAATCTCAACCACAGTCCATCCATCTCCATTAAAATGGTAGACTATCGGGAGACTCTCCCTGGCATTATTCCAGGTTTGGAGCATTCTTCTGCTCTTTTGCTGTTCATAGGCTTATTGGAATGATGCTGTTATTGCTCAGTGTGATATGGCCTCTGTCTCTGAATGGCAAGATGCTGAATTTTCATATATTTCAATTTTGCAATGGACAACGTTCAAGTAGAAATGTACTTGCCCCTGTGTATTTTTTTATTAGCTACACTTGTTTACCACATCTGTTTGTCCTATGCTGCTGTATCCAGATGGTAGACAATGCCATACAGATTTCCTGTACAGGGGATCAATATGTATCCAATATATCGTTTCAATTCTGACCAAAAACATAGGTGGTCACAGGGTCAGGCTGGGATTCTTTAGGCACAACAGAGCAAATGTGACCAGACCTCCTTCTATAAAGAACATGTGCACCTCCATTTAACCGCATTATAACCTTTGTTGTTTTCATTTTACACACAAGTCATATCATTAATAAGGTACAATAAGTTATATGTGAATTAACCAATAAGACTAGTTATTTACTCCAAATGTGATTGTCTTCTGCTAGACTTTTGAGGACCACTGCTGTATCACATCCTGGGTTCACCGAAGGATCCTTTGGTACTCTAGTGGGCCAGTCTCATGTCACACATTGGTGAAATATAGCTAGGATATGCCATCAATGTTACAATGTTACCTCTGGGACCAGCCCCTAATTCCAGAACAAGGCCTCCAAAGTGAAGGAGAGCACATCAAGCATGCAAAGCATGCTCTCCATTCATCACTATGGGATGTTTCAGAGTTTTGAAAATAGCTGATAGAGCATGCTCAGCTATTTTTGAAAGTCCCATAGCGGTGAATGGAGAGAGAAGTGCACAAGAGCAGGCACCTCTCCATTCACCGGTGTGGAATGGCCGGTTCTTGGCTGTTTTCAGAACTCCCAAAGCAGTGAAAGAAGGGTGACTGTCACGTAATGGGTAGGGAATAGTGCAGCCCTGAGCTCCACTCACATCACTATCCCTACCTACTTGCACGGTCCGTCCTAACTGACGGTCAGCAACTGAACGGTGGTCCCTAGCTTACGTAATTGCAGGGCCTTACAGGGAGGGAGACAAAGGGAGAAAACGACAGACGAGACAGACAAAACAGATGCGTAATCAATACCAGGCCGGGTTGGAAACCGAGAAGTCAATAAATCCAAACATAAGCAAAAACCGGAACCAGATGAAGCCGAGGTCAAGAGCCAGGAGGTCGCGTCAGTACAAGGGGTTATCACAAGGTCGAGGTCAAGAACAAGCTTAGGCCAGGAAACAGTAGGTCGCGTCAGTACAAGTGGGATCACGAGGTCGAGGTCAAGTACAAGCCGAGGTCAATAACAATACAGCAAAATCCAGGGTTACGCTAGTGAGGCAAAAACAACAATCACAGGCAACCTGTGGCCAGCAGGCTACCTGTTTAAATAGGCCAGGTTGATGGGTGACGTGACATGGCCAGCATCACGTGACCCACGTCAGGAAAAACCCCACACCTGAGCGCCGACTCATTAACGTCAGCGCTCGGTTCCTCCCCTTCTTGCTGTCTAGGGGCTGGAGGATGCTGGCCACGCTGAGAAGGTGTGCGTGGCCGGGTCCTCCCTGCCTCCTGGTCGTCATGGAGATGAGGACGCCTGCGGAGTCCAACACCCGGTCCTTGCTCCTACTTACTAATCGGAGGCCAGCAGCGCTGCAGGGAGGGAGCGCGCCACCGACTCCCGGTTACAGTGACTGTGCATGGTTTGTAATTCTACGTTCACTTTGAGGGCCCCATTCTAGAGACAGAACTAGGCCCCAGAGCTGGAACTCGCACCTATTCAACATTGATGGACTATTTTAGCAATATACCACCAATGTCAGAGATGAGACAACCCCTTTGAGTAGTCAGTATAAACTATGATCCTCTAAATCCGCATGCTAAAACTATAAAGAGTCCATCAACAACCAATCTTATTGTTTTTTTTATGCTCAAAATTTTTTTGAAAGGCTTCACATTATAAAAGCAAACCCTAAAGATGACAAAAAATGAAAAGATCCTTTTAGTAGAAAAAGTAGAGCAGAAGATGAACAAAGATCCATGAGAAAATCTGTATGCAACTTCTTCCCTTGACAGTACAGTCACAAATTGCAGAGCAAGCTAGAACTGACCAGTATTCTAATAAATATAGATAGGGACACTACACATGACATTGAAGCTTCATGCGCTTTAAACCAGAAGCATCCTGATGGTCATTTAGTGCAATACAAAGCGACTTTTAACCACAATGAAATGCTTAATGTCTCGAGCATCCATCCCTCTTGATGTAATTAAATTGGCTCTACATTGTCCACTGATCTGGTCATATTCCAGTAACTTCCCTTCCAGCTGTAATTACAGAAGACTCTGTGTTTTTTTCTTTTTTCTTTTTTTTTTAGAAGTGTGAAATTAAATAGCGTGTCTATAATTTAAATAGGGACATTTCCAAAAGAAGACTGAATAATACAAAGAAATAAATCAGCAGGCACTTAGAAAACCATTACTTATTATAGGATGAAATTTACCCATTACTTAAAGAAACAGTGTTTTGTTTTGGCTGTTATCTTTCCTGCCAAGAAGTTTCTGTTACTTTTTATTTAAAATAAGAAGGGAACAAAGTTGCATAAAGCGATTGCTATGTAATTAATATGTCTGGCACTTAAAAGAAGGAGCCCAACTAAATTAACATCTGATGAAAGGCTTGGTAATGCACACCAGACTAGCAAACTGATATATACACTGACGTGAAGCCAGCGAAACCATGATTTAAAGCAAACAAATATATATAACGGGTAACAAAGACAATGGAGGCTCTATTTGTGTGAACAAAAATAGCCTTTGAACACTATGATTAAATTGTCATTTCATTTAATATTTAAAACCATACGGCATGAGCTCAACCATAAGAATGCACAGTATTAAAAAGGTCCAGGCAGTTTCTTACATTTGGGGAATTGATTTTACAGAATTGCATATTTTTATGGCCAAAAAAATAATTTTTGTGAATGAGCTTCATTAAAAATTTTGAACCACTTGTCTTCTGCTGCCAGCACGTATTCTCATACATTGCAGGCTGCTCAGTCCTGTTCAGTGTGTAACCTGTCAAACAAGCCCTCTGATGGCTCAAACTGTAGTCCCTCTCTCTGCTCTTCTGAGAGAGCAGCTACAAATTGAGCCAGTGGAGTGCTCAACTGACAAATTTCACACAGGATTAAGCGGTCTGCAATGTAGGAGAATATGCTCAGGTTGCAGAAGACAAATGGAGCAACATTTTTGAATAAAAAAAACAAACAACAAATATTAAATGTATTACCAGCCAAATATGTGTGCATTTAAGGTCGTTATCCACCTTTTACATACTGAAGACTAGGGATGAGCGAACCGAACCGTAACGAACCAGATTCGTTACGAACTTTCCCAAAAGTTCGGTTCGTCATCGAACCGAATTTTCAGAAAGTCGTGACGAATCTGGTTAAAATAACGGCGACGCAAAATATACGCATATTTATTGAGAATGTACGCTAATGCGTACATATTCAGTTAAGTAGCGTACCTTTGACAACGCTAGACTGTATGTTCGTTACTTGAGTAGGAATGTTCGCAGATGCAGTATATGCATACGCTAATGCGTACATATTCAGTTAAGTGGTGTACCTTTGACAACGCTAGACTGTATGTTCGTTACTTGAGTAGGAATGTTAGCAGACGCAGTGTATGCGTACGCTAACGCGTACATATTCAGTTAAGTAGCGTAACTTTGACAACGCTAGACTGTATGTTCATTACTTGAGTAGGAATGTTCGCAGACGCAGTGTATGCGTACGCTAATGCGTACATATTCAGTTAAGTAGCGTACCTTTAACAACGCTACACTGTATGTTCGTTATTTGTGCGGGAATGTTCGCATTAGCGTACGCATTAGTGTAAATTCTCAAATATGCGTATATTTTGCGTCCCCATTGTTGAAGTCACTTGGATTTTTCCACTTTTTTCATTGTAATAGCAACTGCAAGTAAACGAAACTATACCCTATCAGACTCCCATTATTGTAGCAGCAATTATTCAGCCATTATAGCAAGGTTCGTTTTAGGTTCAGTTCGTACGAATCCGAACTTCACTAAAGTTCGCCAAAGCGAACCGAACTTTTCAAAAGTTCGCTCATCCCTACTGAAGACCTATTCTTCAGAAAGGTAATTAATGTCAGATCAGTGGGGGATCCGATACCTGGCAGCCCCACTGTTAAGCAGCTTGTGGCAGCCGGTGGCATCGGAAACAAAACTGCGAAGAGAGTTGGAGGCAGAAGACTCCATCCATTTGCACTGGAAACAAAAAAGTGGAAAGTCCCCAAAAAAAGAAAAGAAAAAAGTGGACACAACCAGAATGTGAGCTGAACTGGAGTATGCTTACATGCCCACTACACAGTGAATGGAGTCTTCTCCTTCTAGCTCCATCCACAGTTGTGTTTCCAATCACACCAGCTGCCACAAACAGCTCATCAGTGGGGGAGCCGGTGTCAGATCCCCAATGATCTGATATCCATAACCTATCTAGAGAATAGGTCATCAATGTCTAAAAGGTGGATAACTGGTTTAAGTAAAATAAATGCCCCAAATTTGTCAGTAGCAGAGAAATATATATCCAACCTTAATACCTCTAGAACTTAAAAGGCACCAGTAAAATTGACTTGAAGCATCTTCAAATAATTAAGTGCAAATGTCTAGTTGCTTTGCTGTCGTGATATCCCTCTAACTGAAGTTCCAGCAGCTTTTTAGTTCTACAGTAAGTTACATGGCGTTACCAAGACCTGTCTCATCACAGACCATTGACTGATTGTAATTTTTGGTTAGCTCTATAACAAGTGGGACCTGTCATGATTTGAGAATATCTCACAGAATGAATACCTGTGGTAAGTCCTGATGCACTGACACTAATTGTGCTCAATACTAAGGAAATTCTGAAAACGTGACCGGCAGGTGGGCACTGAGGACTGGAGTTGAAGAACCCTGCTCCAGAGAACTTAAGCTCTAACACAATAGTGAATCCCAAAGTTCCAGCACTAGAAAAATCCATTTGAAGTCAATCATTTGCCATCAGGATCTAGTTCATATCGGTTGACTCAAGTCTTAAATAAAGTAGGTGATGTTATTCATGGTGTGCTCTTTGGGTGCAATGAAAACCACAAATTGTTCAATGCAACTAAAAGTAAACTTGAAAATGTCTCAACCACTTGTAGATATGATGAACATTACTTGCCTTGAACACCAAGGGCATCTTTGTCCCATGGCCAAGTTGCAACTCCAGCTAACTCCTCCCCTGCAGAACCAGCAAAGAAAATATTCAGGAACAAAGTGCTGTTCAACTGCAAGGCATCTCTCAGTTCCTTTACACTCATATATGCCCTATTAGGATGCAAAAGAGAAGATGAAGCAAACAATCATTAAACAAAACTTGTCTCTAAAGAACAGTTTTATTTAGTCTGCAATTAAGAAACTTGTTTATTAGTATCACAAGATCTAGTGGCAATCTCTCAAATAAAATCAAGTCATTGCGATAACAACGTCAGCCAGCAGAACAGTCAATATAGTGTCATTTTTCAATAATAAATATGCTAAAAAGAAAGCATTAGAGCAAAAGGAACGCCGTGATGTGATGCGAAAAGCAATGCAATTAGGACATATACAGCCATCCAGGGAACAGAAGGCTGAGTGCTGGAATGAAGGTCTGTTCACTATTGAGTAACCATTACAGAAAGCGTTATTTAATCAAAATGCTCATTTACATCCCATGATCCAAATTGTAGAACCCCCTAGAGGGGCAGAAGAACTGTACCCTCAAAAAATAGAAGTTAAGCATTTTTCTGGATCAATGCTTTGGTTTAATGAGAGGTCCATCTCTGGAACTACTGTACAGAATATATTATTACAGAACAGCATTAGCAGAAACTCTAATATAAGGTTGATAGAATTCCTCACGTCAGTGAAACTGCATGTTTGAAAAAAACCTAAAGACCTCCTTATGCAGTTTATACCGGTTTAAAGGGAACCTGTCACCATGATTTTGGACCATTATCTACAGTAATACATGTGTAGTACTGCAGATAAGGAGCCCAGATCACTATTTTTTTATTTTCCTACTGCCCCCGTTCCCTCACTGTCAGCACTCAGAGCTGCACTGAAATATATCACCAGGACTGCTGTGCATGCGGACAGGAGTCCGCCCAATTATGTTAGAACAGCACAGCAGTCCTGACTGTGTATTTCACTGCAGCTTTAAAGGGGTCATCAGTATCTGATCAATGGGGGTCCGATACCCAGGACCCCTGCCGATCAGTTGTTTGAGAAGGTACTGGCACTCCTGTAAACGCTGAGGCCTTCTCTCAGCTCACCAAGCACAGCGTCGTACATTGTACAGCGGCTGTGCTTGGTATTGTGCTCAGTCCCATTTACTTGAATGGGGCTGAGCCGCTCCTTGGCCACGTGACCGATGAACGCGACGTCACTGGCCTAGGAAAATCTAAGAGAAGGCCTCGGCACTGCCTGTGCCTTCTCAAACAGCTGATCGTCGGGGGTTCAGGATGTCAGACCCCCACCAATCAGATACTGATGACCTGAGGAAAGGTCATCAGTAGTTAACTCCCAGAAAACCCCTGCTGACAGCAGTAGGAAAATAATTACAGATTCTGTTTAATGGATGCGGGCAGTTTTATGGCAGACATTGAGGCACAGCTTTTAGAAATCAACTACTAGTAATTTTAAAGTGAACCTGTCATGCTATTTCTGCTGCCAAATTTGAGAGCAGCATATTACAGAGGGGGAGCAGCTGAGCTTTATGATATATAGGTGGATAACATCTTCACAGGACTTCTAGGAAAGACAGTGAGATTACTCCACCCACAAAGTATAATTGAAATCCTGTTGTGCACACACATTGATAGAGGGAGAGCTGTCAATCATCCTGTGTGGAGGTGGGGTTATGCATTCACATGACTGTAAGTGTTTTGTGTTCCGCACATGGCCGGCACTATATAGAGAATGCCTATTCTTTTCCCCAGTTGAGGACAAGAATAGGACATGATCTATATTTTTTGTGGGGCCACAGAACCGAACAATGGATGCGAACAGCACACGGTGTGCTGTCCACATCTTTTGTGGCTCGATTAAAATGAATGGGTCCACAACCATTCCACAAAATTGCAGAACGGATGTGGACCCGGAAATACGGTTGTGTAAATGCACCCTTAATCTGCCTTTTTCTCATAAATCCTGATCCAAACCATATAAAACCGTCATATAAATACTCTATAAACCAGGGATCAACAGCCTTCGGCACTCCAGCTGTTGTGAAACTTCTACTGCTCCTTTCACTTCTGTAGAAGTGCAGAGAACAGCCGCACAAGTGTGCATGATGGGAGATGTGGTTTCACAACACCTGGAGAGCCAGAGGTTGCTGGCCCCTGTTATAAACCATCATATCCTCAGATAGGACAGCAGAAATCATCTGACAGGTTTCTTATACAGTTTAGTCTTCATTCATATAGGCATTAGAGGTTCCATTAGGAGCATCCATTGCACATTTTGTTTTAAAAAAAAAAAAATTTTTTGTCCAGTAAAGTGGCAGGCACCGTGCCATAAACCCGATGGACCCTATTAAAGTAAATGTGGTCCATTGGGCACTGCTGTTTTCCATCATATCTGTCATGATTCATCTCTGGCTTGCATTGTATTTTTCTGTTCCTATGCAACACAAATATGGAATGTCAAACACAGACGTGAACAAAGCCTTGCATATAACTATTATGTACATAAAAAAATTTAACAACTTTGTAAATACAATGCTTTACCTTTTTTGCTCTGACTAAATGATTACATTGAATTGCCATCTGCATTACATTCAAGAGCTGCATTCATAGTTCTGCTAAAAAGCCATCAACAAGCTTGTCTTTAACAGCTTAGCTAACCTGCTATCAGCAGTGGGATGCAGACTACTGTACAGTATCTGGTGTCAGGAAAATACTTCACAGAGCTCAAATCTTCAAAGCATCTTCGGGAAGACAGTAAGCAAGGAATGCCAAGATTTTAACTTGGAAGCCGGCAGAATTGTGAATGCAGCTCTGAAATATAATACACTGATGGAATATCTGATATGGCATATCCACTATGCGGAATGACCATTGAATACAACAAAAACAAAACTGCTAGTTTCTCCAACTACAACTTATTTTTCTTAGAAAGTAGTTTTCTTTTGCAGAATTTTGGACCTAGAAAAGTGGTATTTGGTTTCTAAGCAATTGCGATTGTTCTAAACAATCTTTCTTTTTGTGTACTGAATTCAATTTGTAGAACATTATCGTAGCACATTCCTACCATTGTGTTACATAATGTTTAAATATTTATCCAAATTCATGTTACAAAATAGCAATTTATTACACATCACAGTGGCCGTTTGCCTAATGTTGGGTTTGGGGCACCTCATTTCTTTTTAATGCTTAGGATTTTAAATTGCTTGGCTTTATCCTAAAGACTATGCCAGGTGAGGTGGCTCCAGGAGGTCTGCTGTAGGGTCAGAAGAATTGTAATGATTTTAGTATTTGGTCAGATTTTCATTACTCTTTTTATTTTACAAAATTCCTTTGGATGCTGGTTTTGCTCCTTCCAGGGAATTGTAAGAAAGAGCACTGGGACCAAACCCAAACCCTAATCTTACCACAACCCTGTGGACCAAAGAGCAGACTTCATGGAGCCACCTTTGCCAGCCTGGCAAACTGAGTACCAGATGCATACTTGTGACATTACCAGGATGTTGGATAAGAATTGTAACACATAGATGGTATTTCAAATAGCATTTCAAACAAAAGAAACATTTCAGAATAGCATACTCTTCTATAAATCAATTCAGCTCTGCGTACTTTAGTTACATGGATTCCGCCTCTGCTCTATCGCTAGATTATTAATTCATGTCTGTAGGAAAGAGCCTTATTTTTAATTATATCCATAAAATATTGGAAGCTCTTTTCAGCAGATTGTACAAATGTAAAAGAGGAAGATCTGAGTTTAACTGTTCAGTGATAGCTTCTGCTTAGATATATGTCATTTTCTATTACTTTTACTGATTTAAATAGTCCTAGTAGGTTCAACCATGTGTCCCTGATCCATATGAGGACCGCAAATTCATAGTCAGACCAGTCCACCAGTTTACAAGAGGGCCTCTGTTGGGCTCTAACATAACTATAGGCCAGCAGAAGACAACCCCACTTGGAGCTGACTTTGAAACAAGCCATTTGACACTTGGATTTGTTATTAATGGCCTTCAAATATACTATTAGACTTAGTCCTACTGTATGTAGCAAAGATTATAGCGTGAGATTAAAGAGATGCCTCTGGTTTAATTTAAAAATCATATTAACGAGGGGAATGAGCAGAAAACTTACACCGTAACCTCCTTTTCATCTATTTAGTTGGAATTGGTAGCCCAAGATACTTCCTACTTGTCCAGGCCTGCTCTTGGATTGGCCTCAGACTCCTCTTCTGCCATCCAAGATGACCACACCGCTTCCCACATCTGATGCACACAAGGAATTGGTAGCTCAAGACACTTCCTACTTGTCCAGGCCTGCTCTTGGATTGACCAGTTCACTTGAGCAATGCTGGTCAATCCAACAGGGGTGGGGCTACCAAGTGCCTCAGACAGTCTGAGAAGTGGTGCAGCCATCTTGGAAGGCAGTGGAAGACTCCAGGAACTGACAGATCTACAGCAAAAAACATGAAAATGAGGGCATCATTTAGGTGCTTTGTTTGTTCCCCAGTTAATTTTTTTTCTTGAACCGGAGGGTGAAATTAAAAGTTCACATTGAAGATGAGTCCTTAAAATCCTTTTCTCTACTAGATACAGGAAACCCATACTTTGTACAGCTATATGGGAGTTTGAACCATACTTTTCTGTAATACAATCTTTTGTAGCAGGCCGAAATTAAAAAGTGTCATGTTCTGTCTCCAGAATCCATATAAAATACCCCAAACTATACACTGCAGGTGAGAATTTTGCAAAACATAGAGTGGTGGAAGATACAATGACATTGATACCTGCTTGGTAGCCACAACTGCTGTATGGGAATTGGTTCTGACTGTGGATAAAACTTAATAAATCGATGTGCTCTTCCTAACATTTCTGCTTGGCCAAGAGATTCCAAAATGAATGGCAGGAGATGACCAGCTTATAAAAAAGAACTTCTGAGCTACAGTGTTGGTCATTGTGCTGTCATCATTATGGGATATTTTAAATAAAGGTAAAGAAGGTGAAATATATAGCTAGGACTTGTTATTAACATACCAGCCAACTCTCACATGGGCCACGGTGACCATGAAGAAGATGTTGGCAAGATCTGAATCAAGGGAATTGGGCTGTGGTGTAGATGTGGATATTAGTTTATTAACATATTGTCCATGGAAGTCAAGAACCTTCCATAGGAATCTACCGTAGGTAGGTACATTGTCAATATGATAGAAAAATATCTTAACACAAAGTATATTAGAACGCTGGACAACATGTTATGGTTTCCTAGCTATTTTGATATTTTTTTAGAGAGCCCCATTAAGATCCAGTATTGAATTTTTGATAAATGTATATTCTGTCGCCAGGAACCAAAATATTACAAATCAACAATTTGCCAGTCAATGCGTTGCCTAAACTCATTTCTAGTCATTGGGCTCATTGTTATTCCAAACTTGTTGAATTCACTGCAAATATGCTCGAAAACTATTGCTGACTTGATTAATTTATTTCTTGGTTCAGCTGAATTAATAAATGCCTTAAATTTAATAAATGGGAAAAATCAGTGAAACAGCATCCGGCAAAAGCAAAAAAAAAAAAAACCGTCAGCGTATTTGTCATATAGTGTATATTCATTTCATGCAAGATTGAGATTCGGTTAAAATATGTGTAAATTAGCAATTCAAATTGTTTGTTTATATCTCTTTTATGCGTATATGTTTATCTTTATCTGTATGGCAGAAACAATGAACGGGCTGCGTTACTAATGCAACAGATAAAGCAGACGCATACCACTAGAATGTTCAGTCAATATCTGACACAGGAAGAAAGGCCAAGATTTTTTTAATGAAAAATGTCCTATAGGAGGGGGAGAAATACATATACAGTAGGTTTTCATTTTCTTAAAGGAGTTGTCCGGGCTTTTAATATCAATGACCTAGCCTCAGGATAGGTCATCAATATCAGATTGACGGGGGTCCGACACCCGGCACCCCCACCGATCAGCTGTATCAGGAGAAGGCGTGCGCAGTGTGCACACGTGCCATCTCGCTTCACTCTTCCTGCTCACCACTTCTCTCTTTGGCAAAGCAGCAACGAATAGGAAGAGAAATGGGAGACGACACATGCGCACTAGCGCGTGCAGTCTCCTCATAGAGCTTATCGTTGGGGTAACGGCTGTTAGACCCCTGCCAATCTGATATTGATGATCTATCTTAAAGATAGGTCATCAATATTTAAAGACCAGACAAGCCCTCTAAATCTTAAATTGCTGATTATTGTTTGTATTATGATTTTAAGATTTCCTCAATCAAAAAAATTTCTCCAAAAAATAGATGATGAGTGAACATTTTTGCCAGGTTCAAGTCTTGCAAAAAAAAAACTGAAATCCAAAGGAGATGATATTTTTTTCAAAGCTTCACCCTAAAATCATTTTCTGCACAGAAAGGGACTTATTTATTTTTTTACCCCATCCAAATTTGTTAATTTTCTTGCACCAATTTTTTTCATCTGTGACATAAACAGAGCATACGAATTAACCAACCACCCCCAAACCAACTGATATTTCATATGAGAGAAAGCACCTATGATCAGGGGTGGGATTCAAATTTTTAACAACAGGTTCCCTAATCAAAGGCAGACATGTGGCGTCATGACAAAATGTTTACATATACATACACTATATATATGCAACACATATAAATAGACCATATACAGTACAGACCAAAAGTTTGGACACACCTTCTCATTCAAAGAGTTTTCTGTATTTTCATGACTATGAAAATTGTAGATTCACACTGAAGACATCAAAACTACGAATTGACACATGTGGAATTATATACTTAACAAAAAAGTGTGAAACAACTGAAAATATGTGTTATATTCTAGGTTCTTCAAAGTAGCCAAACACACCTCCAGGCTGTGTAAGGGCTATTTGATCAAGAAGGAGAGTGATGGGGTGCTATGCCAGATGACCTGGCCTCCACAGTCACCAGACCTAAACCCAATCAAGATGGTTTGGGGTGAGCTGGACCGCAGAGTGAAGGCAAAAGGGCCAACAAGTGCTAAGCATCTCTGGGAACTCCTTCAAGACTGTTGGAATACCATTTCAGGTGACTCCCTCTTGAAGCTCATCAAGAGAATGTCAAGAGTGTGCAAAGCAGTAATCAAAGCAAAAGGTGGCTACTTTGAAGAACCTAGAATATAAGACATATTTTCAGTTGTTTCACACTTTTTTGTTAAGTATATAATTCCACATGTGTCAATTCGTAGTTTTGATGTCTTCAGTGTGAATCTACAATTTCATAGTCATGAAAATACAGAAAACTCTTTGAATGAGAAGGTGTGTCCAAACTTTTGGTCTGTACTGTACATGGTACACATACATAAATACACCATATATACACTACACACGCATACATAACACCCAACTTTTAAAAAGCCTATGGAGCTAAACTATGGAATTGAAGTGCTCATCTCCAGCTGCCACTGTAATTTTAACAAAAGGATCTGGAGAACCTGTGGGAACTGGCTGAATACCATGCCTGCCTATGACGCTCTTGACAATGTGATTGGATGAAAATGTATCAAAATACATCCTGATGTTAGATATCTATGAGGGGGAACAGTACCTGGTGTATGGTGTTGTGACACCTTATTTACTTGTATTGAAATCAAATTAATACTTACAGTATGTCTTGATGGGATATTAAAGGGAGTCTGCCATTGCCTTGCAGGTCTAGCTTACCTGTATGTAATGATACCTTTTACTTAGCTATCCATTGCTTCTTTCTGGAGGAAAATTACTTTAATCCATATGCACTTGAGCTTTTAGGTCTACTGAAGATGTCTCCAAGTTCTGTGCCAGGGCCAGGCAAGATAACTATGCAGGAACCTGGTCCTGTTAATCAGAAAGGAGAGGGATGGGGAGCAATTGTCTCCTTGGTGTCCTTACCTGCTCAATTGCATATAAGTTAAAAGTACTTTAAGTGAAACATATCATTACATTCAGCAGAGCTACCCCTAACAAGGCATTGTGCCCGGTTTACCTCGCCATTCTTTCTCCACTCCACGTTGGATGAATATTGTATCCCATTAAGTCAACCAAATGTTTGAGTTAAAATCTGGAAGTTAGATCTTGTGATTGTCAAACTCTTTATCTTACCATGGCTAAAAATCAGATTTTTGTGTTCTCAAAATTTTTGGACCAATTATGTCAGCATACAGTTTGCGTAACAATTTATAATTATTCCTTACCTTCCCCTGGCATCAGGATCAAAGCATGTCTTTGTACTATTTCCAGATTCTTTGCTTGGACAACAGTCTCCATCATCATAGTCATCCCTTGCTGTGTTGCATTCAAGGTGGCACACCCCATCACCCTTCTTACTAGAACTACAAGGTCTGAAAAAACCACAGTCTCCACCATCATAGCCAGTAAGTGGGTGTTTACATTCAGCGTCACAATGCTCATTGCCAACTCTGCCTGGTTCACATCCAGGCAATACTACTCTATTCCGCAAGCTGGAATTATGAATCTCTACTACATTAAGTTGCCAATGGATGCCATGTGGACTGTAAGCATTGGACAAGGCCTCATGCTGTCTCTGAATCTGATCAGTGCTTACCAATGGTCTGGATCCATCATCTTCACACACATTTACCACCCGGTAATGGACCACTTTTTCCCATTTTACTCCCGGCCTGCTATACCCGGTAATCACATCAGGCAAATCACAAATTGTTCTACCACAAGGAGGGAGTGAAATTGCGGAAATGGTTTCTTTTTCTGGCATAAACCCTGGTATAACTTCAGGATGAACTCCATCCTTATACACACTCCATATATGACTGGACAATATTGAGTGACTTTGAACTAGGGCCAAAGTTTGAGAGGTTCTTCTCAAAGCTTCTGATCTTAACTGATGTTGAGTTCTAACCTCTGACCACAGGCGCAAGGAGAAAAGATGACCCCGATAGTAGTTACCAGTTTCTGAGTTGTCTCCACCAAGCATAAGGGATCTACATAAGGAAATAAAGGGACTATGGAGGGGACCCAATTGACCTTTGGCCCTGGAAACCTGAGCTCCATCAATGTAGAGTAAAATCTGTTGTCCATCATAAACTGCAGCAAGATGAGTCCAAGTACAAGGCTTGTAGCGATGTGGAGACATCAATACTGTGGCACTCTGAGAGCGGTCAGTTCGAAGTGAGAAGTAGAAACGTGCATCTCTCTTTGCATCTGCTACAGCTGGGCGAATCCCAATAGACCAGCCGCGGTCACTGGTCACATGTGAGCAATTGTCAAACATGCCTGGTAGAAGAAATAAAAGAGAGAACTGGTAAAGAATGAAAATGCATGTTAAAGGAAATGTATGACCTATGTTTTTACTCATTAAAACCAGATGCTGAGATATATTATTTTTCTGAATGCAGAATTGTTTTAATTTTTATTTTCTGTACATGATCATGGGGTAACCATCTTGCTTGAGATACATCTCTATTCTGTTAACAGTACAATTTATTTTGCAGCTACTAGATGGACATAGGAACCCATAGTTTGGAGACACCTCATGTGAGAATGTTGTGGGTATGCTCTGTGACCTCTGCTGAGGTGATTGTGCAGGGGAGGAAGTGAGCTGTCCATGTTGAATCCAGTGTCACCTGCTTCCAGTTTTAAAATAGAGGTGTTGCCTGCCATTAAAATTCAGCCTGTGATAATAATGAGATGTTTACTGAGAACTGATTTCTAAAACAGGAAGTGTCAGCCAATTGTGGGTGAAAACTACAATATTTCAGGGTTGAAAAATTGAGAAACATCACTCAAAAATGTATTAAAATGTATTCTACATAAAATCAATAAGAGAAGGCAGGGTAATAAAGTCATTTTGATTATTGTCCCAATGACTGAAGAATAAGAGATTTCTTTACTGTGAATTGTAATTATCATGAACTTGCAGATAGTCTCCAGGATTCATAGTATCATTAGTTTCTCAAGGACCTAATCAACACATTGTAAAAAGTGCATTTCCCGATTAACAGGGGGCAAAAAAAGCTATTCAATTTGCTGATTTTGACAAACATTTTCCTAGCAAGTCAGTACAGCATGACGATTGACTTTTTAAATGTGATTTTTCAATTCTACACCACCACCCCTTTATAATTAAGCAGAAACACAAGTTTTCACAACCTTAGGATAGGCAGACAAGTGCAATTCACAAATTAAGTGGGAAAAAAGAAAATATGAGATAAACAGAGATGATTTACAAGCAAAGATAAGATTCTTAGGAGTTATCTGAAATATTTATTTGCTTGTAGAATAATATATTATCACTTCAGATTAGTGTTTGTTACCTGAAAGACTTGCATATTTTAAAATCCATTTACATGCCCCTTGAAACTCTATCATGACTTCCAATGTTACATATGGTCATAGATAGATGGATGGTTGGATGGATAGGTAGACGAGCAGATAGATAGATAATAGGTAGGTAGGTACAGCCTCGGACTGGCCCACAGGGTTATAGGTGAATCCAAAGTGGGCCTCTGAGCAATTTGGGCCCCTGGTCTCCCTGCACAAGTGGCACATAACACAGTGGACTTACTGCTCTACATACATATATTCAATGTACAGCACCTCAACCAGCCAATGTTCATATAAAAAACTTCATAGATCATTAAAGAAACTCCCCAGTTTATTATTATAGACCTGATCAGAGTTGAGATTACTTCTAGGTATAGAGGAAAGCCACCAATGTCATCTTCTCCCCAGGACTGCAGGGACCCCCATATGCAATCATCTGGTAGCATCTTGCTGTTGTGTGAGCAGGTAATATTTGAATTTATCTGTATGGTGGGCTCCTAAAATAAATTTTACTGGATAGATGATAGATAGATAGATAGATAGATAGATAGATAGATAGATAGACCGACCTCCAACTTAGCCGTGTCTTCATGTTTATTTCTTTGGAGAGGGGGGAATAAGTTGATCATTTGTTCCATGGGAATTATGGATCAGACATGGAAAATGGAAACAGAGGAAGTCGATCCTACCAAACGTGTCCACAAGGAAAGTTCTGTCTGACCTTCCTATTTGGCAAATTTTAATTAAAAAATCATATATAACAAAGAGAAAAACTGCTGTTACAACATCACCAAGTTCAGTTAGAAACTTTTTGTGAAAAATAGTGCTGTTCTGTTAGAGGGTGCCGCTGGCCCGACTGGTCATAATTAGGTTAGGTCAATAATTATGTTATGCTAGCCTCAGAAGTGGTAGGCGAGGAGGTCACCCACAAGAGCACCTATCATATTGGTGACTAATTCTTTAAACAGTTTTATTCTTCCCAAGCAGGAGGCTGCAGTCTTCTTATAATTTCCAATAATGCTACTGAAAAACATCTCTCCATCTTGGGCCATAGTACCTGTTATTAGGTGCTCAAGCACCTTTTATCAGTCGCAGCTCTTTCACTTTGTCTGTGCCCGGGACTAACCTGATTGAGGTCAACAGTACAGGTTGGGGCATTTGTCAAGATAGTTCACATCAGTGCCTTCCCTCTCCAAGAATGTTTTCCTTGACCTTACAACTCATACCCTATTCACTACACCATTTACTGAGGACTCCTTACTCCTCAAGCTTGGTCAACTGGACGTCTCCACCAGTTTCTTCTGGTAGCTCATGAGGGATCTCTATTTCCTCCCTGGCAGGCCGTCCAGTTCAAGGGTTACGTAGCATTGGCCACTCTCTGCTACTATGCACAACACTTGCCAAAAACCCTGACATGTCATTTTATCTCAATCATTCACCCAACCCATCTTGTGCCTTTACAGGGCTACACAGTAACATTCCTTTGGTAAAGGAAAAGAAGGGGGTCTAAGAAATGGTTGCAGTCAGCCACCCCAACAAAATAAAGAACACAATGTCATAGTCTCCACCATCATTCTTCTGAACCCGCAATACAAAGCCTGCAATTTTTGTGCTTATAACAAATGCCACATTTGCGACAAAAATCAGTGTTAAAAAGAACATGTGGCAGGAGATGTCTCCTGACTCCCTAATGTTTGGGAAATGTGGAGCTTTGCTAACGAATCTATTAAAAAATTGTGTATGTCATGCAGTGAGTGAGATTCTTCATCACATTTCATGGGTTACAGGACTATATGACCACCATAACCAGGTCATACTTTCCATGTTTCTACCACCGTTCTACATCCTCTGTAATTAGACGAGAATATTTGTATTTTTTTACAGCCATTCATGAAAATCAACTGCGTTCTTCACTAATCTTTAAAGACATGAAAAGCTAAAACCCTATCATTGCACAGAAATTATGAAAATTAATACAGCTAATTTGAGGGTGATACATTTTGTGGCTAAGTAAAAGAACATCACCTTCCCACTAATTACATGTTTTTCTCTTAAGTACAGTACAAGCTTTTCCCACTGACTTCACACTGATTAATGCACACGACATTATAAAAAAGAAGACGATGGGCAGCAAACATAACTTCATCACTACCAGTGTAGAGGACATGGACATTCACACATTAGCTGCTGGCTTATCTTATGTGCAGGACCTTCCAGGGGTAGATCACACCTGATTGAAGGATCTACAGATGGGCAGTGTTTGGGCACTGGCAGACAGGAGGATGGGTCACTGCTCACAGGGCATCAGGGATGAAAGGAGCAGGAACCTCACAAGACAGGAGCAGTAATATCTAGAGCATTGTAATACTGTAATACTTTTCCAGGGTAATAGGTACTCTACCTTTTCACCTCCATTTAGCAACTGTTGACGTTGGTCCATGTTGGTCAAGCCAGCAGAATAAAGTTATGCTAATTCTACCATAGTTTCCCCTTTGGTTTGAGCAACCCTGCCTCAAGGACCAGTAGAAGACAACCCTATTTGGACCTTACTTTGGAGCCAACTCATAAATGACCTGTTAGACCATATTGATGATATGTCCTGTGTATTCAGTTTCTACCTCTGGGACTTGCTCTTATCTCACCTAAAGGGAACAGAGAGCACACCGCGAGGCTTCTCCATTCACTGCTATGGAACTTCCGAAAATAGCTGATTTTTGGAAGTCTCGTGGCATTAAATGGAGAGAAAGCTGCATACGTATGGCCACCTATCCATTGACCCATATAGGACTTCCAAAAATTGTCTCCATAGCAGTGAATGGAGAAAATGCCAAACATGCATGGTGTGCTCTCCGTTCACTTCAGGGTCTCGTTCTTGAGATTGGAGTAGAAGTGAGACCAGCACCTATTAAACATACAGTATATAAAACAACATAGACAATCTGTAATCTCTACTGTCATGAGAAGAGTCATATCGATTCTACTTAAGTCTTGCAATCCTAAAGATTTGGCAAAGTCTCCAGTTAAAATAATTTTACTTACGGTATTTCCTATTGCTTACATTCCTTCCGTCATGACGTCCTCTTATCCTGATCTTTCCAATAGATCCATTTTTAGCAGATCATGACAGAAAGCCTACAGAAACAGATCCTGGCTCAGCAAAGCGCACTAATCTGCCAAGTATAAATAAGAGAAACCTGAGAGAACGCCAGAGCCATGGTCAGGCTGACCTGATGGATGTACCAGCTCGATTAACTATGGGTGATGATATTGGTATGCAGAATAAGCGTGCAGATACAGTGGACTTCAATGGATTCCACTTCTGTTAGCTTGGAACAGAAACGGTGGGAACATGCTCACCAAAATTGGAGAACTGAAGGTCAAGAATGTTGTCTGGTCTGATGAATCTTGACTTTTGCTTAACCATGCATATGGTAGTGTTAAGAGCTATCATAAAGAACATGAATATATTTTAAGAAAAATAAAAAAAAAGAACATTATGGTCAACAGTCAGTAAACTGCTCCTATCAATTGTTAATATGAGACATCAGTAAAGAATGAAAATCAGACATCATATAGTACATGACAATCTCTTTCTAACAAAGCTAGAACCAGCCCTGGACCTCACATGGATCCAGAGATCTCCACATTCATTGTGTCAATTGATCTGCTACATTTTCTTCAGGTTTGCAGCTCTCTCTGTACCACAGCCCAGGGGGCATATCCTTTCTGTTGGTGCTCCCCTTGTAATTGTCACAGCATCTAACGATAGATATGGCTAATGGCGGCTGAAAGATGGAATTGAGCAGTATTTGGAAATGCACATTACTATACAGATTAAACACCAGGGGGCACCATTAAAATGAACTAAAAAGAACAACTGGAGCATTTTTGTAACAGAAAGAAAATTACAAAGTTATCTAGCTTTTCATGCAGAATTATATTAACAAATAATTTGATGGTGGTAAAACCCCTTTAAAGGGTTATTCCTATCTTAGACAATGGGGGCATATCGCTAGGAAATGCCCCCATTGTCTTATAGGTGCAGGTCCCACCACTGGGACCCGCACCTATATCAAGAACGGAGCCCCCAAAGCGAAGGAGGGTGCACTGCGCATGCGCAGCCACCCTCCATTCATTTCTATGGGGCCAGCGAAAATAGCCGAGCACTGGCTCAGCTATTTCCGTCGGCTACATAGAAATCAATGGGAGCAGTGGCCGCGCATGAGTGGTGCGCTTCCATTCATTTCTATGGGAGCAGCGAGGAGCTGCGTCTGGTGGTGGCCGGACCCCAGGAAACCTGGGGTCCTCCAGGCGCAGCGCTCCCCGCTCAGTTCTCGATATAGGTGCGGGTCCCAGCGGTGGGACCCGCACCTATAAGACAATGGGGGCATATCCTAGCGATATGCCCCCATTGTCTAAGATTGGAATACCCCTTTATTACCAATTAGGCATTATTTATAAGCAACATATTTCCTAGGTATTGCTACTTAATGCCCTTAAAGGTGCCCATTGGCATTAGATGTGGATGAACTATACAATGTGTATGTCCAATTATGTAATGCACACAGAGGTGTTCCAACCACTGGCATATCTTCCATGAAGGCTGACCACTTTTGAGGTGGGGTTTGGGGGTTGTTGAGGTGGGGTTGAGTGTATCTCCTTCTTTCCTTCTTGTGATGAAAACATGTCGATGTCAGGGAGGAGGGATCATTTGACCTGGGGGGCAGCACACAAGTAAGAATACAGTCAAATAGAGGTAGTTATGAGGTGGTGACAGAGACACCAGTAGGGCACAGGGGGCACTGTGGAGTCATGTGACTCAAGGCATAGAATCATCATATATCACTACACATATTGTCAGAATGTTTGTACAACAAAAGAAAAAAATTATTCTGAAATGAAATTATACATAGGCGTTGACTTCACAATTTATATTTTTCAAACTGATCTCAAGCATCTAAGACCTGAGATCACAAGACATATTAGTCATTTAAATACAAACTACAAAAGATGATAGATAGATAGATAGATAGATACAAAGAGATAGATTGATAGATAGATAGATAGATAGATAGATAGATAGATAGATAGACATAGATACATAAATGCATAGATATCAGATAGAGATAGATAGATAGATAGATAGATAGATAGATAGATAGAATACTTCACTTACTTTCTTTATAGATAGAGATAGATAGATAGATAGATAGATAGATAGATAGATAGATACAGATATATAGATAGATAGATAGATAGATAGATAGATAGATAGATAAAGATAGATGGATAGATAGATAGATAGATAGATAGATAGATAGATAGATAGATAGATAGATAGACCTCCAGCTTTGTCGAGTACATGTACCAGTGACAATAAATAGATAAATGAATGGGTGGAGTGACAGATGGATAGATAGATAGATGGATAGATAGATAGATAGATAGATAGACAGACAGATAGATATAAGATAGATAGATCTAAAGGGAGCTGTATGGTTTAGTACATGGTTTAGCAGTAGGACACACACATGACTGGGATCAGATCCTCCTCCATATTACAGTATATCATGAGAATAGAAGTCATGGGGTGTCAGCTATTTATCAAAACAGACCTAAATTACGATACAAAAGATAGGAGTGGAGATCACCAAAATTCAAAGTAGAGACAACTTAAAGGTATTCCCCCATAAAACATACAATTTTAATAGATTCATTTAAAAATATATCACACAAATCTCAATTTAAATATATATATATGTCAATCTAGGATCCAGGTGGAGGGGATAGGGGAAGGGGTATCCTGTCCCTGGTGTGCCCTAAAATTAGGACCTTAGCCCAGGGACACCCCCTAATGGTGGAAGTGCCCTGTCTCCGTACCTGAGTCTGTCTTGTCCCTATTTGGCCCTATTAGGGAATAAATGTGGTAATAGGGATATCTATTCTAGTTGTTAGGATCCTGGATAGTAATACAGTAATAACTTGGTACCAAACCCCGACGCGTTTCGCCCAGTTTGTGGGCTCCTCGGGGGTAATAATACAAATAATGAGGATAAAAGCAAGGATAATCATAATAAATTCCCCATTAAATATCACAAGAATGGGAGGAACAGAAAGGGTACTTATCCCTGCCAAACAGCAGACCGTGAGATGGTCACTAAAGTCTGTGGTCCCATGTGGCACAAATGCACTAAAATTGTATGTTTTATGGGGGAATACCTTTAAGTCGTCTCTACTGTCAGCTATTTATCCTCTTGAAAATAATATGTATCTGCCATGCAGAAAATACACCCTGGCAGCTGCAGATACCATCAGCTCAGAAATATAAATTAAATATTTGGGTCTTAGAATTTATTCCACGTCAGCTGCCCAATAAATTGCTCATCCCAGCCAGCCTATTAATCTATTATGGATGATATTTACACTGTGTAAAGTGCTGGAGGTGTTACATCGTGTAATCTCAATCCTGTGGAGTACAATCGCTGGGAACGGCACAGGATGTATCTCCATAGATCTGCCTTGGAGTCTGGGAAAGCTGGATGACAACTCACCTGCAACACACCCTGCACTGAAATAAAAGGGATGTTTTTAAGATAGATATTGATACATATGAGATGATAGATAGATAGATAGATAGATAGATAGATAGATAGATAGATAGATAGATAGATAGATAGATATAATAGATAGATAGATAGATAGATAGATAGATAGATAGATAGATAGATAATAGATAGATGATAGATAGATAGATAGATAGATAGATAGATAGATAGATAGATAATACATTGATAGACAGATAGTACATAGATTATTATATCAATATTAGATAGAAAGATAGATAGATAGATAGATAGATAGATAGATAGATAGATAGATAGATAGATAGATAGATAGAAGATAGATAGATATTAGACAGACTGAAAGTAGATAAATCAACAGACAGATAGTACATAGATTAACAGATCAATTTTAGACGATAGATAGATGGATAGATAGATAGATAGATAGATAGATAGATAGATAGATAGATAGATAGATAGATGTTCCACCAAATACTGCATCACAGCGGTATTGCACATTAGAGGCATTGTTTTTAAGGGAGAATATCTCTATAGGCACACCCTCTGTACACCCTCTACATGTATACAGCTCTGTCATGTGCATGGCGGTAACATCTTGTATCCTTGTATTCTTCTCTGGGGTCCTATGGCGCTATATAGCCTATATATGCTCAGTACAGGAGACCACCATTGTCCCTGTCCACCTGGGGCATCATCAGCTCAGACTATGCTTTCCATTCATAGGGTCATTTACTTTGAAAAGCATTTTTTTGTGGTTCCCCAGCACATCCCATAAGACCACAACACAAACTGTGTATCTTACAGACCTGATTGAAAATCCTGAGCCCTAATACATATCAGACATAAGTCACAGTTCCTCTCAAACTGATGTTTAGCAGCAGAAACCCTGAAAACACAAAATACAATCAGTACAAAAAAAAAAGAATACTTATACTGCCCCCTGGAGGTCTAGATTGAAATAGCAGCAATCACCTATTGATGAGCCTAGAACAGGTTAGACAATGACAAATATTACTGCCTGTACAATGAAAGTCACAATATGTCAAGATCTTCAAGAGCTTCCCCCAAATGTTCACTTCCTCAGACCAGGAAACCCACAGGAGCTGGCTGGCAGTTGCAGTAATGTGATGTCTTAACAAGCTAGGGACTTGTGTCAATTTTCATGCATAATTAGAACTGGTGAAAAGGTCATAGCAAAGCAATAGATACCAGTGTCCCAGAATGCAGGCTGTGCTTCATTACTGGCGATATGAGCTTCCTCTTCATAAAAAAAAAAATTGTAATTTCTGGAAATATTAATTTCTCAGATGGAAATGTTTAAAGCAATAATTCCCTCTAGTGGTTAAAGTTGGGTACTGCTATAAAATTAAGGGTTAAACAGTACAAGAACTTAGATACATAGAGCCGTGTTATGTACGGACTCTTTCACACGTCTATAATAAGATGGTCAGTGGTTGTTCATTGAAGATATCCGTTAGTGCTAAACGTATAGAAGTATCTGAAGTGGACTTTGATCCGAATTTCAGGGAAAATTCGATTTGCCGTGAAGCCGAATTTCCTTGTGCTTCATGGTAATGAATACATTTTTCCTGAAATGGCAATAAAAAAAAAATAATAATAATAATAATAATACTCACCTCATCCATTGGACTGTGAAGAGGCCGCCACGGTCATCTTGTGCAGTGACATATGATGTGACATATGACGTCATCACAAGATTTTGCGTGGAATCTTCAATCAAGATGGCCGTGGCGGCCTCTTTGCTTTCAACTGGATAAGGTGAGTATTATTTTTACTTTTTTTTAACTGAAAGACCAAAATTTTTATCTCAGATGCTGTGATCAGCTATGAACCCGGCATCTGAGGGGTTCAATGATGGGGGGTGGCGCAATCACTGTTCCCCGTCATTGCGCCCGCTACTTATAAAAGAAATGTGAAGTGAATTATCACAAAGCAAATTTCTTTGTGAAATTCAGCAAAGCAGCCCAATCAAAGTTTTGTAAATTTTGTTCATCTCTAATGTCCATGAAGGATTTGTGTTTGCACCAGGGACTTAGGTCACCTGTACCTCTAATTGGTGAGGGTCTCTCAGTGCTTAAACCCCCACCAATCTTATATCACCTTTTCTGTGGATAAGCGATAAATGCGGAAGTGGATTTCAATGAAAGTCTCTTATCAATAGGGCATGTCTAGAAATAACCAGTGGGGGTTTAGCCACCGGTGCCCAAGAATCAGCCCTGTAGTCATGAAACATGCAATCTTCCTTCATATGTCTTACCAGGGCATGATGGGCACCATGGTAAGAAGTTGTTCAAAGTAGGCAACACCTCTAAGCAGGGACACAACTACCATAGCGGTAGACCATGCAACTGCTATGGGGTCAAGGGCAAGAGGGGGCCCAGTCTTAGTTGGGATGATCCCCTCTTCTACTGGGCGTGAAAACTTGGTCAGGATTCTACTCTCTAAAGGAACAACTTTTAGCAAATGAAGCAGTGGAGAAATGTCTCAAGGGTCATTGAAAATGGTTTAGGCAGAAACCCTTCTGTCCTGTGTGAGGGGCCTGGTTTGATCCTTGCTATGGGGCCCTTACCTCTCTATGTACGCCACTGCCTCTAAGTGTCCCTCTCTAACCGTGCAAAGTGTTGGGTGGTAGACCTGAACAGTTCTGTGTGTGTTTGTAAACTATAACGTCTGACATTACTTCTCGTCATTACATCGTAGGACACAATTTTCGTGTTATGCCATCAATTATCCATTTACAGAGAGGAAAATGCTAGTTCAAATAATAGAAGAAAAAGTACTTAAAGTTAATTTCCTACAATTTACTGCTACCTGAGACAAGTGCCACGGTCCGCCTTATTATAGGATCACCACTGCTGTCAAAATTCTCTGTTTCCATATTTATCTATCCAAGAATACTGGAAAGTCATCCAAGTTTTTCATGTAATTTTGGCAAAATCCAACCAATCCAGAGTCAACAAACGTGCAATATTACTAGACAAATATTGTGCTTTTGCTCCAAATGTTTCTGCTGTAAAGTAAAATTAGAATTTTGCGTAAAAAGCACAGATCAGTTCAGTTGAAGTGTATTTGCTGCCAACCCACAATGGGCCTCATTTATGAGAGTTGATGCTACAGATAGGGTAGACAATAAACATCATTCAGGTGCCACTGTATGGACAACAGAAAGTTTGCGGGCTAGCTGTCATAGTTAGGTTTCCTAGGTTGCCCTAGTTGTAGGATTTTCCCAGTCGTATTAGCTAGTGTATTTTGGATGTCCACTAAAGTGCTTTTGCTTGTTGACCGCATGTTAATTCCAGGGCCACCAAGACTAGTTGGGTCAAATTCAGGACCGTATTAGCAACTAGGCACCGGGTACACGGTGCCTAGGGCGGCGGGTTGCGGGGGGGCGGTACCCCACCAGGAGAATCTATAAGGATTTTTGAAAAAAAAAAAAGTTCAAAAACCATCCTGGAAATTTTTTTTTTAATTTCCGCGGGGGGGGGGGGGTCGGGTGTTAGCTGTCGGGTGGCGCGGGATGCACACAGTTATTTCAAGAAACCCTTACCCTGCCGTGGCCGCCCGTCCCTATGGCCCATGCAGCTCTCCGGCGCTTCCTCCTGGGCTGACTGTGTGATACCGCGAGACCCGGAGCTGGGTCACAAGTCTCGCGGGATCACACTGCTTCAGGAGAAGAAGGCGCGCTGAAGTCTGGAGCGAACAGATAAGTATTTTATTGTGTGTGTTTGTGGCTGTGCACATCTGGGGGGGCACCTGTCAGGCTGGCAAATGGGACAGGTCTTATGGGGGAAAAGCGGGCTGATCTGAGGTCTGATGGGGGCTGGGGCACAAAAGGCTGATGTGATCTCTGATGGGGCACAATGTTCTGATCTGAGGTCTGATGGGGCACAAGGGGCTGATGGGGCACAATGGGCTGATCTGAGGTCTGATGGGGGCACAAAAGGCTGATCTAAGGTCTGATGGGGGCTGGGGCACAAAAGGCTGATGGGGGCACAATGGGCTGATCTGAGGTCTGATGGGGGTACAATGGGCTGATCTGAGGTCTGATGGGGGCACAGTGGGCTGATGTGAGGTCTGATGGGGGCACAGTGGGCTGATCTGAGGTCTGATGGGGGTACAATGGGCTGATCTGAGGATGGATGGCGACACAGTGGGCTAATCTGAGGTCTGATGGGGCACAATGGGCTGATCTGAGGTCTGATGGGGGCACAGTGGGCTGATGGAGGTCTGATGGGGGCACAGTGGGCTGATCTGAGGTCTGATGGGGGTACAATGGGCTGATCTGAGAATGGATGGCGGCACAGTGGGCTAATCTGAGGTCTGATGGGGCACAATGGGCTGATCTGAGGTCTGATGGGGGCACAGTGGGCTGATGTGAGGTCTGATGGGGGCACAGTGGGCTGATCTGAGGTCTGATGGGGGCACAGTGGGCTGATTTGAGGTCTGATGGGGGCACAGTGGGCTGATCTGAGGCCTGATGGGGGCACAAAAGGCTGATGTGAGGTCTGAGGGGGACACAATGGGCTGATCTGAGGTCTGATGGGGGAGCACAAAAGGCTGATGTGAGGTCTGATAGGGGCGCACAAAAGGCTGATGTGAGGTCTGATGGGGGCACAGTTCATTGATCTGAGGTCTGATGGGGCACAGTGGGCTGATCTGAGGTCTGATGGGGGCACAGTAGGCTGATGTGAGGTTTGATGGGGGCACAATGGGCTGATGTGAGGTCTGATTGGGGTACAGCGGGCTGATCTGAGGTCTGATAGGGGTACAGTGGGCTGATCTGAGGTCTGTTGGGGGCACATTCTAATGATCTAAGGTCTGATGGGGCACATTCTGCTGATCTGAGGTCTGATGGCACATTCTGCTGATCTGAGGTCTGATGGGGGCACAGTGGGCTGATCTGAGGTCTGGTGGGTGCATAGTTGGTATGTGGTATGTTTATCATGACTCCTTTAGTTGCATTAAGTTTGCTGGCAAGCTCTAGATACGGTACATTGCTGCGATAGTTTTTTAGAAATATAGTAAATACATGCAGGCACAATAGCCTCCATTGTCAGCCTATAGGGCCGACCCCTGTGACTGGACGACTAAAGTGCATAGGGTCAGGTTTTGCTGGGGGTGGTGGCGTGGCTGAAATTTGGGGGCGTGGGGGAATGGGTCGCGTTGGGGGGTCGTCATCACAGAGAGTGCCTAGGGCAGCATGAACCCTAAATACGGCCCTGGTCAAATTAGGAGAACTTCGGAGAATAGAAGTTAAAGCTAGCCAAAGAGAGTGCGTTTTTTTTAGTCCATCATGTCCAAAAATCAGGCAGACCAGGGGGGATACTGAGCACTTCTGATGATCTGTATTTTGAAGAATATTCAAAATTCTCCTTTCGTTAAACTACGACTACAATATATCCAAGACAAAAACAAAAAAACTAGGTAATATTGACACACTAGTATGTACTAGCTTCTATGAGATAACCAGAATTACCAGCAGCAGAACAGAATTTTTGAAAACTTTGCTCATCTCTAGCGACAGCTGCAGAGAGAGCAGGTGTAATGGTAATGCCCTATTGCTCCTAGGGGCTCATTTGCATATATTAAAACATAATTTTTCTCAGCAGTGCGAGCACATATGAACATGGGACTGACACAGATGCCTTCAGATGCCAAGCACAACAGGTCAGTCCGTTTCATAGGTGCAAATCTGCTGACAGATGCCCCTTAACAGTGTCTACACATGGCTGTGTCAATTTTCGGGCCTTAAAACTGCAGACCTGCAAAATACGGACACCAACCGTGTGCACCCTGAATGGCAGTAAAGACCCATTGACTTTTGTGCTGCACTGTAGTATTTGGTGCTTCTGGGGTGGTATTTTGTGCTGCACTACAGTATTGCTAACCCACCTACTTCTCCTGTCCCTGCCTGCTTGTGTTTTCCCGCCTTCTGTCAATTTGGATACACAACTTTTAGGGCCTCTTTTAGATTTTTTCAAGGGCCACTTTAAGTTTCCAGTCCACCCATGCTCCTTGGTGAGCCGAGAGTGTTGTATATGTAATCATAGAAGGCAAAACTGAGCAAAGCTGAAGGGACACAGCTCTCGGGAGATTACTTCTGCCCCTTTGTTTTGAGTGATCTCTGAAACCCACAAATCAAACCTTTTGAAATGTTGATTTAACCTAAAACACATAGGAGGTCATTTATTAAGACTAGTGTTTTAGACTCTGGTCTTAATAACCCCTATAACTGGTGGTAGATCCACCAGAGCTGTAAAGAGGTGTGGACATCTACATAACTTCGGAGGATTCATCGCCGCTTCTAAATATAAGACAGCTTCCTAGTTGTATTACACCTAGACTAATTTCTACGCCTAAACCAGCCCCTTCCCCACTCATGTCACTCCCACTTTTTTAGACCTGGCGTGAACGGGAAAAGTCGCAGATTGTGGCTCAAAGGAGCTTGGCAAGACTTTCCCTGAATTTCAGAGATAGCCCTGGCAAATTCAGGCTGTCCCAGGTTAAAAATGGGCTAATGTAACCCCCGTCCATAAGTGGCCATTTCCAGGCGGGGACAAGGTGTTCCCAAGGGCGGGGTTTATATGCCCCGATGTTGCCAAATAAGACATTGGTAAGTATGAAAATAGTAGTTACTTTTAAAAGCTTAGAATTGAATCTGACCAGAAATCAGTAGTTACTTTATTACTGGTTTAGGACAGGTTGGTCCAAAGAAGCTTTCCAAACCAATTTAAAGGGATTGTCTACAGTTAGAAAATCATGGCTCTTGTTTTTTGTTTTGTTTTTTCAAAAATAGCACCAAACCTGTCCGTAGGCTGTTCATGGTAATGCATCTCAGCACCGTTCACTCTACATGGACAGTTGTGGTGCTGTTTTTGGACAAAAGCAGCCATGTTTTTCCAAATCTGCATAACCACATGCAGGCACTAAACAAAGGACCATCGTGCTCAAAATATTGTTTGAAGATCATAGCTCAGGCTTCCTCATTCGGAAATAATAAGTAATTGATAGAACTTGTGTTCTGCCATTGAGACAACCGTCGCTCTGTGATAGTGAGAATTGGGATGAGCTGTTGCCACATAGCTCAATGAGTTAATGACAAACTGCAGCCACTTCTTGACATGCAAACACTTGATACTTCCAACCGGAGACTCCTCGGCTGCTATTAGCGTGTTATGTGCTATTGAGCAGAAAAGCCTTTAATATATTTAGAACTGTTCTGAGACAGTTTGTACCGACCAGAGACACTTTCATAGCCAAAGGCTTTCTTATGATGAATAAAGGCGAACAAACAAATCTGTAGTTTTTGTGTGCTGCAGAAGGGGTCTTCCGGGAGTAAAATATTGATATCTGATTGAGGGGATTACAACCCCCGATACTGCCACTGATTAAATGTTTGAATAGGGCTCAGCATATCAACCACAGTGCCATTCATTGTATAGGGGTTGTGCTTGGTATTTCAGCCCAGATCCATTTAATTGAGGGGGCCTGAGCTGCACCTGGGCCTTGTGACATAAGAAGATAAAGTCACTGGCCTTAGAAGAGGCCATAGCGTTCACCACAGCATTAATGCTTCTTCAAACAGCTAATCATGGGGGTGCAGGGAGTTGGATCCTCGTCGATCAGATTGATGACCTTTCTTGAGAATAGGACATCAATATTTTAGACCGAGAAAACCTCTTTAATAACAAATCCACAGTTACAATGGGAACTGTAATGTAAATGATAATGTGATGAACCTCTTTGGAGCATGTTGGCCATTTTTTCTTCTTGATGTTAATTTCAGTGGTGCCCAATAAAGGTCTTCAGGAGGCAAGGCTCTGGTCTACAAAAAATGATGTCTCTCCAGAAATCACTAGAAACAGAGTTCTGCTATCTGTTGATTTCCTTGAGGCACTTTAGAAGCCCCTAAGTATTATTGTTGTCAGATCATGCCCATTTCAGTGGGGCTGGCTGACTATCTAACGTGTCTGTTGGCCTCTTGACTCTCTTCCAATAGATAATGTTGGTAGAAAAACGGATCGGTCAATCGAATTGTTCTGGCAGGTGATCAACTACCGCCAAAGGTGACTGGCAGCAGATGTCCCCTACCATACCCACAGGTGCACCTAGCCTTTCTGCTGCCTGAGGAGAAAACTGAAACAGCAACCCCCCCTCCCCCCAATTTCTTAACCTAACCCCCTTTCCTTTCAGCTCATGACCCTTCGGCTGCCCCCCCCCCTTGCCACTACCTGGTGCTGCCTGAGGCGATCGCCTCATCTGGCCTCATTGTTGGTTCACCCCTGACCTTTCCTTTGAAAACATATTCTGTATATGATCAGCTGAACCGAATATGCATTTGCACAAGGAAGTTGGTATAACTGTTGACGGAACAAGCATTCGGCCAACAAGTATTGAAGGTTTATGGGCACCTTTAAAGGTTACTCTTCAATAATCCGTTTTTACATGACATTTTTCTTTAGAGAGAAGTAGCTAAAGCAGAAGCACCATCACTTCATCTGGCCATACATGTCAGATAAATTTTGGGCTAACTCACTAATTTCAGCAGGAACCGCTGACTGACCTCCCAAATGTCCTGTGAAAATAATCTAAGTACTGGGCAATTGAATTTCAACATACCCAATCCTTTTGTCCTCAGAAATAAAAAACCAAGAGGCAGGGGCGTATTGGCCATAGACCTTACAGGGAAATTTCCCAGTGAGTGCCGATGCCCAGGGGGCTACCTGGGCCTCCTCAAGGCCGGCCAGTGGAAGTTTTTGGGGATGCATTTTGTGCTGCTGGGAGTATTTTGTGATGGACTGTGGTATTTGGCTGTTGGGTGGTGTAATGTGCTACAATATTGTATTACTGGCCCTGCAGTCCATCAATTTGGACACGACTACAAAATGGGGTCACTGTTAGTATTTTTTCCAGGGCCACTTTAAGTTCCCAATCCTCCCTTGCCAAGAGGTGTTTGGCAGCATCTTTCTTTCTACTCCCCATTCATAATACAATCATGCTCTATCAAACTGATGGTGCATGTGCATAGGGGACTCAAGAGACAAAGAGAGTTTTAGAACAGAGGAACACTCTTTCCTCAACTTTCATGTCATGCACTACATTTGTTGGTCATGGTCATGAACCAGCTGGGATTTGATCAGCTGGATCCAAATGAAAATCTGCAACCTATGTGCCATGTGTCTCAGGCCCCTTTCACACGAGCGGGAGACTCGGATGCAACGTGTGCTGTGTACTGACCTCCCGACACTGAACGGGGGTTACATAGCATCATAAATCAGTATAATGCTATGTAACCCCCGTTCAGTGCCGGGAGGTCAGTACACAGCACACGTTGCGGGAGACGTCCAAGTCTCCCGCTCCTGTCAAATGGGCCTAAGGCTAGTTTCTCACCAGCATTTGAGAGTTCCAGCAGGCTGCTCCAACAGTGATTTTAGTCTGCCCGGGTTGCCGGGTTGCTGCCGGATCTCTGACAGTCCCAATTATATTTGATGGGGCTAGCAGGCATTCAGGTAGCTTCTGGCAATGCCGGATCCAGAGAGCTCTCAGACACTAGTTTGAAACTAGTCTTATCTGGGCAGAGAGGACTTTGAGCCCCCTAGAGTGTTCCTGCTATCTGTGCACCCTCTATAGCTACAACCCTGATCTTATAGTGACCATATCTGGTGGCATCCTACCTTACAAAGCAAGCATCTCATAATGACACTGTAAGGTGCCCTATTCCTACAGGTCACTTTCCTTGTAGCAGGCAACCGCTAAATCTCCATTGAACTATACTACTCTATCTTGGACAGGATTTTACGGGACTGTAATATGGATGCATTTTAGGGCTACCTAAAGTCACTTAGATCTCCTAGGGTTCTATTGAATTGAACTTGTATTATCATATTCAAACTAATGGAACTTGAAGTTTGCATCCTCAGAGCTGTCTTTGGGCTGGGTGTAGCAACAGTAATAAAATGCAGACAATACAGTATACGGTATTATGGACATTCATTACTATGCCGATGTTCTGTGATCGCCATCACTTGAGTTTTTTCTGACCACACGAATACTTCAAATCCAATGTGTCAGATTTCAATCCCAACAGCACCCTTTATTATTAGATAGATGGGTGTATGTCATTTATACTCAGTGATTACACATAGAGACGATCAGAGTGAATTGCTTCGCATAAATATCGCAATTTGTCAATCCAGCCTTAGGTATCAGAATTTTCCTTTTACATAGAAATAGACTGAAAAATATTAGGTTACAACCTGATCCGCCTGAGTACAAATGACCACAACTGAAAACAAATCGCTGAACTTGTAGTATTTTGCTGTTTGATCAGTTTGACTGATCTCCAAAGTCAATTAGCACCTGCCTTGAGGCCATGGGATGCGGTTTCTTAATGTTTGCAAGCCCTACAACCTACCTACAGCAAATTATGGGTTTACTGCAGCCCGCAGCCCCTATGACTCAGCAGCCTGGGCTTGAAATTGCCAGACCTTTTGCAGATAATTACCCTCATAACAATAGTACAGTCTAATATTTTTTTTACACATATTTTCACAAATATGTTGAATGTGTATCATTCAGCAATTTGTGGTCCTTATTTTATGGTTTGGAATTTGCAGAGAGTACATACAAATAAAGAGCAGGGCTCCAAATGGCAAACACAAACCCGTCCTTAGCTAATGCAACAAGCACTGACGAGCACCAATTTGCATGTCAAGTAGTTCCAATATTTTTTTCAGTCTAATATTGTTCAGTAGCCGCTAACATTCAAAGCCATTAAAAAAAATTTCAGCAGAATTAGTTTGGCACGCCTACACCATTTACCGAGAGCGCCCTCCATTCTTCAAATAGCCTACAAATATTTGCCTCACTACATTATTATCGTAGTGTGCCGAATGTTCATGTGGAATCTGCTACTTATGTATAAGCTAGGGGGGACACATGCTTGAGATAAATCACGACTGACCGTAAAGGATCTCTATCAGGAGTGTTGTGTGGCAAGTTTTTCCAAAATCCAAAATCCCCCCCTTCCCCATATGATCTCTTGACAAGTCTATATGACATTTTAGGAGAAATGTTTAGAAGAAGAATCAGGCAAACATAAGTCTTGGTTTACATCGAGAGAAATCAGGGGGATAGAGAGTGTCTTATAGCAACAATTATTTGGGCAGAGTCATAACTTGATGCTCCTAGGCTCCAACACAAAACCCAAAGTAGTGTTGAGCAAATCGAAGTTCAGAAAGTGGACTTCAATCCGAACTTCAGGGAAAATTTGATTCGCCACAAAGCCAAATTTCCTTGGTGGTAGTGAATCAATGTTCCCTAAAATGAAAAATAATTGATACTCACCTCATCCATTTGTGCGCCACGGCCATCTTGATTACAGATCCCACGCGAAATCTCGTGCGCGGTGACGTATGTCAGCCTGACATCATCAGGCACCACACAAGATTTCGCGATGGATCTTCATTCAAAATGGCCATGGTGGACTCTTCTCGATCAAATAGATCAGCAATGAACGCGGCATCTGAGGGGTCCACACAATTAGACCGATATTACACACTGACATTAGACATACTCATTTGGCTGACAGCTATTCCTCCTGAGACCACCCCCCCCATACACATGTAAGGTTTGAGTTGGCTGAGTGTGTACATGTTCTTAAAGGGAAAGGGAAACCGTCTTATCTCTCGAGAACAAAAAGGTGAATAATCAGGCATGTCAATATTCATGATGACCAACCCTCTTTCCCCAACATCTGCCTTTGGGGACACCACCATAGACATTAGATGGGTGGCCAATCCTCCCAAAATCAGGGATTTGACCAACCCTAACTTAGTGTGCATCTGAATAATAAGAAATCAGAAAGCCCTAAAGAAAACTCACATCTTATCCTTTGTGCCTAAAGAGATGGGATTTGGAAGATGTAACCCCCTCCCAGACAGTATTCCCAATGGGGAGATGCAATTTCTTATCACAGTCTAATCAAAGTATCTCCATACATTTAACAAAAGAGATGGAAAAGCATTGTTTGCCTGCAGTACCATCTTACCACCTATGTGAAGCGTTGTATTTGGCTGCTCTAGAGCTTTCATGCAAGAAAGTACATGCGCCTATGAATTAAATTTCTCAGACACATTTGCAGTTTGATCAATAGCTACTGAATTATTCATTGTGAAGCAATTGATATGTCCTTGTTTTAATCAGCAGAAGTCCTAAAAAATAAATTATAAGCCCACATGATGCATAGAATAGGTAAAGGAGCTAATTGGAATTAAAATGATGTACCAAGGAACTCATTTGTGTGATCTCAGATGAGACTGATGATGGCAATGGCTGTCTCACCTTTTAACACTTCTCATCTGAAAATCAGGAATATATTCCTTACACATTTAACTTGTGTTTTACCCATCAAAAATTTCCATAATAGAGGGAATGGCGCAATTTACATGAATCATTCCTCTCTGCTTGTCAGTGCTGGAACATCCTCTATAAAGTGCACATCTATACCAGGACACCATCAGCATTCGACTTCTAATGCAGCATCGGGGGTAAATTCTCTATGTAAAATTCCCAGTATGGAAAACCTATTTTATGAACCCTATAGAGATGAGTCAATTTCCCCAAATTCGTTTTGGGTTTAATTCGGTCAAATCAGCCATCAGACTCAATTCAGTCCAGATTGAAAGTACCCCAATTGCCCTGAAAAGTCATGTATAACACTCTGAGGTCTCCTGGGAATGGGAGTAAATCTTCCCCAATATATTCTGGTTTAGGAAGTTTTGTGTTTTTTATTGGAGGAAAACCAGTTTTGACCATAAAGTCACAAGCACATTGTTGTATTAAACCTTCATAAAACATGCCTCTGATTTCATATGGATCTGTATGGAGGCACATATTTTTTTATAATAAGACATTCCAGATGTGAGAATTGTTGAGCGTTAGGATTACAGAGCCACTTCTTGGTCTCCTAAATTAGTGTCCGGAGAGCTAATATTAATGTACAGATTTATGAATGGACCGTACAGAGATCTTTCCAATTATCTATTTTATATACCTAGGCCAATAATTATGACAAGGGGACATTATCCACATCTAGAGGAAACAAGGTTTCACCATCAAGATTATTATTTACAGTAATTACACCTACTCACCACTACACCCGTTATGGCCAGCATGTAAACAGTGAAGAGGAGGCAGCGCTGATACGGCGCGCACCTCCTCTTCAAACAGCTGATCGACGGGGATCTGATATTGATGACCTATCCTGAGGATAGGTCATCAATATATATAACTCGGAAAACCCCTTTAAGAACATTCTCTTTCAAGAGCTCCATAGTCTCTCTGCTCTTACAGTAAAGAATCTTCTTCTATGTGGGTGGTGAAACCTTGTTTCCTCTAGATGTGGATAATGTCCCCTTGTCATAGTTATTGGCCTAGGTATATAAAATAGATAATTGGAAAGATCTCTGTACGGTTCATTCATAAATCTGTACATTTTAATTAGATCTCCAGACACTAATTTTAGAGACCAAGAAATGGCTCTGTAATCCTAACGCTCAACAATTCTCACATCTGGAATGTCTTATTATCAAAGGTTAGTGTCCTTGTAGAATCTTTTTGATAACTACTTCACACACATGGTTAATCTTTATAGATAATGGGTTATCTGTATATATAATTGTTAAATTATAAAATTTGGAAATTACACCAAATTTCAAAAAGTTCTGTACCAAACCTGAGAAAAGTCTATATCCTAATTTCTATGGAGAAACATGATTGATTAAATATTTTAATCAGAGTTCTGTCTTAAACTGGCAGCACCTAAACCACCAGCTTATACAGGAGAACCTAAAGACCGAGTAAATAACGGTACTTTCTCAACAGCAATGTGAAAAGTAATTTAAATTATCAAAATCTTTTCAGTGTAAATTTTTCTGATAAAGGTGAATATTACATGTAACAGGGCAGGTTCTTTTTTGCATAAACAAAAGACTATGGGGGATTTATCAATCCCTTTGTGACTGATTGGGGGTTTTAAAAAGTCACAGACCATGGGGATCACCATATTTGTCCAAAAATGTATTGGCACTAGTGTCAAATGTGTGGTGAAAAGTGAATGGGGTTTACTGAGGATGGGTTGAGTCTCAAACCTTTTCACATAATTAATAATACTAAAGTTAGAAAACTGCACAATTTTGGGTAAATTTCTGACTTTAGGATAGTCCAAAATATGGCAAATGTATTAAGAGGGATGTGCCTTTGATGTAATTCCAACAAAGTTTTTTTTTGATAATGCATGAAACATCAGACTTAAATGGGTTATGCAGTGGTATAATATTGATGACCTATCCCAAGTCATCAGTATCAGGTCAGCAGTGATCTGATTCCTGGGACCCCTGCCCAACTTGTTGGAGGGGTTGCCATGCTCAAGGGTGGATCTACAGTCATGGCCAAAAGTTTTGAGAATTATACAAATATTAATTTTTACAAAGTCTACTGCTTCAGTTTTTATAATGGCAATTTGCATATACTCCAGAATGTTATAAAGAGTGATCAGCTTAACAGCAATTACTTGCAAAGTCAATATTTGCCTAGAAAATGAACTTTATCCCCCAAAACACATTTCAACATCATTGCAGCCCTGCCTTAAAAGGACCAGCTAACATCGTTTCAGTGATTGCTCCATTAACACAGGTGTGGGTGTTGATGAGGACAGGGCTGGAGATCAATCTGTCATGATTAAGTAAGAATGACACCACTGGACACTTTAAAAGGAGGCTGGTGCTTGGCATCATTGTTTCTCTTCTGTTAACCATGGTTATCTCTAAAGAAACACGTGCAGTCATCATTGCACTGCACAAAAATGGCCTAACAGGGAAGAGTATTGCAGCTAGAAAGATTGCACCTCAGTCAACAATCTATCGCATCATCAAGAACTTCAAGGAGAGAGGTTCCATTGTTGCCAAAAAGGCTCCAGGGCGCCCAAGAAAGACCAGCAAGCGCCAGGACCATCTCTTAAAAGTGTTTCAGCTGCGGGATCGGGCTACCAGCAGTGCAGAGCTTGCTCAGGAATGGCAACAGGCAGGTGTGAGTGCATCTGCACGCACTGTGAGGCGGAGACTCTTGGAGCAAGGCCTGGTCTCAAGGAGGGCAGCAAAGAAGCCACTTCTCTCCAGAAAAAAACATCAGGGACAGACTGATATTCTGCAAAAGGTACAAGGAGTGGACTGCTGAGGACTGGGGTAAAGTCATTTTCTCTGATGAATCCCCTTTTCGATTGTTTGGGACATCTGGAAAACAGCTTATTCGGAGAAGACGAGGTGAGCGCTACCACCAGTCTTGTCTCATGCCAACTGTAAAGCATCCTGAAACCATTCATGTGTGGGGTTGCTTCTCAGCCAAGGGAATCGGCTCTCTCACAGTCTTGCCTAAAAACACAGCTATGAATAAAGAATGGTACCAGAATGTCCTCCGAGAGCAACTTCTCCCAACCGTCCAAGAGCAGTTTGGCCAGCATGATGGAGCACCTTGCCATAAAGCAGAGGTGATAACTAAATGGCTCAGGGAACAAAACATAGAGATTTTGGGTCCATGGCCTGGAAACTCCCCAGATCTTAATCCCATTGAGAACTTGTGGTCAATCATCAAGAGACGGGTGGACAAACAAAAACCAACAAATTCTGACAAAATGCAAGCATTGATTGTGCAAGAATGGACTGCTATCAGTCAGGATTTTGTCCAGAAGTTGATTGAGAGCATGCCAGGGAGAATTGCAGAGGTCCTGAAGAAGAAGGGTCAACACTGCAAATATTGACTTGCTGCATTAACTCATTCTAACTGTCAATATAAGCTTTTGTTACTCATAATATGATTGCAATTATATTTCTGTATGTGATAAAAACATCTGACAAACACACATAAAAACCAGAGGGCAGCAGATCATGTGAAAATATAATATTTGTGTCATTCTCAAAACTTTTGGCCATGACTGTACTGCCGTAGCAGTTATGGCACCTTCTGTACAGGGCCAGCAGTGGCAGGGGGACCCAGGTCATCATAGATGTCTGTCATTCATTACGGTGCAGGCCTCATTTCCCAGCCACTGCTCTCCACCGCGCCTGATGGTCTGAATAGAAGAGCACACGGGTTGAGGATCATTCCCTGGCCTGTCCTTAGCCTATGAGCTCTCTCAGCTCAAAAGGCATGATGAAGTCTCTGCTGGGAAGAGTGGGATGTGCTCCGAGTATATGACATCAATATAGGTTTTTGGTGGCATTGAGTTCAGGTGGATCATTTTTTGGATCACATACCTTACGGCAGCCTCCAGCAGCTTCTGCCACTTGGATTTCCTCCTCTGGTGCCTACAAACTACCAGCTACCAGTGATTCAGTCTGGGAAGTAGCAACTGGGCAATTTTTCATTGGAGTTAAAAAATGCCTCTTGTTTCAGGCGAACACTATATCCAACCATGATATGACTTGATTTCTACAGTTTCCTCATTTGTAGTTTCTATCCCTAATTGTCAGGTTTAACTGAGCTAGTGCTTGTAGGTTAGCTGCTATGGTGTCTGCCAAACACAACATACAGAGAACAAGAGATCCCAATACTCCCATCATCAGAAGCAGCAGCATGTGCAACTTTATACTGTAATGAGCAGTGTAGCTGTAAATCCATCACTGAAGTAAAACAGTAAAACACTTATTAGATACTGGTGCAACATTTTTGTGTGTCTGTGCCTCTGTCTTACTTCCATTTCTCACTCCCCCCCTCCCCATACACCTCAATGGACAGCATGTAACCTGATGACTGATGATTCACTGAGCTCACAGAGTTCATCTTGAAATTGAGGTTTAATAATTGGTGCAGGAGGCAGGAGGTAGAGAAAGAAGTGGCTCATAATTAGAGAAATAGGCATTATCTGTAATAAAATATAATACAAAAATTCCTACATTCACTTCACTGTACTATTAATTTATGTTGTTGAAAGTACAGTGCCTATTTTGTTAGAGGATTTTACTGTCTTAAGTGGGTTTTGTCATGTTTAAAAGTTATCACCTACCCAAAGGACACACTTTTTGTTGAGTTCTTTATAATTTTCACTATATATATTTTAAAAATATCCTAAAATCCTGCAGTCTTTGCACTCTTCACTAGGCCTAAAATATATCAAGATTTCATGTTTTGCGAAGCATCATATGGACCATAGACAAAATGGACAGGAGGGGCCCAATCGCTGTGTTCAGCTATTTCTGGACCTCTCTAGAAATGAATGGAGTGGCTGAGTGCATTGCTGACCAGCCATTTCACTCATTTCCGTTCGTTCCACTCTTGTGATTGGTGGGAGTTCCAATGGTAGGAACCCTACCGACCTTATAATTATGCCCTATCCTGTGGATAGGGGATAACTTAAACAGGTTATCCAAATCTTTTTTAACAGACCTCTTCAGAGTGGCTGTACACATGGTAGGGTTCATACTTACCTAGTCCCTGCCACTGGATTCTGGCTGCATTGCTCCACAGCCACTTCTCCAGGTCACGTGACTGCTGCAGCCAGTCACTGACTGCAATGGTGACCTATCAACCGTGTCACTGGGTCACGTGACAGGTCACTGCTGTGATGGTGATTGGCTGCGTCTGTCATGTGACATCCATTAACAGAATGTTGATTCCCAGAGACTCAAAACCTTCCGAGGCAGCTGTAGAGTGATGCAGCTAAAATATCCACTGCAGGTTTAACCACTCTGAAGAGGTCTGTTAAAAAAAAGTTTAGTCTTGGATAAACCCTTTAATATAATGGGAATAACCCTGCAATGATATTCAATAATAGTACCAACCTATGGACAGACAGGCTCTCAGTTTCTTAAGAAAATGCAATATCCCGACCAATTTTATGATAAGGGTACTGAAATTCCTTAGTCAAACCTATGACTATATAGAGAAAAACATAGGACTTTATCAATATATATTTGACTTTGTACAAATATCGAAGGGTACCCAAACTCCATGTAAAGACAAATTACTATTGAAACAAGCATTACACCTTACTTGCTATGACTGCTGGACCATTTTGACCTCCTTCTGGCTTCACCCACAGTTCTACAGTGAAAGTTTCACGAGGTATTTGCTGCTCGGCTTCTGGATTTAACACCAACCGGTTGTGTGCACCAGAAAAGTAAATGGAGCCTTCAGCAGGACTGTTCTTTTGAAGTGAAAAGGGTACAGAGTAATTTGGTAATATCCTTTGCATATTACTTAACTCTGTATCTCTAGGGTATCTTCTGTTTCTTTTCAGTGGAGCAAAATGGTCCTGCACGTTTTTAGTGCTTCTCCTGGGGGACTGTCGACTGGATCTTTTCGAAAGGTGTCTGTATTTGTTATGGCGGATCATGTTCCAGTCATTGGTGGCCTCTAATGTAGCTGATGTGTCTGTGATTGAATCTCTGCTTTCACCTCTGTTTTGCTTTTTTATGCTACAGTCCTCTTGTCCATCTTTTGATAGGCATTCGACACTCTTGTCTACTGTCCTGAACTGGTACTCTCGTTTAGGGTACACTTCACGAGGATGGAGCTGGAGATTAACCAAAGTTCTTCTTTCTTGACCAAGTCTACAAGAATCTTTCATAGACAGTAACCTCAATTGCTCAGCTCTTAAAACCAGTTCCTGCTTGTATTTAAGAATGGGGTCTTCTCTATGCGGCCTTCCCCAACAAGTCAATAACAAAAAGGTCAAAAAAAGTATCTCCAAGCATCGCATCTTGGTCCTCACCACCCAAACACCTCTACTACAATGGAGGAACACACAAGGACCACAGAAACCTCAATGAACAAGAATGTGCATATGTGTTTACACAATGTCTGCCTGTTTTATTGGGTTCTGGTGTTTTTCTTCGCCAGTATCAATAAAAGCATGAATGTCTTCCATGTTGCAGAATCTGGTCTTGGTTCCTCTGTTGTGCTGGACATTCATGCCTTGGTTTCATTATAAACTGTTTGGTCATTGTCTAATGTTCACCCTTCATTTCATGTTCTCCTCATGTTTCCTCTTTACATTTTCTGGCTCCAGCAGCTAGTAGGTTTTTTTTTTTTTTTGCGTAGTGCAGGAGCAATGGGATGAAAATTTTAGCCTGAAGTAGATGCGATGTTACAGCCCCCGATGGATTCCTAACATATGTTCCTGGGCCAGATGTTGAGCAGACACATGTGTAGCTAGCATATGTTTAACACATGTTGTCCACATCCATATTTCTCCACCTTTCAAACTTCACATACAGATCTCTTGCAAAATTTCCCTTCCTCTACCTCTCATCCATGTATTTATGTAAATGTTTTCTTCTTCTCTTTTGTGTGTGCAAAAAAGAGAAGCAAGTGAGACGGGACTAAAGGGGATGTAAAGCAAGCGGCAGCTTGAGCGAAACAAGCAGCAACGACAAAATTCACAGTAGGACTGAAGGTAAGGTTCAATGTTCCCATATAATAAATACTCCTAGGAAATATAAGATAAAATCCTTACCTGAGATAGTTATATACAAAAAAACGCACAATGTACACACAGCAGGTATGTAACACCTTATGCATAGCAAAAAGTACTAAAGCACTGTATTATGCATTGCGACAAAGATGACACTGCCTGTGATATAGTAGAGAATAGATAAATTTTGCATAGGGATCTTGCATATGAATGTGGGACAGGTGGGTGGTCGTCTTGCAAAGTGTTATAAAACCGTCAAACACGAAATATGCTAGGAGTGATGCACCAGTACTGATGACCGTAGGGTGGGTGGTCCTGCAGGATGTTACGTTTCCTCAGACTTTTCTCAGATTTCCATATTCTCATGAACTTGTGATGCTCCAAATCCCTATAGGAAATGAAAAGAAAAAATCTAGTAAGGAGATTGAACTCATTCATAAAATGCTGTGATGGAAACAAATTATCACTCGCACCATCTGTAGCATCAGCACTTTGTCAAGAAAATTGGAGTCATTTACTATCACACAAAGCCATGTTCATGAAGTATATATGCCACCATAGAGCTCCTATGAGTATGGTATCTCACAAGTTGCCTCTCCAGTAAAGAATACTTTGCTTATGGCACGCGATGGGCCATTTCTGTCCTCATGAATTTATACCTAGGTGCCTTTGTATGAAACTGGAGCCATAGTATTGGCCCACACATTTCTTTGGGTGCCATATTAGGGATTGGCACAATATGGATTCATTATACAAGCATGTTCAAGCAAATTCTAAAAGTCTTAAGATGACCATACGCATTACATCTTTCCCAATTCCACAAACACACACATGCACACTTGACTTATCTGAGCTTTCAAGTGTATTCAGTGAGAGGAGAGGGGGGACTATGTCTCTGCCAGAAAACTCTGCTAATGGCTTGTAACCCTTAAGAACAAAAGGAAAAACGAACAGCAGACTGCCGACATCTGCTCTTGGGCAGAGTTAGTAGCTCCTCATACACGTTAGATAGTTGTCTGTTCCTGCCTAAATCAATTTGACTTGTATGGTCAGCCCTAGCCAGCAGTGAATTTCAATAATTGCAGCGGACAGACTACTGTTTATGGCTGCCAACTTCCCATAGAAACAAAATACAGTTTGACAGCTGCTGAAAACTGATGGCATTTAGGGAAGGAATATTTTACAATTCCTCCTGCTGCCCTGTTGTGTGAGGTTTGGGTATTGCAAGTTATGAAATGCCACTATATATATATATATATATATATATATATATATATATATATATAATGTCATATTTTTAAAACTATAAGACGCACCTTTTCTCCCCAAAAGTGGCTGTGCGTCCTATAGTCCAAATGCTAATGACTGCTTCCATTATTGGTTATCAGCATGGGGGAGGCGCGGGGAGCAGTGAGGGAAACACAGTGCTGCCCTGGCTCTTATCACCCTCCCTGGTCTTCTTCTGAACCTCGTTCTGCACCGTGTCCTGAAGGTGTACAGCGTTAGGATGTAGTACACATAGGCACGCACTATGACCTGGCCCTGTGTTATTTCAGGTCACAGTGCAGCACAGGCCAGAAGAAGACCAGGGATCGGTGAGTGAGTGGCAGTGTTGTCTGGATGAAGCAAGGTACATTTATTTATTTTATTTTTTTAACGTCTTTGGGGGTCTGATTTGAGGCTGATGAAGGTCTGATCTGAGACTATTGGAGGCTGGGGGTATAATGGGGGGCCAATTCAAAGCTGATGAAGGCTGGGGCGTCTGATCTGTGGCTGATGGAGCTTGGGCGGTCTGAGGGTCTGATCTGAGGCTGATGGAGCTTGGGGATTTGTCTGAGGCTGATGGAGCTGGGAGTCTGAGGGTTTGATCTGAGGCTGATGGAGCTTGGGGGTCTTATGAGTGTCTGATCTGAGGTCTAATGAGGTCTTATATATGAAAAATATAAGCAAATTTTCATACAGTAATTATAGCATTAATTTTTTTTTCTACATGTGGACATGTGTGGCGCTGGAAGGAAACAGCCATCTTTTTTTCTGTACATTAAGCGCTTCCCAAGTGATGCTGAAAAGGTATGACAATAATCTAGTGTATAACTCATGATAACAATTATTAAAGCACATATTATGGTAATGTGAGAATGACCTCTCAATTTTTCAGCATTCTTCTTCTCCTTCAATGAAAGACAGTTCTACATTTATTTGCCAACATGTTATAATAGGTAAAAGGTAAGAAAGGAATCTGCAGAGAGAAGTAATGAAGACAACGATCACTGGCATTGAGGCAGCGTGATGACAAGAAGCAGAGCAAACGTTCATAAAATGCATTAAAAATGCAATAAAAAAAGACATACAAAAAAGGCCTAAAAAACCTATGTGTGGTGCAAGCCTTTCACAATACAGAAGAGGGGACTCAAATCTATGGCTTTCCAACTGTTGTGGTACTATAACTTCCAGTATGCAGTCTGCGGCAGTTAGGGAATGCTGGGGGTTACTGGAGAGCCACAGGTTAGTCCACTGCATTTATTGAATACGGTAACAGCAGGAGTATTGCAGTGTCCCAGAGGAGCACTGCAAAGTGTTAAAGGAGTTGTCTCACATTAGCAAATGGCATTTATTATGTAGATAAAGTAAATACAAGGCCCTTACTCAGGCATAGGATTCAGCCAGTTCTCTCCGGTTCTCCTGATCCGGTTGTTAAAATTACAGCTGGATTGGAGAACTGGGTTACCGGCTGAATCCCGATCCGGTGCGGCAGTGGGAGATGAGCGCTTCCACAATGGAAGCGCTCATCTCCTGCTTTTCCTGCCCGCGCTGAACTAGCCTGACCTCGTACAGGGTCAGGATGTAGTGCGCACACTCTGACCTGACGCTGCACGCAGTCAGGTGACAGTGCAGCGTGGGCAGAGAAGACAGAGGAGCGCCGGACCCGGAGCGGAGCCGCGGCACAGGAGAGGTAAGAGAGTGTATTTATTTTATTCTGAAGGGGGCACAGTGGGCTGATCTGACGTCTGAAGGGGGCACAGTGGGTTGATCTGAGGTCTGATGGGGGCACAGTGGGCTGATCTGAGATCTGATGGGGACACAGTGGGCTGATCTGAGGTCTGATGGGGGCACAGTGGGCTGATCTGAGGTCTGATGGGGGCACAATGGGCTGATCTGAGGTCTGATGGGGAACAATGGGCTGTTCTGAGGTCTGATGGGGGCAAAGTGGGCTGATCTGAGGTCTGATGGGGGCACAATGGGCTGATCTGAGGTCTGATGGAGACACAATGGGCTGATCTGAGGTCTGATGGGGCACAATGGGCTGATCTGAGGTCTGATGGGGGCACAGTGGGCTGATCTGAGATCTGATGGGGACACAGTGGGCTGATCTGAGGTCTGATGGGGGCACAGTGGGCTGATCTGAGGTCTGATGGGGGCACAATGGGCTGATCTGAGGTCTGAGGGGAACAATGGGCTGTTCTGAGGTCTGATGGGGGCAAAGTGGGCTGATCTGAGGTCTGATGGGGCAGAGTGGGCTGATCTGAGGTCTGATGGGGGCACAATGGGCTGATCTGAGGTCTGATGGAGACACAATGGGCTGATCTGAGGTCTGATGGGGCACAATGGGCTGATCTGAGGTCTGATGGGGGCACAGTGGGCTGATCTGAGGTCTGATGGGGGCACAGTGGGCTGATCTGAGGTCTGATGGGGGCACAGTGGGCTGATCTGAGGTCTTATGGGGGCACAGTGGGCTGATCTGAGGTCTGATGGGGGCACAGTGGGCTGATCTAAGGTCTGATGGGGGCACAATGGGCTGATCTGAGGTCTGATGGGGCACAATGTGCTGATCTGAGGTCTGATGGGGGCACAGTGGGCTGATCTGAGGTCTGATGGGGGCACAGTGGGCTGATCTGAAGTCTGATGGGGTGCACAATGGGCTGATCTGAGGTCTGATAGGGACACAATGGGCTGATCTGAGGTCTGATGGGGCACAATGGGCTGATCTGAGGTCTGATGGGGGCACAGTGGGCTAATCTGAGGTCTGATGGAGCACAGTGGGCTGATCTGAGGTCTGATGGGGGCACAGTGGGCTGATCTGAGGTGTGATGGGGCACAATGGACTGATCTGAGGTCTGATGGGGGCACAGTGGGCTGATCTGAGGTCTGATGGGGGCACAATGGGCTGATCTGCGGTCTGATGGGGGCACAATGGGCTGATCTGAGGTCTGATAGGGGCACAGTGGGATGATCTGAGGTGTGATGGGGGCACAGTAGGCTGATCTGAGGTCTGATGGGGGCACAGTGGGCTGATCTGAGTCTGATGGGGGCACAGTGGCCTGATCTGAGGTCTCATGGGGGCACAGTGTATTGTATTTGTTCCCATTTTGTTTTTTTACTTTAAAAGATATGTGCAGTGTGCATAGGGATTTGTTCATAGGGATTTGGATTTGGTTTTTTTTATAGTCCAACGGAACAGTGGGACAGTGAACTGGGGGGCATTGCTGGCATATGGGACCACTATGGGGTATCTACTTGGGGCATTGCTGGCACATCATGGGGGTATTACAGGCACATTATGGGGAACACTAAGGGGGCATTTATACTGGAACGTCATAGGGGACACTGTGGGGGCATCTAAAACTGGCACATTATGGGCACACTATGGTGTTGGAGGGGGGAAGAACACTATGGGGGCCTATTATATAGGCACATTATGAGGACAATAAGAAGGGACATCTATACTGGCATATTCTGGGGGACACTATGGGGGAATCTTGTACTGGCACATTATGGGGGCACTGTCGGGAAGAGGAGAGGAGCACTATGTGGGCATTTACTAGTGCCATTATATAGGGTTATTTTATATTTGCACACATTATAGGGGCACTATGGGGCATTAGCTCAACTGAGGGCACTAAGAGGGTTTTTTTTTGTACTGGCACACATTATAAGGGACATTCTTTGTACTGGTGCTCATTTTAAGTATTGAAGGTGGGATGATGATGGAAAAGTAGGAACCTAAGATGTCTTTTCGTCAAACTGCAGAGATGAGAGATGGGTGAAAAATCATCATGGTGCCTGGTCTGAAAGGAGAAGATGAGAAAAGAGAACGTCTGCATCAGAGGAGAAGTCACTGGATGTAAGAGGTATGTGCGCTGTATGCTGGATAGCACTGAATATAATGTGTATGCAAATATGTCTGTAGTGCTAGGTACAAATGTGTATAAAATATATATGGAGCAGGTAAATCTAAAGTGTAGCCTAGGTGTAATTTATATACTGTATGGTGTATATTGTATATGTGATTATGTGAGTGTAGTGTCTATATAGTCTGTTTATGTATGCATACCTCCCAACCATCCCAAATCTGGCATAACTACTGTGTGGGGGGCACAATGGAGACTAGGCAGGGTTGGAACATGTACAGATAGACATTGGGTGGAGTTAGAGGTGTGGGCCAGCGCTTTACAAAAACTCTCAATGCTGATAGTTTAGCTCCTTAGGATTTTTAAAAGTTTTGTGGTATGTGGATATATAGTATATGTATATGTAAACACGTGTCGTGATGCCGCGTGTCCCCGGTTTAGTAGGGAACCTGTTCTTAAAAATTTGAATCCAACCCCTGCCCTTACTAATGTATTGTGATTCTCTATATTGCTTCCTTTGCTGGCTTGATTCATTTTTCCATCTCATTATACACTTCTCATTTCCATGGTTATGACCACCTTGTAATCCAGCAGCGGTGGTCGTGGTTGCACACTATAGGAAATAGTGCTGGCCTATGTGCATTCCCTCGGTCCCGGACACCAGAGAGGCCAGAGCGTTTTCCTATATTGTGCAAGAATGACCACCACTGATGAATTGCAGGGTGGTCTGCAACCATGGAAATGAGCAGTATATAATGAAATTGGAAAAATGAATCAAGCAAGCAAAGGAGGCTTCACAGCCACAATACATTAGTAAGTGGCTTTTATTAACTTTCTATTCATGATAAATGCCATTTGCTGACGTGAGACACCCCTTTAGTTAATGGGATTTGTTGTTATAGAACTTTTTTGCACCATGTATACCTAATGGCAATGTATGGGGAAAAAAATGGTTAACTAACTGGCAGACCTGGTTAGGTTACCAGGGTGATGGACTTGGTCTGCCCCCAGGTTAGTTAGATAGTCTTAGCTGAGCAGAGCAAGAGATAAGACCCACAAGTGCAAGCTCCTGCAAAGTAGACCCAGAGAGAAGCCTCTTCCATAAGGCTCCATTCATGAGACTGAAAGGTTGCCATGGAGTTACTTAACCAAGAGACTACCCCTGAGAGAAAGAGAACAGATGCTTATAAAAGATGTAGAACTTCCAAAGCCATGCAGGATGAAGCCAGTAAGGTACTGCTCGTTTATGGCACAAAGACTTTACTGCTGTGGAAAGGCCTCTGGCATCCACCACATTTTGAGAAGGACTGGACATTGGGATCTAAGATCTGCAATCTTCAGCATGGGTATTGCAGAGCGAGTTTATGGGAACGGAATAACATGCCTGTGGTTATCTTGGAAAGTGGTAAAGTATATTTAGAGTGAGACCCAGGGACTACTACTACCATCATTCCTGCAGCCCATACACAGACATTGGGGAAAAATAAGCTGTGAGGACTGTGCTAATTGATTTAATTGTAATGCAACTCCCATCATCTACTCAGTAAAAAGAGGCTCTATTTAGTACAACCAACGGGCCTGGATATTGTCTCCGACATCCGTCCACCGACCTCCGCATCTACCCTCCTTCCTTGCACCTTGCCAACTACCTACCATTAATGGCACTCTAAGTACCCCAGAAGGTCAGGGAGAGCCCTGAGGGAAGTGTATGGCCCAGGGAGTGCCAGTGGGAATATAAGCACCGTGAACTGTGAGTACTACTACCACCATCATAGCCACTAACACTCCTCCTATCCTCCAGGTTACTGCAGTATGATTTTTTGTAAATTATTTGTAAAGAAAAGCACACAAAGATCCAATGAATTAACAGGGACATACCTGCGGAGTTAAAGGGGTTATCTCTGTTCAGCAAATGGCATTTATCTCATAGACAAATACAAGGCACTTACTAATGTATTGTGATTGTCCATATTGCTTCCTGTTGGTTGATTTATTTTTCCATTGTATTACACACTTATCATTTCCAGGGGTTACGACCACCACTGCAGCGCAGATATGAGGTGGGCGAGATGGAAGCTGCTGCGCATGCGTGCCTATGCTCACTCCCACAGTCTCAGTCACCAGAGAGAAAGGTGCTTTTTTCTATAGTGTGTAAGCACGACCACTGTTTCTGGATTACAGGGTGGTCGTAACCATGGAAATGAGAAGTGTATAATTAGATGGAAAAAAATGAATGAAGCCAGCAAAGGAGGCAATATGGACAATCACAATACATTAGTAAGGGCCTTGCATTAACTTATTCTACGTTGCTGAAGTGAGACAACCCCTTTAAATCCTACCAAATCCTACAAAAAAAAGAAACAAAAATGGAACTCAGAGATCAATACACAGCAAGAACAAATACAAAACAGAAACAAAAATGGAACAAATTCTAAAAAAAATATGTAGTGCACATCTATTTTTGTGATTGAGCACTGAGACTGCAATAAAAATAAGAGGAAAGTAAGAGCCAAGCTATGCTGCTGATATGATATATATCATACCTCAAAAAGATATTTTAATGTTATCATTAAAATCAACCATTCTTTAAAAGAAACCTGTCACCGTAAAAATGCAGTGCAATATGCAGGCAGCATGTTACAGAGCAGGAGGAGCTGAGCAGATTTATATATATATATATATATATATATATATATATATATATATATATATATTTCTAGGTTTCGGAGTCCAGTGGGCGGTCCCCACTCACTGACAGATATCTCCATATACAGCTAAGAAGGACCACCACCCATTGGACTCAAACATAGAATGAGCAGAGATTTAGAAGAAGAAAATGCAAGTTTTACCGAATCTTTTCCCATAATCTATATATCTTCCTGCTCTATAACATGCTGCCTGAAGATTGCACTGCATTTTCATGGTGACAGGTTCCCTTTAAGGACTCATGCACATGACCGTATGTATTTTGCAAATCCGCAAAACACAGATCCAGAAAAATACTCATGACGTCCCTGTTACATCCATATTGCATCGTTTTTTTTTTTGTTTTTTTTTGCAGATTCATTGTAACTATAATGCCTATCTGCGTCTGCAAAATGGACAAGTTCTATTTTTTTTGCGGAACGGCCATGCGGACATACGAAAACGGAATGCACAAAGAGTTATTTCAGATTTTTTGCAGACTCATTGAAGTGAATGGTTCCGTATACAGACTCCAAAAAAAAAAAAAAAAAAAAGGAACGGACACAGAAAAAAAATATGTTTGTGTGCATGAGCTGTGATTCTCCAGCAGTTTCATAGGCAATCTTCAGTTTTTGTTTGTATTCATGGAACTTGCTTGTTACTTATATAATTGCTTTTCTATTTGCTTCACACTTTCTGAATGATTTCACAGCTCTTCCCTGCACTTATTTGCTGCATTATTTTTGGTATCCTCTCCACTAGCTTCATATAAGTTAGTGCCCATGCTATAATACATGCAGTTGCATTGCCCTATCCTTTTCAAGCAGAGGTATTCAACCTGTGGCTGTTATAAAACTACAGCTCCCAGCATGCACTGGCAGCTGGAGACCACAGGTTATAGAACACATCTGTAAAGTAACTGTTCTGTTTCGTAACCAGCATGCACACCTACTTGACTGTTCCATAAAAGGGAATTATGGGAGTTGCAGTTTCACAACAGATGGAGTGCCGGAGGTTGTTGATCCATGTCCTGGACAAATGCATCTTCTAACATTGTCTATGCTAGGGTTCCTATACAGTATATCACGTATTTGATATATAACAGTCACTTACATATTACATTCATAGATGAACACTTAAAGGGGTTAACAACAGGATAGGTGATCGGGGCCCAACTGCTGGGACCCCCAACAATCTCAAGAACGAGAGGATATTATGCCCAATCCTATGGACAGGTGATAACCCTATTAAGAAAATAAGACTCTTAAAATTCAGCTCTGGAACCTTTATTATGTTCACTAAGACTTTGTTCTGCAAAGGAGCCTCAATCGCAGATTCCATTAAGAATGGTAGACAAAGCAGTCCAACGTCAGTGGGGTCCGTCAGGTGCCTTTGGTGTTTGTCGTGGGACATCTCATTTTCGTGACCGAAATGAACGTTGCAGAGGTGAACACTGCATTAGTCAGTGCAATGTGGAACACATGTCTACTTTTCCAGGTCACAGCAACTGTATATCCTGCATTTCCTAATCTTGTGGTCTGCTAAAAAACACGCTGCAGATCATGTCAGATAAAAAAATACCTATTACAAAACTCTCTATGTCCTTGCTTTGAGGTTACCAAAATCAAACCTGTCCCCTCTACTATCATTATAATGTTGTTTCCTGAGTAGAGACTCCTAAGCACATCTCAGGAGACGTCCACGCCATCAGTGAAAAGAATAAAGCAGGACACCTTCGCATATACTACTGTATGATATGTCCTGCTGATTGGTTACTTCAATCACCATGTCCTCTATTCCATGAATATGTTGTCTCCCCTCCTTGGTAAAGAAGTGTGTACTCAGGTAAGTTCATCAAATTTACTAGTTAAGAGCAGAGCTCCAAATGATATCATAGAGGTCCTTATATAGATCTTAAAGTCAACATTGTACAGCAGAGTGGGTTACCAGTCACTTACATCCAGCTGTCCTCTATGGTGCCTCCTAGAGAACGATATCTCAGGTAACTTATAAATCACTTACATCTACCTGTACTCTATGGTACCTCCTAGATAAAGTCTTAAAGACATCTCAGGTAAATTATAAGTTACTTACACCCACCTTTCCTCTATAGTGTCTTCTAGATAAAGAAGTCTTAAAGACATATCAGTTAACTTATAGGTTACGTATATCCACCTGTCCTCTAGGGCGGCTCCTAAAGTCTTAAATACATCATATAAGTCACTTACATTATATCAGCCTGTTCTGTATGGTACCTCCTAGATAAAGTGTCAAAGACATCTCAGGTAACTTATAAGTCACTTACATCCACCTGTCGTCTATGGTGTCTTCTAGATAAAGTCTAAAATACATCTGAAGTAACTTATAAGTCACTTACCTCCACCTGTCCTCTAGGGTGACTCATAGATAAAGTCTTATAGACCTCTCAGGTAACTTCTTATAAATCAATTTTACCCATATGTTGTCTATGGTGCCTCCTAAATAAAGTCTTAAAAACATCTCAGGTACCTTATAAGTCACTTGCCTAATTCTGTGCTTTCATTTTCTAGTACATTGTCTTCCAAGTAAAGACAGGCAGCCTATAGCCATTTACTAGAGTAGAGCAGTGTAAGCATCTAATATTATCTAAGTCCTGTCCTACAGCTCAATTTTCCCAACCTGTCCTCCGATAAAGACACGGTTCAAGTCAAATCCATTCAGCAGGGCCCAGCAGTGAGAGACATCTCCCCTCCTCCCCTTTATGTATCATTTATCCTAGATAAGTATCACACATGACTAATTATCCTAACATCACATCACAATAGAATATTCTCTACATACCCTTCATCAGATTTTCTCAGACGTCTCTTTCAGTTGATTGATAAACTCTCAACACCTTCAGATTGCTGAACACCCATGAGCTCAGTACAGACAGAATACAAATGAATAAGCAATACTTGTTTGCCTTGATCTGGAAAATGACTCAATAGTCAGTGCATCTCATTTTGCTGGGCTTGTATTAGTTACAGCATCCTACTGCACGCAAGTGACCTACCTGAAGACTTCTGCTAGGTTGGATGGTCTTGCAAGCTCTCTCGTTTTGGTCTCCTGTCTCCTCTACGACCACATCCTTCTGTCCTTTTATCTCAGTTTTCCTCTTGTGTTCCCCTCTGCCCCCTCCCGGAGCCCCTTTTTATGTTACCCTTCCTCCTATTCATAGAATCTCCTATTTTTTTCCCTTTTGTTTTTTTAATTTCAGACTCCTCCCTACTCGCTATGAAACCCCCCTCTCTCTGAAGCAGGTCCCTATTCAGGTGGGCTTTTCATATCAGGATGATCTAATCCTTTCTTAAATCATTCAGTCTGCATTAAACTACGATCACTCACGACTTGTTTTGATGATTGCAATTTGTTTCTTTTTCTTTTTTATTTTTTTGTGGAAATCCCAGAGAACATGTCTGTTTTCACACCTGCCTGTCCTGTGAGAAACAAGCCACAGTTACCAAGTACAAAAATAAAAATCTCCATGCCCCTCTCCAGACCCCCACACCGGGCTTTGATTTACGTTTGCACATACTGTACTACTTTATTCATTCGGCTGGAGAAGAAGAAGAAGTAAAAAAAAAAAAAAAGGAAACACGAGCAAGAGAGAGAAAAAAAAAGATAGTGGAAAAGACAGACACATGTAGGTGTTGCTAAAACAAACAGAGAGGAGAAGAAAAAGTATATTCAAGCAGAAGCAATTATGTGTTTGATGGAAATAAAATAGAGGATAAACACAGTGGTCACTTCATATTTGTGGAATAAAGATTAAGACCTGGCTTTGTAGCCGGTGCCAATTCACATAGGCTTGCCCGTTCCATCCTGGCGCAGAAGTTCAGAAGTGATTGATTATGCGCCGGGTTTCTCGGAGAAGTAGGGCCATTTCTCGTGAAAGAGTTCACACTCTAATATAGGTCTAAAGGGGGAGGCATGACCACACTTGTTCTTGCAGTCTGCCCCCTCAAATCATCGGGGGTGAGAATAGAGAAGTAAAGTCGGAAGGGGGTGTTACGAAGGAGTTGCAGAGCAGAAGAAGGTGGTGAGCACTAGCTAGGACAGAGATGCAGGGTCACCAGTTCACAGACACAGACAGTCAGCCGTGCGTGGGAGGACATCATCTCATTCATAAAAGCAGCAGCAGCAGCAGCATGCTCTTACCTAGGCTTGCAGTTGCTCATATTACCTAGATTGGCACAGGGTTATCCTCCTGCGAAGCTTCTCCTGCTGTTCCTACTAATCCATTCATAACAAGTTTGATCATTTCCACATCAGGATCACGGGCTGTTTAGTCTCTTGTCTCTTCCACTCTCCCTCTCTCTCTCTGTCGTACTCTCCACCCCTTTCTCTCTTTCATTCCCAAGCTCACCACTCTCCACTTTAAATTTTGGCAGCTTAAAGTGAACAACAAAAAATGTTCAAACATCTCAGTGTTTTTCTCATCTCGCAATTCCGTTTTGACATCCCCATTCTGCTCCTCCGAGCGCCTATCTTTTCTCTTCCCTTCCCTCCATCCACCCTTTCCTCCCCTCGCCCTGACCCTTCCTTCTCTACTTTTACCACCATCAACGGGTCGTTAGTCATGGGAGCTATCAACGCCACATTCATTCATAAAATATTAGGTTATGACGGATGTCGTGCAATCTCAGAAATTCTTTTTTCATTTTTTTTTTTTTGCTTTCTTCCTGCAGACGTAGAATTTATTCGATTATTAACGTCTGGCCTTTCAATGTTCAAAATAGATTATAATGAAACGAACAATTAGCTGGTTCTCGCTCACCGCTGTTTAGATTAGCAGGACGCTGGCGCGTCGATGGACTCAACAAATATTTGCTTAAATTGCGTTTTGATGGGATTATATCCAGGTACTTACATCACCAGTGATGGAGGCCAAAATGTTGTGGTGCTGTTACTTTTCTTGGTGTAGAGCGCTTATTCCTGGATTTACTGAGTTCAGTCGCAGACTGTGCAGTGTCAATAGACGTGGGACAGTCGTACAGCCATTAACCTAGGACCGCTTCCTTGAAATATGTTTAACTAGGGTCCTAAAGATCAAGTGCTTTTGGTTGCCTCATTTCTCCAATGAGACAATTGACCTTATAACCTTTGTTTCTTAAGGAGAGAACAATAGAAAGTAATCCAGACACAATGGATGATAGATAGCCAGTATGCAGCAAGATGACCACCATCTCAATGCTAGGCTTTCAGTGTAATGTGTTTGGGGGGGTGGGGAGCAGTGTATTTTTTTGCAAAACATATAGGTGTAGATTGTGCTGAATTCCTGTTTCTCCTTATAGACACTGATAAACAGTTACTTGGTCTTCATTTTTTTTATCAGAAATCTTTGCATAAATCAGTAGTACAAGAGACTATAAGAAACTTTGTAATATATCTTACAAGAGAAAAATGACTTGTCCTCCGTTTATTGGCCACTTCTTCTCCTTCCCCAGCCTCCAGCATTGATTATTCACTGTCAAAGCTGGTAAAGTCCATCATGAGAGGGGTACAGATGAGACGGATTGTCTTCACTGAGGCTTCAGGTTACAGCTGCTGGTCACAGAAGTCTATGGAGGAAAGGGGGAGGGGCAGGTGCAGTGAAAGAGGGAAAGACAGAGAGAGAAAGAGAGTCAGAGATGCTGCAGTTTCTAACAGGTGTTTTACTATCTCACCCCAGGGATGAATTTGTAGCTATATTGCTTAGTACTGCTGAGAAGAAAGGGATGCAAATGAGCTCTTAACAAGCTTTGCCTTTAATACCACCAGATGAAAGGCAGCTCTCCTATAAGCCAATCTCCAGCCCTTTAAATAGGCCCTGAGACATGACTTGGATCATAACTAAGCCAGCACCTCATCTGCAGACAGCTGTTTCGTCGTGATGGCCCCTCATCAGTGCACTGCAAAGAGTACTGGCTCAACTGGGTTGATTATGACACTTTCTTCCCAAAGAGAGATAGTACCCCCCAAATCCTGACCTGGCCTGTCATCCAGTTAAGCCAGTACTCTCTGCTCTGCACTGATGAGAGGCAATCACCCCAAAACAGCTGTCTGCAGATGAGGTGCTGGCTTACTCTGGATCCAAGTCATGTCTTAGAGCCTATTTAAATGGTCCAACATTAACTTATAGGATAGCTACCATACATCTGGTGGCATCAGAGGCAGGAAAAGAGCTCATTTGCATACATTTCTTCCCAGAATTCCAGAGGATCATGTATGGACTGTAAGTCTCCTCACGCCGATTAAGGTGCTTTCTCCCCAAGGAAACTTAGTACTGCTAAATAACATCATCCATGCTGCTCCCGAGTGTGTGCTACAGAGAGAGAAGTGATCAGGAACTCCTTTTCTCTGTGTGCTGTATATGGGAGACACATTACAGCAGCACGTCTACACCCCTCTAGCAGAGAGGTAAACTGGTGAAAAATTCCACATACAAGTCATATAATGGCCAGAAGCAGTGTTATTCCTCGTGTACACACACAACAGCTTATTCTGAAAAGTTGTATAAAATGAAAATTAACAGGTACACTTTAACTTGCTAAATACTTACTTATAATCTTGAAAGTCTAAATGGGTTTATGCCATGCTTAATGTAAAAGATAAAAATCAGACATCATATAGTACATGGCAGTACATTTCTAACAAAGCTAGAACCAGCCCTATACCTTACATGGACACAGCCCTGTACCTCACATGCTCCAATTGCTCTGCTAGATTATATTCAGCCTAGCAGCTCAAGGGGCATGTCCTTTCTGCTGCATCTCTCTCCCTGTAACTGCCACAGCTTCTAACAAAACATATGGCTGTTGGCAGTTGAAGATTTAAACTGAGCATGTCCAACCAGCTCAGTGAGACGGACAAGAAAAATAAGGAAAAGAGCAAACAGCAGGTGGCGCTATACAGATACACTTTATTGAATAGCCCCTGGCTATAATAAAATTTTAATTACATGTAATTAAAAAAGTATTCAGATCCAGGTGCTGGTTTGAAAAATGTAGAATACGTTTGCGACACAACCTCTTTAATTTATGTATAATTTTAGGGATAGACCACAGAGACATGATCCATTCTGTAACAAGAAGCATCATCTTCCTTTTGTCTGGAGTAAGCTGGCAACACAGTGTACATTGTGAGGCCTTCCATCATAAAGACTTAATAAAGTTTCCAACTTTAAACATCTATGTCTAATAGGTGGGGAGGAAGGGATCCATAAACTCCCATTACACCAGGCAAGGCAGGTCATGTGGATATGCCATCAATGAGGCAAAGGAAATGAAACTCTTCTGTACATTTTGCCTTTTTTACCGGTAAAATTAAAATAATAAAATTTGACATGTCATTCTAATTAAGAACTAATAATAAAATAAATAAATACTTAAATTAAGAAAGCCAGTCAGATGACTAGTGAAAACGTCTTCAAGAAATAAATACAAGTCCAGTTGCTCGGACGTATTACTTCTGATATTGACCTGAACTCATGTTCACAATAGCAGATTTCAGTTACAGAAAGTCCTACACGATTCCATATATCTTAATATGTTTTTTTTTTTTTTTTAAATCACAAACCTACCGATCTGTCTCAGAAACAGCCCCATTCCAATATATAGGATGAATTTCGGCCACAGCTTTTTCTGCAACAAATCTGTCAGGCGTGAACGCGTCCTTAATTATCGCAATTTTAAGAAAATGAACTTAAAACCTTAACGTTCACGGATGACCCGTTACACTACCCCCAGTCTCATGTATTTCTATACCATCCCTAATCATCTCTAATTAAAATTAACAAGGTTGAGAGCTCTAAGCAGCTTTAAAATGAACTTTAGCAAGTCAAAAGCGTGGAATAAATTCACCCAAAACTGCATTCATTCATGTCAATCTGTTTATGCTCAAGCCCTTGCTTATGGATGCAATTGTCTTATGACTTTTAAACATTTTTTTTTATTTTCGTGTTGATAGAACAAGAGTAGAGTGCTGGTACAGTATTTCGTAGATATGGTAAGCGCACCTGCAGTGACCCAGTGGATCACCGGAAGAGTTAATTTCATGCTACAGAATAAGGGCTCATAACATAACATAAGGGCTCGCAAAACCAAGATCCTGGCTGTGTAGAGTGTCAGACTGAAGTCCCTTGGGCCCACCAGAGGAAATGATTCTAAGGGCCCATCCTGTGTTTATAAAGGACCTTAAAGGGTCCATTATTGTCAGAGCTTGGGCCCACCGGAGGATCCTCTGGTACTCTAGTGGACCAGTCTGACCCTGGACGTGTGCACTCCACCATTTTTTGGAAACTACCAAAGAAATGTTCTACGATTTGATGCAAAAAGAAGACAAGAAAAGGATATGTTCTGTCTTTTTTGCGGGGCCGCTTTCCACATCCCCTTGCAGCCCTGTTGAAATGAATAGGTGGGATCGGATATAGGCCGAAAATACTGTTGTGTGCATGAGGCCTTACATTTTGTTTTCAGTATTAGGGCTCATTCACGCGACCATATGAATGGGTCCGCATCCGTTCTGCAATTTTGCGGAATGGGTGCAGACCCATTCAATTCAATGGGGAAGCAACAGATGCGGACAGCACACCCTGTGTTTTCCGCATCAGTAGTTCTGTTCCGCGGCCCCTGCAAAAAAGATAGAACGTCTCCTATTCTATTGTGGACAAGAGTAGGCATTTTCTATCATAGTGGTGGCCATGTGTGGTCCGCAAATTGCTGAATGCAAATGGGCCAGTATCCTTGTTTAGCGGATCCACAATTTGTGGACCGCAAATCGCTTTGGTCATGTGAATATAGCCTTAGAAGCATGGATGTAACTATAGCCACAGCAGCCACTGGCTGTGGGGTCCAGAGGATGGGAGGGCCCTATCAGGTGCAAGAACATTGTACTTTTTATGGGGAATAAACAGTATGGTGAATAACAGTATGGGGTCTTTTTGCTAAGATGTGAGTTTTCAGATATGGGTGCACCTAGCGTTACTGCTGCCCGAGGCGAAAACTGAAACGGCGCCCCCCACTTCCCAATGCCAATTTCTTAATCTAACCCGTTCCCTTCAGGCCATGGCCCTTCAGCTGCCCCCCTCTTGCCCTTACCTGGTGCTGCCTGGGGCGATCCCCTTACCTGGCCTCATTGGTGGTGCACCCCTAGATATAGCATGCTATTATACATACCTTTAATTCTTGCAAATTATGCTGCTGTTTTAATTGGGTGGTGGGGGGATCCGTCTTATTTTTCTATGGGGTCTTATGAAATATAGTTACACCCTGGTCAGCGGGAAACTATCCTTACACTATGAAGTTATTATTTAGCATTTTATTGATATTTTAATATTACATCATTCAGAAAACTTATTTTCTAACTTTCCCAAGTTCATATTTCAGCAGCCAATAATGGATTGCCAATAGCACTTTTTATCTGATAACCCTCCATTAATGGGGTCATTCCCAGAACCAAAGTGCCAAATGTTGCAATAAGATTTATGTAACCCCTTTCCCACAGCTCCGGTGTGTAGATATACCTCTTACACATTTGTTACTGAGAGCATAACCTCCAGTAAATAATTCCTAGGAGAAAATCTAGGTGAGGTTCACAGTGCACTTGGGCTCCACGCCAGGAAATCCTCCTCATGTATTCATCTAATTAATAGTAGATGTTTCCTATATATGTAGGATATACATTTGGCTATGTATGCAGGCACACAGACTTAAAGGCTATGTACACCCCCGGGGTTATTGTATTTTACACATTTTTGGCTAAAAATCATTTTTTCAATTGATCTGTTTTTTGGGTTTTTTTTATGTTTGTTTGTGAGCTACAAGGGTTAAAAATCAGTCTGTTTTCTTTGAATCCCGTCATCTGACAGCTCTTGTGTAGCTCTTATCTCTGAACGCCTGACCTCAGAAACACTTATTTAAGCCGTATTCTTATCACAGTTAGATAAGAATTGAGCTATAGTTAGTTTGAGCTCTTGGAGGACAGGATTCAAAGAAAACAGACTGTGAAAGCTTGCAAACAGACTGATTTTTAACCCTTATATCTCAGAAATGGCAGAACATTTTTTAATAAAGACCAACTGAAAAAAGGATTTTAGCCCAAAAACTAGTAAAACGTGATCATAAAAAAATTGCCATGAAGGTGTTCACAGCCTTTAGCATGTCTGTTTTGCTCTATCAAAGTCAATGTTCCACCCCCATTGCAATGCTAAGCCCTTACCTTTAGCACTGCTAGGCTCCACCCATTACATTGCTAAGCTCCACCCCTTTGACCTGTGAAACCCCACTCAGCTTTGTAGTACAGCCTCTGCACATCTGCTTAGGAACTACTTCCTCCAATGGACCCCTATATAGCTGAACTGGCTGCACAGGCAGTATGTCTGGTTTAGTTCTTTTTTTTTTTTTTTTTTTTTTTTAGCCAATTACTTGTGGCCATTAGGAGGTCCCCTGATCTTTGGTGCCCATAGAATTTGCTTGGTTTGTATGGCGACAAAGTCCACATGTGTATGGTGCATGTGTAAGATGAGAGGTGCATGTGAGTGTTTTTTGTGTGGCACGTGTCCAATGTGCATTCGTTCCTCGGGGGTTCCTCGGATACAACATGGGTTTAGCATGAGAGTGCTCGCTTTTCCTGAAGTTCTCTGCAATGAGTGTCCACCCCTGTGATGACTGGGTGCAATAAAGACCCCTGCAGACACCTGTACCACAGATCTGTGTATGGATTCATAATGCAGTACTTCCTATGAGGAGGCATTTTCCACCTTCATGAGTGGGATACATCTTGACTTTTAGTGTCCCTCACTTCTATATTACTTGCAGGAATGGGCTTTGTTGTGTTCTCTTTTTCCAGTAGGCAGTGATCACTACTGTGAGCCAGCTCACCCAGTGACAGAAATTGATGTCCACTTTTCATTTTTATATGTCCCTGTTTTATATGCCTATAACGATCTGCCCTTCTGATAAATTGAAAGTAAATTATTTATACTGGAGAGAGAACGCTATCCCAGTTATAGGCTATGGTGATACATCTACAGTATAAAGCTTAGCAGGGGTGGACTGGGAACTTACACTTGCCCTGGAAAAAAACTAAACATGGCTCCATGTTGTAGGTAGGTTCAGATTGACAGCAGGCGGGCCAACAAAAGCAGACAGGGATAACAGAAGTATAAGGGGCAGCAATACTATAGTGCAGCACAAGATACCGCCCCTGCAGAGCCAAATACCATAGTGCAGCACAAACTTCTGCCTGAGTAGAATCAAATATCACAGTGCAGCACAACATACTGCCCCTGCAGAACCAAATACCACAGTGCAACACAAGGTACCGTCCCTGCATAGCCAAATACCACAGTGCAGCGCAAACTGCTGCCTCAGTAGAATCAAATATCACAGTGCAGCACAACATACTGCCCATGCAGAACCAAATACCACAGTGCAGCACAAGGTACCGTCCCTGCATAGCCAAATACCACAGTGCAGCACAAGATACTGTCCCTGAAGAACCAAATACCATAGTGCAGCACAAGATACTGCCCCTGCAGAATAAAATACTACTGTGCAGCACATAATACCTCTGCCCTCATCGCAGTATTCAACTGTATCACCATCCTGAAGATGGCGATATACTTGAGTTCAGGAGGGCACCTGTGGCCTCTTGACAGATGCATAAATACTTGATGCTGCTAGCATTAATTAATGCTGGCACCACCAGATTGGCTGGCTACTCTTAACAGCTTATACCCCTCTCTTCATTGAGTCCACATGCATGCGTGGTTGACCCAAGCGTCTATGCATAGGTAAATCTGCAGTTACATAATGGAGTATTTCCAAATAAAAACAGGAAATGGAAGGTTCTTGGAAGGTTCTTGGTCATTGTATATCGGTAGTAATAAGTCAGAGAGACTGGACTTGTATTTTCTCTTGAAGACGTTTCACTATTCATTTGACTGGCTTTCTCAATTAGAATGACTTGTACAAAGAACCTCTGGCATTAAATACTGGTGACTCATACTGTATTTCAGTGTCTGCCATGTACAATGCTGTTCTAACACCTTCCCCCAGGCAGTTTAAAAATGCCTAATAGCTTCAGTCATGCGAATACAATCAACATCTTTCTTCCATGTGGTTTTTGACCTCATGTTTATTATGATAAATAGATAGTACTGACTGAAACATGAGTCACCAGCATTTAATGCCAGAAATTCCTTGGACAAGTCATTATAATTGAGAAAGCCAGTCAGGTGTGTGTATCATGCCTAGAGCTCTATTTTTTCCACTAATTGTTCAATGATATCTGTAAAATTAATGTTGAAGGACTCAAAATGTGTGAAAAGTTCCTGAAGATGTAAAAACTGTTTATGTGATCAGGTAAATAAAGGTCACCATACAAATACCCCATGCATAGACACTTGAATCAACCAGGCTTGCATGTGGACTCAATGAGGAGAGGGGTATAAGCTATTAAGAGTAGCCTACTCACCAAAGAGGCAGACCACACCACTGCTATGGGGCCTTTGATGAGGGGTAGGTGTGGGGGGGGGGAGGGAAAGGGGTTGCTGGAATCCTTCTCCTGTTCTGTGCATAAAAGCACGGAATCTTTAGAAGCCACCACTAGGTGGAGCTCAGTGCAAAAAGATTTTATAGCTTCTATTGAGTTCAGTGGTAACTGTATCAGTTCCTATGCACTGAGTTGCCACATGTGGTGGCTACAGGCAGCCAGTTTTATAAAACACAGAATGAGGAAAGCAGAGGATTTAGAGCTAAAAGTGGAGGGGGTATTTATCAGTGAATTTTTGTCAGTTTTCTGGTATAAATACATTGAGAAAAAGTCGGAAAAGCGTGGATGTTTCTATTTAAAGTTTCTCCGCAAGTTTAAAAATCTAGTAAATTTGTAAGAAATCTAACTGCGGGCCCATACTAAGTTTTGCTATTGAGTCTTTTGATATCTGTGTAAACCCTCGACTGATAATGGACACTGATGGTGGATTGACTCCTCTGAGAAAAAAAAGTATTGGACATGTTGAAATTCAACAGTCCAGTCCTTCTTTACCTGCTGTTGAGGGAGAGTTGGGACATCCCATGCACATTGATGGTTGGCTGGTCCTCTTGAGATTTCGCTAGGTTCAGCAAAAACATCTCATGTGTATGGTCACCTTGAGCAATTATATATACTGTATAAATCGTCAATATTTATTACTTTGTGTCTGCTGCTAGGTCGTACAAGACGTTGTCCCCGGAAAAATATTCTACATTTTTCAAATCAGCACCTGGGATCTGAATACAACTGTAACTGCATGTAATTAAAATTTAGAATAGCCACTGAGTTATTCAATAAAATGGATCTGTACAGCACCACCTGCTGTTTGTTCTTTTCCTTATAGCTCTGTTCCTTCTTGCTGAGGTGGACGCACATGATCAGTTCCATCCTTCAACTGCCTCCTGAGCTGTGATAAGGAGAGGTCTGCAGCAGAAAGGATCCACCCCCTGAGCAGTCAGCTTGATATAAATCTAGCAGAGCAATTGGAGCAATGAATGTCGAGATCCTACTTTCCCTCTCACTTTTCAAAATTGGAGTGAGTGGTGTAAAAATGCAAAATGTCACAAAAATGTTGCGCAAGTTTCCCCAAAATTTTACAAAAGCCCTATTTTGAAACTTTGTAAAGAAGGGGCAGGACCTCTATGTTTCAATTCCTTAGCATTTTCAAGATCTCTATATGCTTTCAGTGAATGAAAAGGCTCTGGTTCACTAAAAGGCTGAGAACCCCTACAGACATAATACTTTGTATACAAAGATGAAATACTGATATTATCCAGTAGACTGTACTCTGTGAGCTAAGCAGTGTCTGTGCTGTTTGAGAAGGTATCAGCATTCCTGTGACCGCCACAGCCTTCTCCGTGCTCACCAAGGATAGGTCATCGATATTAAATTCTCATAAAACCCCCACACTGTCTCAGTACAGCCTTGAGATTCTCTAGTAGGAGGCTCTAAATTTTCACTCTAAATTTTCACTCCGTCAGGCAGCTCAGCTGACGGCTCCTAATCTCTGACTTCCTAAACACTCATTATATATCCATTATTATTTTACCAATAAGAATGTGGTTTAAATAAGCACTTATGACATTTTAGTAATTTAGAGATAAGGTTTATTAGAACACTGGTACAAAGTGAAAGTGAAAGTACCATTCACACAGCTAGTCAAACTGTTAACCCTTTGTGACAGAACGGCTGAATATTTTTAATAAATGACTTTTAGCTCAAAATGAGTAAAATGGAATAATAAAAAATGCTTCCAAAGGTGTCCATACACCAGGCCTTTAATGCTCAGGTTCACCACTTCAAAATGTTTACTGTGATGATGATTTGTGCACCGTGAATCAAAAAAGGTGATATATATATCCATAGTTAAAATGGAAGTAGGCCAAGTAGGCCTAAAAAAAAAAAACTTTATCCAGGAAATCAGTATTCCTGGGAGTGGAAAACTGTCAGAAAAAACTCTATTAAGGATTATCACTCTGAGAAGAAAGAAAGTCTGGAATACATACAGAAGGTCTGCTGGACAGACAGTAAGGTAACCATATGTTTATGGCAATAGACTTTATTGCATGTGGAAAGGGTCGATTCACATTTATGTAACGGACTGGCCATCCAAATCTCAGACTGCACCCCGCAGACATGGCAATGTAGAAAATATAGAGAAAGAGATTGCACACCTGTTGCTATTTTTGGTCATTGACTCCACTATCAATTTACCGGCCCTTGCACCCACATACCATTATCCACCTAATATTAGGGAAACCCCAGCCACCACCCAAGAGCCCAGGTTATACCCCGAGGTGAAGAAGGCTTGCGCCCCGCCAACCATTTTATGTGTGCCATAGTGAGTGATTAGCCCCTGTGATGACTACAACCATGCTCACTGCCAATGCAGCCACTCCCATTCTCCCCAAACAACCTCCTTCGCACCTTCCCTGCAGTCTGGTATGCTGCACATCTAATGTGTAAAGGGGCTTCTCGACTTTTACTGAAGGCAGATGTTGGAGGAGATAATATTCAGGCAGTTGGATTTTTACATGACCCATACTTTTGTTCTCAGGGAAATATAAGCCACCACCAGAGATGTCTGAAAGCGGCCTACTTTTGAGAACACATGCATACTTGGCCAAGCTAAGCTCTTTCTGGAAGATGTAGACACTGTAGGTGGTTGTCCTGGAGATCTTTATTTCTAAAATACATGGACCATTTTGACATCCAGGAGAAATAAGATTTTAGTGGAGTTGTCAATAAAATGTAGAGGCTATAAAGTTACCCAACACTCAAAGCCAACCCTATATATACTTTTTTTAAACATAAATCCAATTTACGCCTCTAAAGTCTGGTGCTAGTCAATAATCTAAGACATGGATCTATTGCAAACATCAATCATCCAGGTGATAAAAACCTGACTGGATTAGAGCCACCAGCTGACAAGTGCCTGCTGACAAGACAGAGTGGATTTTAGGAAGGACTTGTTATCTGATGTGTTCTTTTTCTTCAAAGCATTTTATTGTTTTATTAGCTTGACCTATAGACCTCGTTCACATCCAGCACCAGTGGGTAAGGCTACTTTCACACTGGCGTTTTTAAATTCCGGTATTGAGTTCCGTCAAAGGGGCTCAATACCGGAAAAAAACGCTTCAGTTTTGTCCCCATTCATTGTCAATGGGGACAAAACTGAACTGAAGACAACGGAATGCTCCTGAAAGCATTCCGTTCCGTCTTCAGACCGGAGAACAAACCGCAGCATGCTGCGGTTTGCTCTCCGGTCCAGGCATCCGCACCAAGACGGATCCGGAATGACCCCCAATGGAAGTCAATGGGGACGGATCCGTTTGGTGTGGACACACCAGTAATCCGGATCTGTCCTCCATTGATTTCCAATGGGGGGTCATTCCGGATCCGGCATACATACACACAGACTACATACAAACAAACATACAGACATACATACAAACATACAGACATACATACATACTCACATACTCCCGGGACGCCGGCAGAACGTCTTCACGCGCCTCCTGCACGCTGCGATGACGTTTCCCCACTGCGCCCAGCAGAGGGCGCTGTGGGGAATCGTCATCACTGCGCGCAGGAGGCGCGTGAAGACGTTCTGCCGGCGTCCCGGGAGTATGTGAGTATGTATGTATGTCTGTATGTTTGTATGTATGTCTGTATGTTTGTTTGTATGTAGTCTGTGTGTTGTTTTAATGTGTGTCATGTGTGGGGCCGGAGCGCTGCTCCGGCTCCACACATGTATAGCGTTAGCACGGATCCGTCGGCACCCTTTAGGTGCCGGATCCGTGCTAACGCTAGTGTGAAAGTAGCCTAAGTGAAAGGGAACTCAGGAGTTCACACATGCTATTATGGAAACTGCACATGGCCTGGTATGAAGTCATAATAGAGCACAACTGGAACTGAATGAGGTCTTTAAAGGCACCGTACAGGCTTCATGCACTCGGCATCAAGACCCATAGGCACTCTATGTTCCACTGTATGGTGCTCCACATGGTGCAATATTACAACGATATTGCCCTGTGAAGCAATACTGTGAGGAGATAGTAGCTGTCACAGTAAGGAAGAAGTGAACTTTGACTCACCCGCCCACTGTCCCTGACAGCTTGCACGATCAACCCTAAGCAGTGGCCCACAACTGGTCGACAGTCCCTTCTTAAATACAAGCAGGGGTCTATACAGGAAGGGAGGGCCAGGAGTAAAATAATAAACTAGTGACACATTGGCAGCTACAAAAACAGGAGTATGATGGAAACAGACAAGCCAGGTCAAAACCAACAAAGACAAAACAGAGGTCAAGAATCCAGTAGTCAAATACACAGAAGCAAGGGTAGTGAGGCGATCCAGGAGAATAACACCAATCACAGTCAACCTATGGCCAGCAGGCTGCCTGTTTAAATAGGCCAAGCTTCTTGGTCTGACATGCCATGTGTCACACGACTGGTGAAGTCAGCACGTCATACATGGGGCAAACCCTCTAATTCACCGGCGCTCATACACAGGAGATAGATAGGTGAAAGATAGATAGATAGATAGATACATAGATAGATAGATAGACTTTTTTTAATATAATATATACAAAAAAATATATACACAGTAGTATACAATAAGGTATAATTTTTTTATTTATTTTTTTTACCATGGGAGCCAGAATCAGGTGTATGCACATGTGTAGACATACCAGTAATAGGTTTGGGAATACAATGTACAGTTGTATTCGTTTGTGAGAAAACAAGCAAAAAACAGTCTCTAACCCAAACCCTAAAAACATTAATAGCATCATGGCTTCCGATCCTTGACAGCTACAGGATCTGTTTTTTAAATGTATCCCAGCAGATCCCATTGCCTTGTAAAGGAAGTTTTCCATCAGGGATCGGATATTTTTTGACACAATTCTTGTCATCAATTAAAACCGAACCCGTTTTTATTGACAGACACATAAGTCACTAATGTGGACAGAGTCCTAAACTGATCTCAGCATATACCAGTATCCGCCTGCTTGAAACCTTCCAAAAACATAAACATTAGCGTAAAATGTTTTATTTATTTTTTGTTGCTGTTGTTTATTTTGAGCCTTATTCCTAATATTTACCTCTGCTGTATGTCCTAGGGGTGATATCAGGAGAACCTAATGATACACAGGTGACGAGGACGAGGCAGTGACATCTGGCAGGTGCATAGCAGTCAGGCATATAGTGTAAGTTGCAGTCGCTGAGGAATTTGCGGAAAAACCTGCTGCAAAATCTGAAAGTTTTCCAAAGAATTGATACACTGCGTATTTAAAATTCCTACACACTGCAACATGTGGATGACATTATTTCCTACTGCAATACGTTGCTGATTTTCCTGCCAGGCAGGAAAAAAGCTGCAGGGTATCTGTTAGGTGTGAACATGCCCTGATTGTGCATATGATCAGACTCACTACTCCCATCCTCGCCTGCGCTAACCTTTACTGTCGACTTTCCTGACACTTTACCTTCTGCAGTTATTGCCCATTCTTCTCCCCCTGTGCTTATCCGCCCTCTTACATTTTCTGCTATCCTTGGCTGGTGACGGCACCTCGCTTTGCTTCTCACTGTCTCACTTCTCGCTCACATACGTCTTTCTTTCCTCTCTCTCTCTCTCTCTCTCTTTTCACTCTTCCCTTTCTCCCTCCCAACCAATTTTTTTTTCTCTCCTTCTCTGAAGTACTATCTGTGCTGATCGGAGCAACTCATTTCTGCCAACAAGTGCTAGGGGCCCATTGCAGGGTACTGGCTCAGATCTTCCACCAGCACAGGCTGGATAGAGGGGAGGACTCCAGACCACTGGGAAACATATCTGGATAGGATTCGAATAGAGGAGGTGGGGGTTATGGGCAGTAGTGGTTTTAGGCATTAGAAAAAGAAGCTTCTGCCCATGGACTAATGCAGCGGAAAGGTCTCCGTTCGGGTGTCCACGGCTGTAATTGACCGTGTGCTATGTACTTAACTAGACACCTATAATAACGTGTATCCTTTAACTGATTTAGTGCCAATGCGGCTGTCAGTGACTCTCCGAAGCAATGAAATGCACAATTCAGCGGCTGTGAAGGAGCGCAGGTTTTGGCCGTGACAAAACCCTGATATATTTCTGCCTTGTATTGGCCGGGATCACCTCTCATTGTGGTGAAGTGGAAGCAGCCAGCGTGTAATGCAGTGCGGTGAATATACTTGGCTCTGAAGACTGCGTAGAGAACGGCGTGCTGGACACTTGGAGCTCTGAGGTCTGTGAACGGATGTGCAACGCAGAAAGGAGAAAGAAATTCAGAAAATAATTTTTCTTGGCCCGAGGAACCATTGACTCATTCACCTGCAGGGTTCAGATGTGTGTGAAGGAGGTTACAGGGGACCCGAATGCTCCCCTAACCTGTCTATTTGAATAAATACTTGCAGCCTTTTCTTGGGTTGTGTCGTCCCTCTGTTATTCCGCTGGGAAATTTGTGAAGAAATTGACAACTGAAGGTGTGTTCCTACACTACAAAACAGAGCTGACAGTTTCAGGGACCAGGGAAATGGTAACACCTACTTGTCAATGCATTCATGAATTTCTAGGATGAATAACAGAGAAATGGCACATTGTGGAGTTGTGAGAAAAGATGAATTATTAGCTTATGAGGAATACAAGTATTTACTAAAGTGGACATGAATGGAACACATACTAAACCTAGAACTGATCCCGTAGACATTTGCCATTTAGTTCCATGCAACCTGGACACACATTTTGAACAATAAGGGACTGTTCAGACGGCCGTGGCGTTGCAGATCCGCAACAATGCGGATCCGCAAAACCACGGATACCGACCAGTGTGTGTTCCGCAATTTGCGGACATCACTCACTGCTTTGATTGACAGGCAGTGGCCTCAGAAATGAGTGGAGTTTGGGGGGAACAAAAGCAATGGTGATGCCCTCATTGCACCAAAAGCCTACTTTACATATTAAGAAAAAGTATCATACCTCAGAAGCAGACCCTTGGAAGACTTTCCCGAATGAATTGTATGTACATGTATGTAGATCCACTAGAAGTAAAAAGCAAAATATCAGTGCAAAAAAAACTGCTCTCCACTGTAATTTAGCTTCTTTACTCATCCATCTGTAGTCCCAGTCTCTTCACTTTCTATGGGTGAGTAGCAGCGTCCATGTGACAATCAAGCACCTGCATCTCCCAGAAGTGCACTGCAGTCGTTAACCTCTTCCTTAGAAAATACGGTAGTACCTCACAAACAACCTCAGAGATTTCACCAATAAATAGCGCTATAGTACATTGTGTCATGCTTCCCCCAAAAATGTCCTTCTCCACTGTCTAGAGAGATAGCTATTTATTTCTATGAATTTAGAACAGGGATGCCCAACCTGAGGCTCTTCAGCTGTTGCAAAACTACAGCCCCCAGCATGCCTGGATGGCCTTCAGCTATCAGCCTACAGCAAGGCATGGTGGGAGTTGTAGTTTTACAACAGCTGGAGGACCGCAGGTTGGGCATCCCTGATTTAGAAGTAGCGATGGATGAATGAAAGGTGTCCAGACCGCTTCACCTGTGAGGAGGAAAAGAACAAGGAAGATACTGAGCATGGTTGTCCACCACTGAATGTAAGAGGTGGACCAGAAGTTTGGCCAGCAGGGGGCGCTACAAGAGAGAAAAATGTAATGTACATAGAAAATGTAATACATATATTGCATGCATTTCGCAATAATGCTTCATCGGAAATGCCCTAGTCATTGCATAGTAATAGTTTTACCTTCCAGTATGGGGTCATTTATTAAGACCGGCGTTTTAGACCCTGCGCTGGCATTTGATGCACCTAAGTTATGTAGATGCACCAAATATACAACAAAAAGTGGAATCTATTTGGTGATAAATTCCTAAATCCAGAATAAAACCCTGGCCTCATACATCTCTTCAGTACATTTCACTACTATAATGTATTAGAGCCTGCAGACTGACTCTCCTCCCCAGGTGCCCGAGTCACTGAGAAAACAATCTGAGGTGAGACAGGCTGTACCCAGCATCGTGCTGGCACCGTTGATTCCTGCTTCTCATAGTACTCTCTTGTAATGAGCTGCACTGAACTTTCCACTGCAGGAAATAGAAATGACTCCACTCGAGGAGTCATGCTCACATCTACTTGTCTTCTTTAAACACGAACCTATGACAGACGACTTACGTTATTATCATCTTTGCAGGAGAGGTGAAGCAAGTGCTATAGCATCATTGCCGACATCTCCTTTCTCCATGTCTTGCCATGCACTGCTATGCCAGTAATACATGCGGTATACTGTATATATTGAATGCTCTGCTAATGTCATTCACACGTATGTATAGAAATGTTTCTGGATGTTCTCAGATGTGAAGTAATGTGACCATGGGGCAGATTCTCTTCTAGAGATCATGGTAGTAATTCCATTGAGGAACTGCAGCCTCTCCCCGGTGGCAGGCAACAATAGATGTACTCTTCTTTAGCGCATTGAACGTGTGTTGTTAAAGAGGTTATATCATCTCATGGATTAGGGGCGTATCGCTAGGATATGCCACCCATGTCTGATAGCTGCAGGTCCCACCTCTAGCTATTTCTAAAACAAAATATGCAAAGTGAAGGAGAGCGGACAGGGCATGCGTGGCCCCCTCCATTCATTTCTAACGGAGTGCCAAAAATAGTCCAGCGTCAGCCCCTTAGAAGTAAATGGAGTGGTGGCCAAACTTGCATAGTGTTCTTCCCATTCATTTCAATGGGACTTACGTGAATAGCCAAGCATGCCACTTGGCTTTTTTTTGGCATTCCCATAGAAATTAATGGAGGGGAGTCTCACATGCGCAGTCCGCTTTCCTTCACTTTGAAGGCTCCATTTTAGAGATAGCTGCGGGTCCTAGGGGTGAGATCAGAAGCTATCAGACACAGATGGCATATCCTAGCAAATGCCACCAATGCATGAGATGATACAACCCCTATAATATATGTGCCATTCTTTGTCCCATGTGAATATGGAGCCGATCAAAACTTGTTCTTTCTGATTGTTTATGTGACGCAACCAATCATCGCATATTGGCACACATCGTCCTGTGTGAAGAGGAATGTGCTGGCGACAAATAAGGAAACTCTACAGGAATTAATGATTGCAGCAACAATCATTCATCCCCATACAGGTCTAATGATCACCACAAGAGTGGACAATGATCAGGCATGAATGTTTATATTAACACTGATCCCCAATCATTGCTCAATCATATTGCCAAGTATAAATGGACCGTTGATTGTACTCCCTTCTCAATGGTGCCCCCAAGGCAACTGCCTACTCTGCCTAGCCCCAATGCTAACCAGTGTATACGGTATATAAGTGATATAAGATATGTGCTGAATGGAGTTGAAGGAGATGGGCTATACTGAGAGACCATGGGGGTTCATTTACTATGCTGAAATATGCCTAAAGTAGGCATATTTCAGGCGCAGATGGCTATACGCCAGGTCTGAAATGGTGGGCGTTGGTGATGAGGGGCACGAGTTTCGTTCATCATTTTTCATGCCTGTTTTAGGCGTAGAAAATGGTCTAAATGTAAGACAGCTCGGAAGCTGTCTTACATTTAGAACTGGCACTGGATGCCGGCACCTCTTCATAACTTCGGTCGAACCACGCCGGCTTATGGCTTTATTAAGACTGGCGTCTAAAATGCCGGTCTTAATAAATGTGCCCCCATGTCTGCATGGTGTATCAGCAGCTGACGTTGTTGACTTGCAGTCCTGGGTTCAAATCTGATCAAGGGCAACATCTGCATGGAGTTTTTATGTTCTCCAAGTTTACGCGAGCTTCCACCCACACTCCAAAGACATTTAGATTATGTCTGTAAAAGCGCCTTGGAATATGTTGATGCTATATAAGAAAATGTGTAGAGGAAATGAGATATTTAATGAATGAAGACAATCGGGAGCATCCTAAAACCCCTGCTTTGCCCTACCCTCTGCTGTAGGAGGCCTAATTAGTATTTAAAACGATCAATCTCGCTGCCAAAACCAATCATCAAATTCTTATGCTAATAAGGTCTCAATTTAGGGAATTCCCTAATATATTTGTATAGGTCACCAAATATGAACTGATGCATTACCTAGAAGGTGAATATCTCAGATTTAACCATTTTTCCACAAATCCTTCCTGAACCCTGGTCTTCACATAATATAAGAATGTGAAGAATTCCTACCTCAGAGCTGTTTCTTCTACGAAGTTCACTAGATTTTAATGTGGGCTCCGTAAACATCATACTGGGATTTCGCCAGCTAGTAGGTACACTGGAAACTCCAATCCCCCTGTGAACTAGCAGTTGAACAAACAGGAGTTCCTAAGAATAACACACAGTGTCGACCATGAGACATTCCAAACTTATCTGAAACAGGCCGTGCTTTGCAACAAATCAAGCAAAACCTTCTCCAATCAATCTGACGTGACCTAAACTCCATGACGCACATACTCTGTACTATGTAAAATATTCTCAGGGCACAATAAAATGAAAATACATGGAATAATATCTAATATGGCATGAGCAATCTCTCTAGGAATTAGAAGATGAAAAGGATTAAAAGGAGATTTCCCACTTTCAGGTATGGCCACACGGTCAGGTTTCCTGATGTAGTTTTGGAAGCCAAAATCAGGAGTGGATCATAAAAGGAAAGAAGGTATAAAGGACTTCTCTTCTTTTTTGAATTCACTCCTGGTTTTGGCTTCCAAAAACTTCTTCAGAAAACCTAACCATGTGGCCTTACCCTTAGACAGTTACGACATATCCACAGGAGGTATCAAACATGTCTGATAGGTGGAAGCCCTGCCTCTGAAGGCAACTGTGGTCCTCTGATTCCTGTTGTGAAAGTCACAACAGCTGCATGAATGGAGATGTGCCCGCAAGTTCAAGTGTAGAAAAAGACTCCTGTAGACTTTGATGGAGGGAGTTCTACAGCAAGCTCATTGGGGAGCCGGAGCTGAGAATAGGAGTGGTAGTAGTCCAGATGAGATGTTATGCCACTGTGTGCTCCCTCAGGAGAACAAGAATTTATCTTTACTAATTGCAAGATGACAGCAATAGTACATCCAGCAGTAGTTTGTACCCAGTGCAATTTCTCAACCCGGATGGTGAGCTATGGAGGCTGATGATGGCACTCTGAGTATACTAGCCACGAAAGTTCTATCTGTCTCTCCTGATTCTCCTGCTAACAGCAATAAGTTGGCACTTGTGAAATGCAGGCTTGTTAGTGTGTCTGCCCTGAACTGTGGTGATGGGTGTCTTAACACATTTTCCATCACCTGCAATGGAGTCTGTATAGCTATAGTGCTGATCACTCTGTTGAGACACAACACAATGAGACTTCAACACGAGTTTGTACCAATGATGATGGAATCGGCACAATTTGGGTGAATGGGCACCATTGCAGTAGAGCAACATTTCCTGTTCATTGTATAGGACTGTCACAGGGGTTACAGAGGGTTACATTTGGCTGAGATCTTGCAAGCCCTAGCCCATGACAACCTGCTTAAAGAAACGACATGAATCTATGGTCATTTCAAACTGCTTGTAAACACCATGAATCCATGTTAGTGGCTAGAAATGAGCAAAGTTTTTGAAAATTCGATTTGGCTGCTTCACCGAATGTTGCAATTGCACCACTCAGATGCCCTGTTCATAGATGATTGGGGCATCTGACAGAAATAATACAGTGTTAAATAAATAAATACATGCAAAGAGCTGGCCTCGGCCATCATGATCATGAAGATCTAGCACGAATTCTCACTCGGCTTGTCGGCTAGCGTGGTGATTTCATATGACGCCGTGCACGGGATTTCATTTGAGATGTTCAATCAAAATGGCGGCCATCGCCTCTTTGCACTTAAACGGATAAGGAAAGTATTATTTTTTCTCTATTCTTTTAACACCATTCAGGGAAAATCGATTCGCAACCACAAATACAAATTGCTTAATCAAATTTTCCCTGAAATTCGGATCGAAGCCCACTTTGTTATTATTATTCATACTAAAGTCACACTTTCCCATCATTAAAAAAAAAAACTCTTTGAAGGCGATAAGGTTCAAAGACGAAGAAAAGTCTCTGTCGCGTGTGCTCACTTATTTTCCCTGAAATTCGGATCGAAACCCACTTTGAGGATTCCGATTCGCTCAACACTATTAGTCGCATTTCACAATTCATACTAAAGTCACCCTTTCCCATCATTAAAAAAAACTCTTTGAAGGCGATAAGGCTCAAAGACGAAGAAAGGTCTGCGTGGTGTGCGCTCACGTACGGCAGATGCTCTCTTGCTATTGATATATGGGGTCTCTGACAGCACTCTGACAACGTACAGTATGTCCTCCCTTGTTCAAAGTGTCCCTTTGGAAATGCAAAGTGGGCGATCGATGCAGGCTTGTCATGACTAAAAGCTTCTTCGAGTGTAGCAAGGGGCTAATTACTAATCAATCTGTTTGAAGGGACGGGGAGAAGGCTTTGAACAGTAATGTGCAAAAGACGGGAACATGTCTGGAATCAGAAGTATGAAGAATCACTTTGTGTGTCCGGGCCTCATTATGAAATTTACAACGACAATCATGACATCATCTTCTAAGAACTTTCCCCCTGTAATACCTTTGCCCTTTGGTGAGGACGGGTTGATATGCATATGGGAGACCAAGTCTGTGGTATTGCATGGATTTACAGTCTACTGAGTCTAGGTGGGCATAGTATTGCTCAGAGCACTATTTAAAGGTGTTTTCCAGGAGTACAATATTGATGACGCATCCACAGGAGAGATTACTAATATCTAGTGGGGGGCCAGCTCCCACCACTCCCGCTGATCAGCTGTTTGAGGAGGCTGCGATGCTCAGGTGAGCGCTGCAGTCTCCTTACAGCACACCAACCACACTGCCGTACATTGTATAGTGGTCGTTCTTGGTACTGCAGCCAGGCCCATTCACTGAGCTTCACATAGGCTATGTGACCTATGAACGTGACATCACTAGTCTAGGAAGGTGCCTTCACCATAGCCTCTTCAATCAGTTGATTTATCGAGCGTCAGACCCCCCACCAATCAAATTTTAATAATCGATCCCGAGGATAGGTCATCAATATATGAATTCCGGAAAACCCTGTTTAAAGCTACAGCAATTGCCCAGAGCATTATAAGAACAAATTCAGCCAACAATTCAATCACAATGCTGTGAAGGGGATATTATTAAATTGGTTGTCTCACTTCAGCAAATGGCATTTATCATGTAAAGAAAGTTACTTACTGATGTATTGTGATTGTCCATATTGCCTCCTTTGCTGGCTGGATTCATTTTTCCATCATATTATAGACTGCTCGGTTCCATGGTTACGACCACCCTGCAATCCAGCGGCAGTGGTCGTTCTTGCACACTATAGGAAAAAGTGCCCGCCTCACTGGTGGCTGGGGCCATGGGAGTGCACATACACAGGACGGCGATTTCTCCTACAGTATACAAGCATGCACATCACTGCAGGCTTACAAGTGGTCATAACCATGGAAACGAGTAGTGTATGATGTGATGGAAAAATTAATCCAGCCAACAAAGGCGGCAATATGGACAATCACAAAACATTAGCAAGTGTCTTGAATTAAAGGGATTGTCCCACGAAAAATATTCTACAGTTTTCAAACCAGCACCTGGATCTGAATACTTGTAATTGCATGTAATTAAAAGTTGATCTGTATAGCACCACCTGCAGTTTTTTTTTTATTATTTCTTTGACCTGCTCACTGAGATGGCCGCCCATGCTCAGTTTCATCCTTCAACTGCCTCCTGAGCTGTGATAGGGAGAGCTTATAGATACACCTTCTGAGCTGTGATAGGGAGGACATGGATACGCCCCCTTAGCCGCAGCAGAAAAGACACTCCCCTGTCAGCTTGATATAAATCTAATAAAGTAATGAATGGGGAGATCTCTGGATCCATGTGAGGTACAGGGCTGGTTCTAGCTTTGTTAGAAAGAGATTGTCATGTACTATATAATGTCTGATTTTCATTTTTACATTAGTCATGGGATAACCTCTTTAACATTATGTACGTGATGCACTATGCAGCCTTGGCTTGGGTTACATATAGTTAGATTTGCTGACAGATTCCCTTTAGTGATGATTGAGCACCGCGATGCTCAGGTGCTTGGGTGCTCTGGCCGAACACTGGGTGTGCTCAAGGGCTCGGTCGAGCACCAGAGTATAATGGAAGTCAATGGGAGAACACCAGGCACCCCTGCTCTGCAGAGGGGAGAGTGTCTGGTTCATAGGGAAACGTGAGAAAATGGTAGAAACACCACTGAAATGGTCGATGTCCTAGTATTACGCCACTTTACGGAATGATAATAATACCCCCAAAAACCGAAGATAGCATCAATTTTAGAGAAAATATTGTTAGGAAACATATATTTACTTGTATATAAAGCGCAAGTAGCAGCACGCCCTCACCCCTAATGTTTTACACAGTCAGATCAGCAGCAGACACTCGCCCCTAATGTTTTAGATGTTCAGATCAGCAGCAGGCACTCGCCCCTAATGTTTTACACGGTCAGATCAGCAGCAGGCACTCGCCCCTAATGTTTTAGATGGTCAGATCAGCAGCAGGCACTCGCCCCAAATGTTTTACACGGTCAGCTCAGCAGCAGGCACACGCCCCTAATGTTTTAGATGTTCAGATCAGCAGCAGACCCTCACCCCAAATGTTTTTCAGTGTCAGCAGCACTGAAGGTCAACTTGTCAGGAGGAGGACCAGAGTGAAGAAGTGGAAGAGGAGGTGGTGGACGATGAAATCACTGGCCCAACATGGGAAGGAGGCAAGTTGAGCGAGGACAGCAGTACAAAGGGGGAGGGATCCGCAGCACTGCAACAGGCTGGAAGAGGTGGTGGGGTGGCAAAAGGGAGAATGTAGGCCACACCAACAAGTGTGGACGATAAAAGAATTGTCATTTGCAAACTGTGCCGTACCAAAATGAGCAGGGGCATGAACACTAGCAACCTGACCACCACCAGTATGATCTTCATGGCAGCAAAGCACCTTAATAGGTGGGCGAAAACGCCTCGATCCACAATTGGTGTCTTCGGGTCACACCACTGCCTCCTCTTCCCTGTGTTACGTGCTAGCCAAGACGCAGGCCCGATGCCTCCCGCCCTGCACCTGGACCCTCGCAAGCACCATCAGCGAGCACATCCACTTCTGTGTTCCAGCGCAGCGTACAGATGTCCATACCCCAGGCCTTTGAACGAAAGCGCAAATACCCAGCCACCCACCCACAGGCCATAGCACTAAATGCACACCTTTAAAAATTGCTGGCGCTCAAAATGTTACTTGTGAACACTGAGGCTTTTCGCAGTCTGATGGCGGCTGTCCCTTGTTACTCAATACCTATTATACTATTTTTGCCGGTGTGCCCTCACCGCCTTACACCAGCATCTGTCCCGAAACATAACCCGTGCCCTGACCAACGCAGTTACTGGGAAGGTCCACTTAATGACTGACACATAGACAAGTGCTTCTGGCCAGGGATGCTACATTTCCCTGATGGCACACTGGGTGAACGCTGTGGAGGCTAGGAATGAGTTGTATACTGGGATGGCACAGGTGCTACCGACACAAAGGATTGCGGGCCCTACCGTACTTCCATCAGCAACCCCTCCTTCTCCTCCACCACTTCCATCTAGGAATTCTCATCTTGCAGCACCAGTCAGCCATCAGACAGTAGCTGGAAGCAGTTTAACACAGCGGTGGGGAAGCGGCAACAGGCTGTGCTGAAACTTATTTGCTTAGGTGACAAGCAACACACCACCACAGTGCTGTGGCAGGGTATAAGGGACCAGGCTGAGCTGTGGCTCTCGACACTCAACCTACAACCAGGCGTGGTTGTGTCTGATAACGGCCTCAACTTGGTGGCGGCTTTGGAGATCGGCAAGCTCACACACATACTGTCACGCTCAGGTGTGGGGGGAAAACCACACAGAGCGTAGGAGGGAAAGAAGGTTAGGCCTGGAAACTAAGGAAGGAAGATGGACACCTCCTAAAGGAAACCCTGACTCTAATCCTGACTGACTACCAGTATGAACAGCCCTCAAATGTAGGCGAGTTCATACACAGGAACCTAAACCAAACTGACCCTATAGGACGCTGGAACTAATGACAGGAATGAGTTTACCTGTTCATCCAACAGGAAGGACAAACAGGGGTCTCCCTCAGGCCAAACAACTGCTTCAACTTAGTGGTTCAGCGGTTTCTCAAAACTTACACCAATTTGCCTGAGCTGCTGGTGAAGGTGCCCATTTCCGAAAGTTACCTACAACTTCTGACGGTCTGGCAACGCTGCAGCAGCGCTTACACTTGCCAGCTCACTGACTGCTGTGCGACCTGAGCACGCGCTGGAACTCTACCTGCTCACAATAAAGACGGACAGCGCTGCATGTGGAAAAGGTTCTGATAAGCGGTGAAATGGTAAAGGAGTACCTAGCTGACAATGTCAACATCCTCAGCGATCCCTCTGTGCCTTATAATTATTGGGTGTCTAAGCTGGACACGTGGCATGAACTGGCTTGGAGGTGCTGGCCCTGCCGACAGTGTTTTGTCGGAGCTGTTATTTAGTGCAGCTGGGGGCATAACTCTTAAGCGCATCCGCCTGTCAACTGAAAATGCTGACGCTAATCAAAATGAACAAGGCCTGGATTGCCCCTGACTTCGCTAACCCACCAGAGGAAAGCGGCTGAACATAAAGGAACTTTAAATGTGGCTTTTAAGGTATGTACCTATTGATGAAGCCATGGATTTGCATTGGTAATGCCAGATCCCATAGAAGGAGGAATTTTAATATGATGGTGATATATGCATGAAAATGTAGTCCCCAAATACAAATTTCAAGGACCACAGCTGCCGTAGGTTGGGGGAGGACTGACTGTTGGCATAAAATCTTCCATAGATCATGGATAAGGCTACTTTCACACTTTTTGCTGGATCCGGTAAGGCTCAGTAAAAACGCTTCCGTTACTGATAATAAAACCGCCTGCATCCGTATGAACAGATCTGGCTGTATTATGTTTAACATACGCAAGACAGATCCGCCATGGACACCATTGAAAGTCAATGGGGGACAGATCAGTTTTCTATTGTGTCAGAGAAAACGGATCCATCCCCATTGACTTGCATTGTGGGTCATGCCGGATCCATTTTGTTCCACATCCCATGAGGGAAAGAAAACTGCAGCATGCTGTGGTTTGCTCTCCGGTACAGAAATGCAACCAAATGGAAGGGAATGCATTTTGGAGCACTCCTTTCTGTTCAGTTCAGTTTTGTCCCCACTGACAATGAGTGGGGACATAACGGAATAGTTTTTTTCCGGTATTGAGCCCCTATGACGGATCTCAATACCAGGAAGTAGTAACACTAGTGTGAAAGTAACCTAATAGAGGCCAATGGGCATATTCCTTCCAACATCTGATCATGTTGTCAACAAGGACCTTTAGCATCTTGTACCATTGAATGTAAATGTTACGCAGCACTGTGTGCAGAAACCCTTGTGTTGGACCCGTGCTATGCACGCTGTGGATAGAAGATAAGATAAAGGAGGCCATCACTTTTGAAGTTTTATAGCTCGCATTAAGACATCTATTCTAGTAATATCATACATCTGCTATACCAAAAATGCACATTTCCAAGAGCATCTGTTTTGATAAATCTCCCTCCGTGTTTTATGTGGATGATCAGCGCGGTTCGATTAAAGGTCATGAGGAGGGAGTTCTGGCCAGCGCTATGAAAAAAGAGACCGCTCACATTTTTCAGAGGAAGAATATGGATCATAGATTAGGAACATTTGTTGATTTCTTTCCCTTAATATCAGGCATTAAATGGAAAACTAAAACTATTTCATTCCAAAAAATAATGCAATTCAAGACAATTAGGGCATGTTCACATGAGTCGGGTCTGCTGGGACATTTTGGCACTGCATCTGATGGAGCCGATCCGAATTTCAGGGAAAATTTGATTCGCCACAAAGCCGAATTTCCTCATGTTTCGTGGTAGCGAATCAATTTTCCCTGAAATGGTGTAAACCCCCCCCCAAAAAAAAAAATCATACTTACCTCATCCATTTGCTCGCGACTGACTGGCCGCAAAGTAATTTGTCACAAAGCAAATTTTTTTTGCTAAATTTGGCAAAACTGGTGAATAGAATTTATTCGCTCATCTCTACACTACACCAAAGCGCTGCAGGCTTGGTGCAGATTTCACCCTCTGTATTGCAAAATCTGCAACATAATTTGACATGTAGAGGATTGTAAGAGGACCTGTCACCACTCCTGACATGTCAGTTTTAGTAACTATTTGCATCCCCCATGTAATAAAAATTCTGGAGCATCTATTCTTATGGCTCTATGTTGTACCATTCCTTTATTATTATTCCTGCTAGAAGTTATGAATGAATTACTAGCAATTTGCAATGAAGGTCCAGATGGGTGTTACCAGTTAGGGAGTGTCCTGCACACTCTGGCACTTTGCAATTAGTGCTTCTTTACTGGGCCTCCCAGCCTGAGCTAGCTGTCCTTCCCTCTCTCTCAGAAGGCTGGTACCCTGGTCAAATGTCTGGTGGCCTAGGGTCTGTGGCTTAGTTTTCCAGCTGGCCATCTGGTCACCTTCCTGCCTGAGCTAGTGTCATGCTCTGGTGTGGAGGGAATAGCCACACCGAGCGTACAAGGGAAGGGAAAAGACCAAAACCAGGGAAACGGTCACCTCCTGCAGGGAACCCTGCAACTAGGCCCTGACTGACTACCAGTATGAACAAGCCTTAGTGGTAGGAGAGTTCATACACAGGAACCTAATAGTAAATTCACCCTAAAGAACCCTGCAGCTAGTGACACAGGAAAGAGTAAACCCGTTCCTCCAAGAGTAAGGATGAACAGGAGACTCCAGAAGGAAAACCACAAAAGGGAAAATGTCACTTATCTTAAAGCAGATATTGCAGCAACCGGATCTCAGCCGAGATCCACACCACACACTACAAAGTAGGCAGAAAGTATAAACCGCAGTGAATCCTGGGAGAAGAAGGAATAAATAGAGGAAAGACAATTACCACAGCCACAACAGCTGAGGGGAAGAGGTGTGGTAAATAGCAACTAAACCAAGGGAAAAGCATGTCAAATTATGTCACTTTTGAAAGCCGTGCAGAACGTCTGATACCAGACGCAAGCCCACACGTGACAGCTAGCTGTCCCTCCCTATCTCTCTCAGAAGGCTGGTACCCTGGCCAAAGATCTGGTGGACCAGGGTCTGTGGCTCAGTTGTCCAAACAGAAACACTGTTGCAATTTCAGTCTGTCATAGACTTGCAGAGTTTCAATACAAGTCTATGGGAATGACACCATAGAGTTCCATTGTAAAAAAAATATATACTTTTTTTTTTTTTACTGGACTGTGCAGGATACAAGAACGTGGTGTGCTGCGTTTTTGTGTCCTTTTTTGCAACATATATGTCAAACAGAGACATAAAACATGATGTGAATCCACCCTAAGCAGTTTTTCCGAGTACAAAGATGCAAATAACAGAGCTAAACCCTAAATGTCAGTGTCTCTATTTTTCCCTTCAAAACCTTGCATAGTCTCTTATAGTAACTGTGAAAGATTTCTAACTTCTCAGTGCATAGGAAGAAAGTCCCAAAGTCTCTCAGTATTAGATGACTGTGCAATTAACCCATTCCACATGCAGTATAGATATAGTGCAATAACAGTGCAAATGAACAGGATATATTATAATAAGCATAGAAAATGCAGTTCAATGATATAAAACAGTATAAGTGCATACAACTGCATAAATCACAGTGAAAGTTAACCCTTGAAACTTCAATAAAACAGTTAGTTCATGGGTTTGTGTACTAATAGTATGAGTGAATGCCCACAAACATCCATATTCCAAAGTATCCTTCCTCCAGGGCACTACAAAGAGCATTTTGTTCCTTCTGTAGAATGATTTTACTTGGTTGTACTATGCTGACATTTTATAAATGCAATATACTATTTTTACTGTGTTTAGCCCCCTGTGCTGTCGACAGTCGACCTCATTGGGAAGGTAGCCTGACTTTTACGAAAAGTTAATGTGTGCTTTGCCTGTGTTGTGACTGAAACACTATCAGCCGATTTCAATCTCAGTCAAACCCTCACTATCGCCTCAAAGCTATTTTGAGCCCTGTGTGTTTGGACAGTTATTATTTGGCTGGATCGCGTTGACTGTTTCAGTTAATGATCGCTTAGTACTTAGTCCAGGCATTGGACAAAATATAGCAAAACATGGCAGCTCTATACATCTCAAACCCCAGACTCCACCTCAGAAGCCATCAAGTCTCTTTGGGCTCCGAGCTATGCAGAACAAATCATGGACATAAATGAGAGGGGGCCAGGGAAAGCAACAAAAAAAAAAAAAAAGCCAAGTCTGTAGGACGAGATGTTGGGTGATGGAAAAAACAACTATGCAGATGTAAAGGAGAAAAGGTCCAGAGAACAGATGGAGAGGTCAACGTGGAAAGAAGCGTCAAGGAGGCGGAAAAGAAAAGAATGATGAAAAAAAGATACAAAAGCAAAAAACAAATCCTCAGATGACAAAATAAAACTGTATTTTTTTTTAAATAACACAATACATGTGTGCCTGATCATACAAGGCTTAGAAATATCCATAGGAAGAAAAGGTATAAGGCTGGTGTCACCATTAGTTATTTTTAGGTAATTTTTGCTGAGGGTTTTTGTTTGACGTGGGTCACATGGGCACTGAAGCCAATGGCTGGCAGCATCGGTGACATGTCCAGCATGTATCATGTGGCCCAGTGACATGACACATAAGGGACATGTCAATGGCCAGCTGCAGCGGCCACATTTATTTATTTTATTATTGCAATGTTTTTTTTATGTGACACATAAGGCTTTATATTATGTTTTTAGAGATTATTTTCTTTTTTAGTTTTATTTGGGGAAAACTGCAAAAAAAAAAATATTTTTTTTTTAAAACTATAGCTCAATGTTCTTTAATTATGCAAATTTACACCAAAATAAATTATTGAAATAACACTATGGTGGTGGTTTTGGTTGGAATGGGAATTTTTAATTTTATTTTTTTTTCTATTTTATTATATTTTTTGATTGTTTTTATATATGGATTTCGGCACATCATTAAGAGACCTATGGAGGACATTGACACTTTTTTCCTTTAAGGGGGTTATTCAATCCCTAAAATACACCCCAAAATGCCCGGGCACCTCATCATGGTTATACTTACCCCGCTCCCCTGGCACCTGCATCACTCCTGATGCCCGCACGGCCACCGCTGCATCTCCCCATAATGCAGATCAAAACATCCGGCAACGGGCAGGGAGGGTCAGCCAATAGCAGGCTGCGACAGGCACGAGCCTTCCTAGCATTGCGGGTGACACTAGGGAGGCTCATTCCCATCGCGGCCTGCTATTGGGTGCCCCCCCCCATCGACAGATGTTTGGATCGAAGCAACAAGTAGATGTAGTGGCAGCCATGCAGGTATAAGAAGTGACACGAATGCCTGGGAGCGAGGCAAGTATAACCTGTATGAGGTGCCCAGTCATTTTGAGGGGCATTTTAGGGGCTGGATAACCCTTTAAACTTGGACTTTTTTTCACTGGAACTGGGGTACTCAAAGGAACTCCATTTGTAGGGGAAAACAGACACCTGTTGTGGGGTATTGCACACATGCAGACATGATAAGGGTCTGCTAAGACCCTGCAGCTCTGCTCTGTCCCGTAGACTCAGTGATCATGTGATTTCTGGGCCTTATGCACTGCATTGCTCTTAAATTATTATTAAATATTATGTGCTGAAGAAAGTAGAAGGCAGAAGCAGTAATAAACCGCTTCTGTCTTCCCCTTGGGGTTCCTGGCTGCCAGTGATAGCTGGGGACCCGACCTGCTCCTGCAATCCAGCAGCATGTACAGTGCTCCAGATTGAAGTGCAGGACCAGGCGCCATACATGTATCACACTCCAGATTAAAGCCCAACACCATGCGTCGTACATGCGTCTCTGTCAGGTCGATTACTTGTTTTTCTACTTGGGTATCATCTTACCAATTGTAAATTGCTGTGAAATGTTTTGATGTTTTATAAACTGGGCATATTTGGTTATATTTTAAAATTGTAGGAACAACTTCTATATTTTTGCTAATATTTTAAAAGATGGATCCAATTATTATTTCAGACAGCCGGAACATCACACTAGACAGGAAGATCATTGGCAGAATTAACTGTATATCTACTGCCATCTGAAAGAAGATTTTAGTTTGGCCCGTCCTAACATATTAGATACTGTAAAATGTTAGTCCAATATCACATTGCATAAAACACTGGTCTATAAGAAGAGCTCCAAACCGGCGACGAACGGGTTATACAAAGAATGCCAGCCATTTAAAAAAATACATTGTAAAAAATTATAGAACAAGATCACGGAATTGGTGGAAAACTGAGAGGTGTCTTCGTAGCCAGGGGTTTTTTTCTTTCAGAAAACAATGTTGCTTGGCAGGATTGGTGATTTTTTTTTCTTTTTTCTTATGGCACTAAACCAGGGAAGGAGCTGAATGCAGAAAACAAATATGAAATGAAATATGGCACAGATTTGGCAATATCCTGCAGGATAAACTCAAGACAGAAAGAATCGAGAGAGAATGCAAAGAGTGCGGGAGAAAGAAAACAAAGGTTTGGCACGAATGTTATAATCAAGAATTCAAGGTTAACGTCCTGGAGAGAACGTGGGGGTGGAATAGACGATGAAACTTAACCTTTTCGTGCCTAATCTTTGACAAGAACTATAACGTACTTACATTGCTGTCATTAAGGTTCCTTAGTAAAATTTAATCCAATTCTTTCCTACTTCTCGCTTACTGCAGATGACAATGGGTGAACTTTTTAGCACCCTGGACAGCTACCGTTATTGCACCCACATTGACTTTTGTGCTTTCAACTGTGCAGCCCTTGTGTCATCGCATGAAATACGAACTGCTCTGTCCGAGCCCAGTATAAAAGCACATCAGCTCCGTCCTCCCCAAATATCCTCAGAATGTAAATTGAAAACCACAAAATTACTGGGGTTTGTTTCTTTATGATACCCCTACAGCCTGAGCCAAGACTAGCAGAGTCCAATATTAGGGTCATTTACTAAGAGCTGCACCTCCCTCTGCTTCACATTAAGGAAATATCATATTGCTTCAGCTGTAGATTCAGCAATTTGTTCTGTGGTCTTTTTCATACTTTTGTTTGTTGCCCTTGTAGATAAAACAAATATACATTATATTTAAGGGATTTTTTTTAAAACAATTTGATTATGCCCCCCTAGCATGTATCATCTAGTGAAAGACCCATACTTACCTGCTTCCCATGCTCCGGTTCTGTGCCTTTGGTCCTGTTCCACCATTTCCAGACCTCAGCTTGCTGTCTTCCAGCCGAGTATGGATATGGTCACCTGTGCCACTGCAGCCAATGTGTTATATTGGTGGCCAGTGTCCCTCACTGCCCAGCTACTTCTATTAGGAACATTACTTATTGACCTACTACTACTCCCATTTTTGCCAAGACCACATCTCTCCTCCTCTCCTTGCTCTCAGTGCACTTTCACGTCTGCTTCTAATTATTAATCTACTACAAATGCTGGACAGTCCTCTCACTCCTTGCTTGAGGTTAGGGTCCTAGTTTACTAGTTTAACCATAACTGGGCAAACCCATTATGGAAGTAATTTGCAAGAATTCTTGAAGACATCCCAGGGGATTTTTGAGGAGAACTTGATCTGTTGCCTCCTCTCTACTCCAACTTTTTCAGAGTAGTCTCACAGTTGGTCAGTACGCTATCCAATCCCAAACTCTGAGTAAATCAAGGATGAACTGGTTGGTTAAGACATACCTTCCACTCCAAAGGCCTTGGTCTCTCTTCCTTAACCACTTCAGATCTGGGCCATTTACCCCCTTCCTGACCAGGCCTAATTTTGCAAATCTGACATGTATCACTTTATGTGGTAATAACTTTGGAACGCTTTTACTTATCCAAGCGATTCAGAGATTGTTTTCTCGTGAAACATTGTACTTCAAGTTAATGGTAAATTTGAGTCGATATGTTTTAATTTTATTTATAAAAAAATCCAAAAGTTAACAAAAATTTGAAAAAATTCACTGTTTTCTAGATTTGAATCTCTCTGCTTTTAAGACAAATAGTAATACCCCTTAAAATACTCATTAATTGACATTCCCCATATGTCTACTTTATGTTGGCATCATTTTGGTAGTGTCATTTTATTTTTTTAGGACAGTAGAAGGTTTAGAATTTTAGACGCAATTTTTGCAAATTCGCAAAATCAACTTTTTTAAGGACCAGTTCAGTTCTTTAGTCAGTTTGTGAGGCTTACATAATAAAAACCACCCATAAATTACCCCATTTTAGAAACTACACCCCTCAAACTATTCAAAACTGGTTTTAGAAATGTTGTTAACCCTTTAAGTATTACACAGGAATTAAAGCAAAATAGATGTGAAATTCCAAAATTTCACTTTTTTTGCAGATTTTCCATTTTATAAATTTTTTTCCTGTAACACATCAAGGGTTAACAACAAAACAAAACTCAATATTTATTACCCCCGATTCTGCAGTTTGCAGAAACACCCCACATGTGGTCGTAAACTGTTATTTGGGAATACGCCAGGGCTCAGAAGGGGAGGAGCAGCATCTGCATTTTCTAACATGGAATTTTCTGTTATGGTTTTTAAGAGCGATAACTTTTTAATTTTTTTGTGGACTGAGCTGCGTGAGGGCTTATTTTTTTGTGGGACAAGCTGTGCTTTTTATTGGCACCATTTTGGGGCACATCCGGCTTTCTGATCACTTTTTAATCTAATTTTTGGGAGGTTAAGTCACAAAAAAAACAGTTTAGGGGCATTTTTCTATATTTTTTTTACAGCGTTCACTTGATGGGGTAGATCATGTGATATTTTTGTAGAGCCAGTTGTTACGGACGCAACAATACCAAATATGTCTATGTTTTATTTATTTTTTTTACGTTTTACTCAATAAGAGCATTTTTAGAAAACAAAATCATGTTTTTGTGTTGCAATTTTTTCAGAGCCATATTTTTTCCATTTTTCTGGCTATGATCTTGTGTGGGGGCTCATTTTTTGTGGGATGAGGTGAAGTTTTTATTGCTACCATTTTGGGATGCATACGACTTTTTGATTGTTTGATATTATGTTTTTTGGTAGGTGAGGCGACAAAAAAAAGCTGTTTTGGCATAATTTTTATTAAATTTTTTTTTACGCTGCTCACTTGATGGGGTAGATCATGTGATATTTTTATAGAGCCGGTCATTGCGGACACGGTGATACCAAATATGTCTATTTTATTTATTTATTTTTATTTGTAACATTTTTTTAATGACATATTTGTGGGAAAATTATTTTTTATATGTGATTTTTTTTTTTTTACACTTTGTGTCCCCCATAAGGTCATACAAGACCTCTGGGGGACATTTAAGTTTTTTTTTTCACAAGTGATTTCTCCTGTAACGGGCTGACATAGTAGCCCCAGTTACAGTGGAAATACATCCCCAGAGAGGCTGTACAGCATAATACACGTATACAGATCAGGAAGCACTATGTGCACTTCCTGTTCCGGCCCAGCGGTCACGTGATCGCCAGGGCCGGGAGCGTGCAGGGCTGATCGGGTCTATGAGAGACCCGGCAGCTCCTGCACGCTCCCGGCCCTGGCGATCACGTGACCGCTGGGCCGGAACAGGAAGTGCACATAGTGCTTCCTGATCTGTATACACAGCGCTCGGTGAGCGCTGTGTATACAGCGATCTACAAGGCAGGGACCCCTGGGAACTGTCTCTGCCTTCTCTATGGGGTACCCTGCTGTCAGTGACAGCAGGTACCCCACTGTGCAGCTGCACGATTAGCGTGCATCTGCTATCTCTGAATGGATGTTCAGAAACGTCCATTCAGAGATAAGTAACCACTTCCCGGACATTTATAGTCAATGGGCGGACGGGAAGTGGTTAAGTTCCAGGAGCATGCCAAAAAGGCAGCTTGTGAGAAGAAATCTCTTCAATTGCCTTCTACATTTAAAAAAACAATGTCTCCTCCTTCTTCTTCCTCAACTTTTACTCCAAAGCCAATTCTGGTAGACATAGTCAGCACAGGCGCATTAACAACCTTAGTCTGTACTTTGGAGAGAAGGAACACTATGCCCGCACTTGCTCCATAATGCAGGAAACTCCTGAGCCTTGGGTTTGTGGGAGAAATGGCCCTAGGTGAAGACTCACTCTCTTCAAAATTAACTTTTGCCATTGAACTATCCGGTGAAGGTATGCAGTTCACTATACAGGCCGTCGTTGACTCTGGTTAGGTAAGACACTTCCTGCATGAGGCCTTGCTGAACCAGTATCAAATTCATGTTCAGTATCTAAAGAAGCCCTGGGTGGTAACAACCATCTATGGAAAAGCTCTTGAAATATGTCAAAAAGCACTTGGAGATTCATGTGGATGTAATCCACTCAGAGAAAATCACCTTGAATGTCCTGCCTGTCTGTACTAATGCTCTACTCATAGGCCTTCCTTGGTTCAATTTGCATAGTCCTGTCTTGGACTGGAACACAAATACTTTGTTGGGGTCCTGCTTGCCATTCCCAATGCCTGATGACTGTTATACCTATCTGGACTTCACCTATTCCGCAAAACCTGCATTGCTTACCAGCCGCATATTACTGTTATGCTGACATAAATATCCGCTACTCTTGATACTGTAACTTTTCAACAGGTTGCATGGCTCCAGGATCTTTACCAAACTAGATTTAAGTGGAGCACATAATTTAATTCGTATTTGAAAACAAGATAAATGGAAAACTGCCTTTAATACTGGCGATGGCCACTATGAGTATCTGGTTATGCCATTTGGACTCAGTAATGTCATAGCAGTTTTTCAAGAATTTGTAACTGATTTATTCCAGAACCTTCTCTGCACTTGGTATACCTTGTGGTATACCTTGACGACATCTTCTCATCTGATCTGACCTCTCACCACAGGCATGTTCACATTGTATTCCAGTGTCTTACAGAAAATAGACTATACACAAAATTTGACAAGTGTATCTTTGCGAAAACTACCTTTCCTTTCCTGGGTTGTATACTTTCTTATCAAGGACTTCACATGGATCCTGAGAAGTTATCAGCAATACTGAGTTCGCCACCTCCTACCGGCTGACGTGCAATTCAACTTTTCCTGGGTTTTGCAAATAATCATCAGCAGTTTATTCATCACTTCTCCTCCTTATCCAAAAATGGGCTGATGCCAAAGAATGGACACAAGAGACTGAGTTTGCTTTTCAGACTCTGAAACAGGCCATTTCCTCTGTACCTGCCCTCCACCATCCGATATCATAAAACAATTTTTCCTAGAGGTGGATGCATCCTTTGTAGGCGCTGGTGCCATACTCTTGCAAAACAGGAACTCTGGGAAAATGTGCACCTGTGATTTATTTCTCTATGGCCTTCTCCTCTGCAGAATGGAATAATTCCAATGGGACTGGGAGCAACTGACCATAAAATTGGCCTTGGAGGAGTGGTGCCATCTTTTAGAAAGATCAAATCACCCAGTAGTCATCTATACTGACACAAAAATCTGACCAATCTGCTCAGCTACTCAATTCTGCCAGGCCCACTGGTCACTATATTTTGCCCATTTTAATTTTTCTTAGCATTTTCATCAGGCAGACAAGAATATAAAGGCAGATGCCCTTTCTCATTCCTTTGATACTACTGATCATGATATTGAGCCTGAGCACTTAATAGATCCAGCCTATATTGTTCCCATCGCTTCAGGTCAGATTAAGGACATCCCTCCACGGAAATATATTTCTCTGGCCAGACAAACACATGTCCTCTCCTGGGGATGTAAGTTTAAACTGGCAAGGTATCCAGGAGTTTGTAAAACCCTTGCATTCATCTCCAGGTATTATTGATAGACTTCTTTTTGTCAGGATGTCCAAAACTTTATTTTTGTTTGTGTGAATTGCGCTCAGAACAAGCCTTCCTTTGCCAATACTCCATGGAAACACAATGGAATGGATTTCATTACTGATCTTCCTCCCCCTTCCGGATGAACGGCTATTTGGTAGAACTGGACTACCTTTCAACATACCATGGTCTATTTGTTTATCAAGCTTATCTTTCATTTACATGGTCTTCCTCAGAATATTGTTTCAGAGGAGTACAGTTCAGTCCTAACTTCTGGAGATCATTCAGCAGGTTGTTGGATGTAGACTTGGATTTCTCCTCTGCTTATCACCCACAGTCCAATGGGCAGGTGGAAAGAACTATCCAGATTTTGGAGAACTGTCTGCGCATCTTTATCTCCCCTAAGCAAGGTAACTGATTGTCCCTGCTCCCTTGGACCAAGTTCTGCCACAATGACCACTCCAATCAGTCTACAGACAAGTCACCTTTCTTTAATGTTTATGGACAGCAGTAGCACCCTTGTCTTCTTGTACCTAATTTATTCACCAATGTGCCAGCCGCAGGTTCCATGGCCAAGAAACCAAAGCTTCCCTGACCCAGAGTTCTACATCCATGAACAGATGTGCAGACAAGAAACTAAGCGTTCCTCAAAAATTTTCTCCTGGAGACAGGGTTTGGTTAATCTCAAGAAATATCCTGAAATATCTGAAATTCGCTCCTCAGTTCTTTAAATACTTTTAGATCAATGACCTCTGTCTGTCTCTGCCCCACTACTTCTATTAGGAATATTATTCATTGAACTACTACTCCCATTTTGGCCATCACCACCACTCCCCTCTTCTTCTCGCTCTGTGTGCAGTTGCACACCAATCTGCTACAAATGCTGGACTGCTCTCTCACTCCTTGTCTGAGCTTAGTGTCCTAGTTTAACCAATAATGGTGTGCCATTCTTATTCTCTGCCCGTGTATCCATCTGCTGTTTACCGAATCTTATACTACGATGCCTGCCCTGACCTTAGCCTGTCTACTGTACTGACCCTTTTCTACCAGCCCTGAGCGCTTGATCCGTTTTCTTTTGTGTCCGAGAAAATGGATCCAGTACCATTGACTTACATTGTGTTTCATGCTGGATTTGTCTTGCTCCGCATCTCGCAGCATTTTTCTTTCCAGCATGGGAATGCAACCAAATGGAATGGAATGCTTTCTGGTGCACTCTGACCTGTTTAGTTCAGTTTTGTCCTCGTTGACAATGAATGGGGACAAAACGGAAGAGTTTTCCTCCAGTATTGAGATCCTATGACGGATCTCAATACCGGAAAGGAAAAACACATATGTGAAAGTAGCCTTAGACTATTTGAAAAGATAACTAAAACCAATAAAAGGGTATTTGTGGTCAGAAAGTGACCTATTGTTGTATGTTAAACAATTAAAATTTTTATTTTTAAAAATTTTTTCCATGTACCTGTCCATATTTTTTTAAAAATCCTAAATCCTGCAATATTCATACTTGCCACTAGACCTATAATATGTGAAGACTTCTTATTCTTTGAAAGTAGCCCGATGGGCCATAGACACAACAGACTACAGGGGACACTTTTGACCTCTATGGGGAATTTTTCTAGGTATGCTCTAAGACCTGTCCAGAGGTGTAGATAAAGCTACTTTCACATCTGCGCTTTCCCTTTCCGCTATTGAGATCCGTCATAGGATCTCAATACTGGAGGAAAATGATTCTGGTTTGTCCCCATTCATTGTCAATGGGCACAAAACTGAACTGAACTAAACGGAGTGCACAGAATGTATTCTGTTCCATTTGGTTCTGTCCACATTGCGGACAGAATATCATCATGATTCACAATGTAAATCAATGGGGATGAATCCGTTTTCTCCGACACAATAGACAATGGATCCATCCCCCATTGACTTTCAATAGAATTCATGACGGATCCATCATGGCTATTTTAAAGATAATACAACCGGATCCGTTTATAACGGATGCAGACGGTTGTATTATCATGCCAGAAGCGTTTTTGCTGATCCATGATGGATCCAGCAAAAATGCTAGTGTGAAAGTAGCCTAAGCTGTGATATCACCTATCGTGAATGGTGGATCCTGTGCTATCTATAAAGAGGTGATATCTGTGATTGTAATTATGCCTGTGATGATAATGAGATGGCTACAGGAAGCCTCCAGATATTATTAGGCCTAGTGGCTAATGCCAAAACTACATGATTATAGGATTTTATTTTAATATAGATAGTGACATGGAAAATTTAAAAAAAAAGAAAACTCCCAAAAAATGTGATTAGCATAAAAATGGGATTTAAACAATAGGTCATTTTCTTATAATAGTCCCCTTTAAATGCATCCATATAATTGTTCCACTTGTCTAATACTTGAAAATGGAGCACTGTGGCTGGGTGTGCTCACCTCGCTTGGTGAAACAGAGTACAGGGGACCTATATTCTACCGTTGCATGTGGATCCCAAAAGTCGTACCTCCAACTTTAAAACACTTATGACATATCCTATGATATGCCATCTGTCCATATGATGGGAAAACCCCCTTTAATGTCTAAAGAAATCTCTTCTAGTTTCTGGTCTTTGTGGTAGTGTTGAGGTCAGCAAATAAATATTGCTTTCTGGGGTTCAATCAGTCACTCCAAATCAAACAGGCATGAGTGTACAGAATACATTACATTAAGTCCACATATACCTCGACAGTAGCATTTTTTGAGTTTTTTTTATTTTATTTTAAGTTTTACATAGGAGACTTAATTAGGGGTTTCCAAGACATAGCTTCAGTCCATTTAGGGTAACATGAGACAATTATTATAAGCGTTATGTTGTTTTTTTTCTTATCACCTGACCAGTGCTTTAGGACAATGTCCTAAAGATCTGGTCAGGTGGGCTAGACCCTCATTGTTTGGGGTCTTATTGCATTAACGGCAGAAGCCTTAATACTTTTTTTTCCAGTTATGTCTGTGGTTTGGGGTAAGTGATATAAGATTTCATGCCTCCAAATGTCTTACACACAGGTCACTGCTGTGATCTCTGCTGTTCAGTACCATGGACAGTGCATCTCTCTGAAGTGGTGTATAGTCTTTTGTAGGCTGTAAATCTCTGTCCAAGGCTTATACACAAAGTGTAGCCACTTCATTATTTTCTAGTTTGTATCCCCACATCTTTACAGCAGTATATACAACAAGTAGACCAAAATAGTTCAAGAGGAACAGATCACATGCACCAGGGTTGCCAACCTTCTCTTTAAATTTTTCTGGACAACTGTAACAAAAATCAAAGACATACAAAAATTTTTACGGACATACACCCTGCCCCTTTTCATAGACCATGCCCCCATTCCACACCCTCAAAATGCCACATTTTTTCAGCCACATCTTCTTTCTGTAGAGTTTGCCACACAGACATTTTAAGTTCCTCACTTTTCTGTGATCCTCCTCCTCCTGCTGGTGCCCCAACAGTGTTATCCTGCTGCTACCCTCAATACTGTGCCAAATGCCAAATGGATAGCCCCCTATAGTAACAGTACTCACCAAAGTCCCACCAATACTAATAATTCTCTCCCAGAGTGCCCTCATTAGTAATAGTGCCCCAATAGTAATAAAGCTCCCCCAAGTGCCCTTTTTAGCAGTAGTGCCCTCCAAATTGAGCCAAATAATTCTAACACCCCCTAATAGTTCCCCTGGTAGTAGTAATAATGCTGCATAGTAAAAACAATTTTCTTCATAGTGCCTCCAGTAGTAATAAAGTCCCCCATAGTAACAATGATAACCCCCCCATAGTGACCTAGCAGTGAAACTGCTTTCAAAGTGCCCCCAGTAGTTCACCAGTATTGATAAAGACTCCAATAGTGCTCCTAGTAGCTTGCACTCACTACTTACAAAGAAAATAATTTGTCACAAAGCTATTTTTTTTGTAAAGTTCGGCGAAACAGCCAAATCAAATTTTTCAATACTTTACTTATCACTAGTTCTGACTTATCACTACTGATATATGTGTACATTTCTATTGCTAGCCTGTTGTCGCGATTGTATTGGTTTGCACCACCAATTGTACCACAACCAGAAAAGTGTCATTTTGTTACATGCAAAAACTTTTATGTTTATGTAATGTGCCTGGTTGTCCAGCAGGTGGAGTGTATATGGTAGAGAGTACCTTTATATAGAATGGAATTTACCATTCCATTCTTCCCCCTTTTGGGCAGAAGTGAGCTAGTCCTGCTTCCTGCCAAGGGAGGGGTTGTGGGAAGATGTAGAGAGAGAGTTGAGACGCAGAGTTGAGAGTTGGAGTGAGAGAGTGAAGCAGCATGGTGTGGTGAGGGGGCGTTTCCCCTCACATAGTGCAGTAGATTGGGAAAGTATCTCAGAGAGCGGCAAACTCCTGATATATAAAAGAACTTAGTACCTCTGAGAGGGAAAACGGTGACAAAGACACCCTACTCAACAAAATGGGTCACAGGAAACCTCACACCACATATATATAACATTATTAAAGGTGTTTTCCAAGTGTTTTATCCTTAAGATAGTTCATCAGTATCAGATTGGTGGGGTTCTTACTCCTGGCACTTCCACCAATCAGCTGTTTGAAGAAACAGCAGTATTCCAGTGAGTTCTGTGCCCTTTTCCTAGGCCATTGATGCCACGTTTATCATTCTCATGGTCTATGTGCACCTTAGATCCATTCAAGTGAATAGGCTTGGGCTGCAATACCAAGCACAGCTACTATATAGTGTATAACATTGTGCTTGATAAGCAGGCCAGTGAACAACGCAATCTCTTCAGCAGCTGATCAGCAGGAGTCAGGGGCGTAACTACCATAGCGGCAGACCATGCGACTGCTATGGGGTCCAGGGCAAGAGGGGGCCCAGTCTTAGTTGGAATCATCTCCTCTTCTATGGAGGTCAAAACTTGGTCAGAACTCTACCCTCTAAAGGAACAACTTTTAACAAATGAAGCAGTCGAAAAATGGCCCAAGGGTTATTGAAAGGCGTTTAGGCAGAAACCCTTTTGTCCTGTGTGGGGGGGCTGGTTTGATCCTTACTATGGGGCCCTTACTTCTCTATGTATGCCACTGGGAGGAGTGTCAGAAATTGGATTCCTACTGATCAGATACTGATTATCTTGAAGAGATAAGAGGATCCATGAATATCCATAATTTCTTTTACAGTATTTCTTACACATAATTTATGTAAAACACTTCTCCAAGTTCTGCTTTGGTCTTCCACTCTCCTCCTGCTCTATACCACTTTGTTTCTGGGTCACTGACATGTGTAGACACTAGAGATGACGAACGTGCTCGTAACGAGCACTGTACCGCTCGGCTCCCCTGCGCTCTCATGGGCGCAGGCAGCCGCTTCTGTCCTCCTGAGGAGAACGGAAGCGGCTGCCTGTGCCCATGAGAGCGCAGGGGAGCCGAGGGGTACAGTGCTCGTTACGAGCACGTTCGCTCATCTCTAGTAGACACCCAACTTCAACCAATGTCTATGTGTCCCAGACCTTATAACCATCTTCTTCCCACCACTTTTAGCCTGAACAATAAGGTTCATATTCTTCCTGTGTGTGTCAGTGTGAGTTTGTTCCTGCTGTTTTGGCTCTGACTCAGGCTTGCTTTCCTACCCTTGTTTTCTTGCCTACCAACCTGAACTCTGCCTAATCTATGTTTCTGACTGAATTCCACCTGCCTACACCATTGCTCTGTTTAACTACAATTTCTGCCTACTGAATTGATGCCATGACTTGAGAACTCCTGATTATCTGTACGTCAACCTTACTAATGGAGATTACTCTGGGACTAGTGACCTGGGGATTCCCTGTGGGAAAGTCCATATCTTTTAGCAGGAGGGTGAAAAATACAGAATTCTTTAGACTCCATTCCCTGGTTTAGCTTTAAGACAAATCCATTAGTGACCTTGTTGGTCCATGTCTCCAACCAGCAATTGTTAAATGTTACGTAAAATAATTATAAGTTCAAGATGCTTTGCATGGCAACTTAGCCAGTGAAAAGTTGTTGTTTTTTTTTCTTTAATGGAGAATTTTGGATAAAATCTAGAAAGGTAAGTTTAGAACCATTAATAAAAAAATTAGTGTTGATGATTAATGAGGAGGTTGGTCACATATTTCTGTATGGAAGCTGTATTTTTTATTGGTTTACCATAATCTACCTACAGGTCAGGGATTGTTAGGTTTCAACTGGAGTACATTAGACCACCAGAAGAACGCTCACTCTCCACAAACATGTGCAGATAAGCATTGAATTGCCTTGAAATATAGCTGTTATTATTGCAAACCAACTCATTAGAAATAGACCCATGCATCACGTGATCTGCTGCAAATGGGGTCTTCTGCTGAACCTTTGGGACTTCAGGTACTGATAAGCCATTGTTATCCTAGATACTGTGTAGATGTACGGATCTATGCAACCAAAGTTAATGTCGTTAGGACAATTGACAAAAGTTTATGGAGTTCGGACAATGGCCATCATCAATTTTCATATGAGCTTTATTATAAATTATTATATTTTAACTAGAAATCCCATTTAAACATAGCATACATCAATAATTTAGCCACTTCTTGAAAACAGTTCCCCACAGAGTTGGCTAGTGATGAAAAAGACAATTATTACTAGACTTTTTGGTATGTAATAAACCAAAATAAGAGTCAGATTTGACAAAAGGACAAATCTTTGTTTCAGGAACATCTCTTTGGTCTGGTTTGGCAGGCAGGAAACTTTGATAAATGTCCTCCTTAATGTGAGTGATGTAATCGCTCCCCTAATTTGTCTTGTTCCTTCACAGAACATAGAACCTTCAATACCATTAGCTCAAAGACACATTAAACAGGGAGAAGAAAGGGCACCGAGAAAAAATTCAAAGTGACATTTTCAATGTCACTAAAGGGCCAGCACCAGTTCTGATAGTTTGATAAATGTCTTTAACGTGAATACTTTTAATCAAATGTTTTAAAAGACTTAATGAAGAAGGCATTAAATTCCATCAACTCTTTCCCTGCCAAAATAATCTTCTAAAAATTACACATTAATTGATGAGCGATGCTCCTAGATACATTACAATGAATATTCATAATGAAGGACGATATGTGACTAATGTCCTTGATTCCATCTCATGCCAGGAAGGTATGACCAAACATTCAAGAGTTAACATGAAACTGTGCAGTTAGCAGTTTCCATTAAAGGTTTCCGGAGCACTTAAGAGGAAGAAATATATTTATACAGAACCCTGAAGAATTAATTGATGGATAGAAAGGAGCTTTTATAAAGCAGATTTAAACTTCACTCAGTACTCGTTCTCATGGGTAGGAACCATGCCCACATGGGGCAACTTATATAACTCTTTGGTTTGGATGAAACAATAAAATGAAACACTAAAATGGTCCATCTACCTCTGGGGTCTAAAGTGCAGAGTGCTTTAAATCCCATTTGTCTACCCTATCTTGAAACATATCACATAATAGTTAGAGGTCAGCTGCATGGATGAGCTCAGGCTTAGCGCATACTACAGATTAGACCATAAAAATCCATGACTCTTCAGCTGACATTCATCTACCATTACTAACATGCTCCTAAAAGCCAATGAATTTGAACCACAGAATACCTAAACAGGGCACTTAGTAGTCATGGACGTCAGAAAAGCTGGAGAGGCCATAGCAGATGCTATAGGGTCCAAAAGCTGATTAGGCCCATTTTGATGTTGGATAGCTTGATCACTTTGGATGTGGAAAAGTCAAAGGCGATGGCTTTATACTATCTAAGACGACTATATGGCATCTCCTTTATCCAGAAGATGTTGCTCTGTGATTCTGTTATTCATCCCATGATACCAAAACTCTCTGCCCAAGAATTTTAATAGATTAGTGGAGATTGGTCATTGATACAGATTCCATGGATTTATTCTGATTGCCATACTGCTTTTGGAGTTGGGAAAGATTTATTTCCCTAAGACATTGGTCCATTGGTTGATGTCTCATGAGTAGAGATGAGCAAATCTCCCAAAATATAATTCTGGTTTGATTCGGCTGAATTGGTCAATTTGTTTGGGCCCAATTTTATTCTACCTGATTCGAAGTCCTCCAATTAGTCTGAAAATTTCTGTAGGATATTTTGAGGGTTCATAGACTTATACTTTTCTCTCTGTCTCATTTTTTTAATTTTCATTTTTTACATATTTTTGTTCTCTCTCTTTTGACTTCTCTAGATCAATACAAGGTGCAAGGAATGGGTCAAACCAGAAGGACATTTTAAGCATTACTTATTGTTTTACTACGTAAAATGCATTATGCTACCTTTTTCTTTATGGCAGTTCATTTTACTGGTAACAAAGTGGGTGGGGACATTCTTGAACTTGGAATGGGGCTTTTCAAATTCTAACTTTACCCCCATTGGTATGGTCTATATCTCATACTGATATACATTACAGCCAAAGCACTGAGGAAAAGTGTAGTCTTCTTGAACAAATGGCTGACCGGTAGATTTTTTTGTAATTAAGTATATATCACGGCAGGCACAAGGAATAGATAAAATGCTTGGCCACCATTGATGAGGGGAAGAAATGTTTTGGACACAAAGGTTGAAACTGTTAAAATTTTTACAATCAACTAGATGCTGTGTCTGTTCAATGTAGGTTTATTGTCAAGACAAATAATGATTGTCCATCTGATAACTGATCTTCAGGGACTGAGGGGTGGGAGTCATTTTAAAACCTTACCGTGGGCACCAAGGAAACACATCCCGTCACTGGCCTATCTTACTATGCAAAAATATCAATATGTCCAAAGATTCAACCCCCTCAAATTTCTCCAAAGAAGAGATACATAAAGTTGTTCTGAGGTAGATCTGTGAGCCTGGAAAATAAATCCATCTTATATTGAATTTTGGAAGAAACATGTTGCTGCCAGTATCTATGAAGCTTTTAATCACCATCTGAAAACGTTATACTCACCATGATTGATGTTAATATCTCATTTCTGTTGTGCGTCATTCAAGGACTCTCATTCAGTAAGAGCCTAAACTTGTTTTTTCTTTTATTTAAAGGTCTTGCACAGATTTAGAGAAAGAAAAACGTAGTAAAGGGTTAATGTTATTCATGGCCTAAATACAAAATGTATAAAACTACCCAGACAGAATACTATACAATGCCCCAAAACTATAAGCGCTTACTCACAATTTGTGGTTATAAGTCCGGCAGGTAGCCTGTTCCAGCAAAAATGGCAGCTGTCGACCAGACAAAAAATGTTGCATGCAGTGGTATTTGTCCAACTGAAACCCAGCATTTTTGCCGGAAAGTGGTCGGATCATGGCTGGATCCCATTATAGTCAATGGGGATACGACAGCAAATGGTAGAATCCAGCAATGCTGGATCTGGTTAACTTCGCTATTCCCTGCCAGACCAGTCTGCCGGATCTGGTAATTACAACTGAGAAGTACTCTTAGATGCTGTCCAAATAAAGCCAAACCGTATCCAAATAATGTCATACTGTGCCTGCATATTTCCACGCAAAGCCCAAATAGTACTAAATTTTGTCCACATTTAACAATATAGAGTCATACTCTAGCGATTTAGTTCCCAAGCATCGTCCAATGGTGCCTCAATATATCTACATGGTGCCCAAATAGTGAAGAAAGAATTTTGTACTTTACAAACCTTAATAAATTGTGTGCCTGCTGTACCCTTAATTTCTACAGTGTTCATACTGTGTCCCCAAGGATATAGTCCTTCATCACACAGTAGCGATCACTTATCACTTTCTTGTTCCTCTGACAATAATTACATGGGAAGATCACTAAGACATGCCATCACCATATGATTAGTGAGGGTCCAAGCTCCGGTCCAAGCACCAATCCTGAAAATGAAGGGGCTGCAGCACTGGTTAAGTGCTGCATCCCCTTTACTAATTTACCAGGTGGCCTGGAATACTGATGTGGAGTTAAACATCATCACTTTGTGATTGGCTAGGGTTGGTGCTGCCTCCACTTTTTATGGTGTCTCTGCATATCACTGCTTCGGGACAGCAGGTGGCCAGAAAGCCCATGTACAGTGAAAAACATAAACGGGACTTTTATCCATCACTGTTGCCCCTTCATTCTTAGAATCAGTGATGGTACCAGAGGTCTGATCCCCACCAATCATAAAGTGATGGTATATCATAGTGATAGGCCATCACTTTACAAGATGGAAATAACCGTTTAACTCTCCTGCCCTATACTATATAGTAGTGTTTGCGGCAGAAGGTAAAACTAGAAATGTCTCATTGTCCTATCTGTCAGAACCATTGAAATTTATGAGGCAGGAAAGGGACACACAGGACATAGGGACAGCATTCAAAATCTAGGATTGTCCCATTGGACACTTTGGATCTCCTACTGCAACTCTTTCTATAGGGTAGATGGAGGCCCTTAGACAATGTAGGAGCATTTGCCCCTTTTTCACCACTATTAATTCATCCACACACAACATATATTTAAGGACAAATGTATGGCTGGAATGGTGCCATGGAAATGAAGATGTTGCCTCTAGGATTCTTCTTGGCCTCTGCCCCCTCATTTTTAAATCCACCTATGAACATCCTCCAATTGACCTTACGACTTTTTTATTTTAAACTAAGAAGCAGTATCTAAAATTGTGTTTACAGTTTTTGTACTGGTGTGAATTGGGGCTTTGCAGACTGGCCCTATTTGCCCCCTTTGGCTCCATTTGGTAGACAGAAATGGTGCTTGCTGAACATATGTTTTACTTTACAATTTTGCCCCCTTTTTTCAAGCATGTTTCAGGCCTATGAACTGGATCTGTACAGATGTTGTAGAGTTAACACACATGCTTTCTGAGACGTGTTATCTAAACTAAATGTGTTAAGCAAACACCTTCAATTGCTTTTCAATGGCTTTTGTTTCAAGATAACGCGATGAGTTAAGAAATTCGAGTTAAGAGCTTGTGTGTTAACCCTGCTACATCCTACATATGAAATTTTTAGGGAGAGTTCACATCACCTTTATTTTTCTATTTTTCTGATCCGTCAGAAGAACAGAAAAATTATTTAAAAAAGTGACCCTGTGCATCCATGGCTGGTGTTAGGTGGGCAAACTGGGCCCCCTGATTTAGTACTGCAAAACAAGTTAGTCAGACTCCATATATGGCTGCCAGGATTTGAACTCACAACCATCTAACTTAAAGACAAGAACCTTAACCACTGAGCTATAGAGCTCAGTGTTAAAATGCTATAGACAAAAAAAACCTAGTAGTTTCTCATGTATTAGGTATTCATATACAGTAGAAGTATCATTTTATCATTTTATATTTTTTAGGAATTGTAAAAAAAATGTATGGCATAAAAATATGTAACCAAAAATAAATATGAAATGATACTTCTGAGATAGCCATAATACATATATTTTCAGCTCTTCAATATAGAGTTCTATAGCTCAGTGGTTAATGTTCTTGCCTTTAATGTAGATGGTTGTGAGTTTGAATCCTGGCAGAAACATTTAAAAAGTACAGGCTAAATAAAACTTAAATACACAGGGTGTCCCCAGCAGGTTAAAGTTTGATTTTATTGAAAGAAAATGGTCCAAAATGTAAACAATGATCAAAGAAAACCCTTTTTAACTTGTGTAAACTTGTTTTGTTTTTTTGGGGGGGGAAGGTGGCAACCTTAACAGCACCCCTGCTCAGGACCTCTATAGGCCCACTCACTGCAGCAAGCTCAGCCTCAGTCAGTGGTCAAAACGTAAGGACTCACTTTACAACAAATATATTTTTTCTTTTCATCTCTATATTCTGACCCCCAAGCGGCAAGTGGCCTTGTGATGGAGGGTCTAGTGGTGTGCAGCGCAGTCCTGTATGACAACTCGCTCCATTGCTGTAGCGTTTTGTGAGGGAGGGGAACTCATTCCTGTGAAGGGAGGGTGTATGTGGCATATTCTGGGGCCATGAGGGTAGAGATCTGTGTGAGCAGCTATATGGGGTAAAAATCTGTGAGAGAGGGCTGGAATCGACAGAATGTAACAGTGTTGTTAGTACATTATTACAAGATTTGTATCCCCACTTTTGATTTTGCCAGGGCCACATTTTGTCTAAAACAGGCCCTGTGTGCATCAGTTATGCACATTTGGCATCCGTTTTAGCCATTTTCATCTGAGGTCGGATGCCAAGTGTGCATACATTATTGATGCACAGGATCCGTTTTTTTACAGAATCTTTTTTTTTTTGTTCTTCGGATGGATAGGAAGAACGGAAAAATAACGGTGATGTGAACTCTCCCTTAGACATCTCGAAACATAGGCATCATAAACAGAGCCAGCATCCTCCCTGTACATACAAGGCACTTTTTCTTCCACTACGCACTCTGCAAGCTTTTATTATCATTGCAGGTACTCAAAGCTCTCAAAAAAATAGGAGTCACGACGTAGCTAATAGCTTACATGGGAGATAAGTGACCCTAGAAAAACATGGATATTTATACACTAGACAAAAGATGCCAGAAACGCTGGGTTGTTTTCAAAGTGATCCAGACGGCTATATTTGTAGCTGAACATTGTGTGCAAAGTCTGGATCTAAACATTAAAGAATAGTATAGTGATGGGAGTAAAAATAGAACGTGCAATGTTCTTGCAGATAAGACGTGATTTTTTTTCCGCAAATGATTTGGACAAATGAGTTTTTGCAACCGCTGCTGCTGATTTGTGGGCTGCCGCCTATTGTCTTCATGACAATCCGACATAAACATGCCGGCATAAAAAGAACAGTTAGAGTTAATGGACTCTTTATTGCAGCCGTTTAAATGGACTACTTTATGATTGAATTGTGCAAAGTACAAGTATAGGTGTGATGTCATGAGGATCCCATTGCTAACATAATTCCATGCTTGTACAGAGATTTATGACCTTGGATTTGAACCAGGGAAAACCATGCCTTGCACTTAGTAAACCTAACTATACTCAGGATTATAAACATGGCGAAATGGATATTTGCAAGTATTTTCATCCAGCACTGCTTCCTCTGACTTCCCCAATACTCAGCTCAACAGGTTGCTACCTGCAACCTGAAACTCTGTGGTGGTCCAGGCACTATAAAGTGACATGGTGGTGATGTAAAGTTATAACAAGCATCTCTTAAAACAGTTCTTCACCCCTGGGGATTTTCTCTATAGACTCCTCTGCATTGCCGGACCCACGGTGGGAATTTTACTTACTTGATCCCCCACCTCTACATTCTGGTTCCATCACTCACCCACCAGTTTTGCAGGTCCCGGGGTTCTTAGTGTCAAGTTCTGATTTGACACAGGTCACTGGACCACTGCCGCCAATGACTGGCTTCAAAAGTAACATGTCACCCATGCATCATATTATAAGTTCTTTGGGCAAATAGGCCCAGATGTGACTACTGTTTCTTAAACCCTGGGTCACTGGGCCACTGCAGCCAATGACTGGCCTTAGAGGTGACATGTCACTCATACGTCATGTTATGAGTTCTTTGGGCTAATATTTACATATAGTCTGGCGACTAGTGATAGCCTTATTTTCACATGTGTCTTAGATTGCGATGGTAAGACATAACTTTTATTAATCCTCTTAAAACAATGTTATTTTTTTAACTCAATAAACTAACTTTAAAAGACCAGTTGTCTAGCTTCTATTTTCTACAACTTTATTATTTGTCCTATATATAGCTGTTATAAATAACAGTGGCAGGCTGGTAGCCGCACGCTGGCTCCAGACTCTTCCCACAGATTACTTTCCCTGCCTATATTGTGTTATCCCTAATGTCACCTTATAGATGAGGCTTAGAAACTGCTATTAAAATCTTCCCTCAAACACTGCCCCCCGACATGTTTCAGGGGTATGGGCAGTGAGTGTTTGTGGGTGTGACCCCTATCCTATATACAGTGCCTTGCGAAAGTATTCGGCCCCCTGGAACTTTTCAACCTTTTGCCACATTTCAGGCTTCAAACAAAAAGATATAACATTTAAAATTTTTGGTGAAGAATCACAATTGTGAAGTGGAACGACATTTATTGGATCATTTAAACTTTTTTTGTAATAATAAAACTGAAAACTTGGGCCGTGCAAAATTATTCGGCCCATTTACTTTCAGTTCAGAAAACTCACTCCAGAAGTTCATTGAGGATCTCTGAATGATCCAATGTTGTCCTAAATGACTGATGAAGATAAATAGAATCCACCTGTGTGTAATCAAGTCTCCGTATAAATGCACCTGCTCTGTGATAGTCTCAGGGTTCTGTTTAAAGCACAGAGAGCATTATGTAGACCAAGGAATACACCAGGCAGGTCCGTGATACTGTTGTGGAGAAGTTTAAAGCCGGATTTGGATACCAAAAGATTTCCCAAGCTTTAAACATCCCAAGGAGCACAGAGCGATCATATTGAAATTGAAGGAGTATCAGACCACTGCAAATCTACCAAGACCCGGCCGTCCCTCTAAACTTTCATCTCAAACAAGGAGAAGACTGATCAGAGATGCAGCCAAGAGGCCCATGATCACTCTGGATGAACTGCAGAGATCTACAGCTGAGGTGGGAGAGTCTGTCCATAAGACAACAATCAGTCCAACACTTCACAAATCTGGCCTTTATGGAAGAGTGGCAAGAAGAAAGCCATTTCTCAAAGATATCCATAAAAAGTCTTGTTTACAGTTTGCCACAAGCCACCTGGGAGACACACCAAACATGTGGAAGAAGGGGCTCTGGTCAGATGAAACCAAAATCCAACTTTTTGGAAATAATGCAAAACGATATGTTTGGCGTGAAAGCAACACAGCTCATCACCCTGAACACATCATCCCCACTGTCAGACATGGTGGTGGCAGCATCATGGTTTGGGCCTGCTTTTCATCAGCAGGGACAGGGAAGAGGGTTAAAATTGATGGGAAGATGGATGGAGCCAAATACAGGACCATTCTGGATGAAAACCTGTTGGAGTCTGCAAAAGACCTGAGACTAGGACGGAGATTTATCTTCCAACAAGACAATGATCCCAAACATAAAGCAAAATCTACAATGGAATGGTTCAAAAATAAAGGTATCCAGGTCTTAGAATGGCCAAGTCAAAGTCCAGACCTGAATCCAATTGAGAATATGTGGAAAGAGCTGAAAACTGCTGTTCACAAACGCTCTCCATCCAACCTCAAAGAGCTCGAGCTGTTTTGCAAGGAAAAATGGGCAAGAATTTTAGTCTCTAGATGTGCAAAACTGATAGAGACATACCCCAAGCGACTTGCAGCTGTAATTGCCGCAAAAGGTGGTGCAACAAAGTATTAATGCAAGGGGCCTGAATAATTTTGCACGCCCCACTTTTCAGTTTTATTATTACAAAAAAAGTCTAAATGATCCAATAAATTTCGTTCCACTTCACAATTGTGACCAACTTGTGGTTGATTCTTCACCAAAAAATTTAAATGTTCTATCTTTTAGTTTGAAGCCTGAAATGTGGCAAAAGGTTGAAAAGTTCCAGGGGGCGGAATACTTTCGCAAGGCACTGTACCTCAGCACACGCCCGCTGCAGGGAGAATGAGGCTGTGGATTGTACCACCGGAGCCCAGACAGGTAATCCATCCTTCTCCTCCTCAATATCATCTGTAGGGGGATAGTTAGGAGGCTAGGAGCTCTCCGTACACATTAGACTGTTAGTGCTGACAATATGCTAATGTGCATGGGAGCTTTAAGATTAACCATTCATCTTTGCTTGCAACTCTAATCATGTTAAACTGGTCTGCAGGCATCAGGTTATAAAGCAGGAGGAGCTGAATATATCATTTTGAGGGAAATGATACAGTAAAACTTACAATATATTACTTTGAATCCTTTCAACTCTGTGACTATGAGTCCAGTAGGTGGAGTCACTCAGCAACTAACAGCCTTCCCTGTGTGAGCACACATATTGCTGTCAATTGCTACATAACTCCACCCACTGGACTCCTAAATCCTTAACTACAAGAATTTAAAATTAATAAATTACAAGTTATACTGAATCTTTTCCCCACAAACTTTGTATTACTCTGCCCAGCTCCTCCTGCTCGATAACCTGCTGCCTGCAGTTTACACAATACTGTATATTCAATGTAATAGATTCCCTTTAAAATAGTGAGCATTGACAATTAATCGCACACATGTTTGAGGAAGGCTCAGGTTAGAGCCAAAACGTATCATATTTGTACCATAATAGGGCAATAAATCAAGAAATATTGCTGTTCAAAAGTGAATGTCGGTCTTTCTTCCTACAGCAATACGGGACTCTTTCCCTAGATGAGCACACCACACAATCAACACCGGAGTGCCAACCACTCTTTATACAGCATACTGTATAGATTTATGAATCCTCATATAGACAAGAAAACTCTATTCAATCTTCAACTAGTCTTGTAGATGTTTGTCATTTGTAAAGCGAGGAATTGTTGATGACTTCTAGTGGAGCTTGTGCTAAATGTCTTCATGAGTAACAGTCCTTGTGGACTTTATTTATTGGGCTCCAGTTGTGTCTATTGACAATCGGGAAGGAAGCCTGCATTCATCTGTATGGCAGATTCACAGATCGCTGTCTGTAGATAACATTGTCAGTGATTTACAAGGGTCTAACCATTCCTGAGAAGACAAAATGTTTCCTTACTGTTAACACATCCAGTTATCCCAACTCCGCAGTCCAGAGACAAACCCTTTAATTACAACCTGCTTTGTCTTATGAACAGCCGAGTTTACATACAAGAAAAGAAGATCCTGGGCCTGTCTACTGCATAATCATGGAAGATTTATTAGTCATTACTGAAAGACACCATACACAATCTGTAACTAACTCATGGGAATTTATACAAGAAAAAACTTGTTTGCTGGATGAAAGCATTATTGATGCAGTTTCCTAAATAATCATTTCTGGGCAGCATATCTGTAGGGGTGGATTGGCCATAGACCTTTCAGGGAAATTTCCCGGTGGGCCAGTGTCTATTGGGCCACCTCCGGCCAATGGAAGTTTTTGGGGATATATTTTGTGCTACTGGCAGTATTTTGTGATGGACTGTACTATTTGGCTCTGTTGGAGTGGTATAATGTGCCACAATATGGTATTTCTGGCCCTGTGTTCCATCAATTTGGACCCGACTACAAAACTGGGCCATCTTTAGTATTTTTACCATGGCCACTTTAAGTTCCCAGTCTGCCCCGGCAGTGATCTTCTGCCCAGAAACAATGAATGTGTATGGGGACAAAAAATTGCTTGTTCCCATACAGCTGGGATGATCGGTAAAATGGTGGTTCATGACCACAGCTGTCCCATGCATACAGGCACCAGGTTCCCTGTGTGTGAATTAAGACTATTGTTCATCAACCTCCTCTTGCTCTGTAAGCTGCTGCAAGGCTGTTACCAACTGCTAATCCACCTGTGCTATATATTCTGTTCTGTTCGTTTTATTCCTGGTCTCTACAGATCTTGCTAGATCTAGCTAGCTTTCTAGGGTTTGTACAGAGCTATAATCCATTTGTCTGCCTGTGTACCAACCTTTGCCTTAATCCTGGATCCTGATCTTCTGCCACCTGTCCTGACCTGCGCATGTTCATCCTACTTAAGCAGGGGCGATTGTAAGTTGAGAGTAAAATTCAATGGTGCACGTATTGATCGGTGAAAAAATTAGGCTTTATTTGGCAAAGCATTTTATCACTGGAATAACAACTTTGTCAGGCCATTTCTGTGGTGATCAAAGTTGATCAGACCCCCTCTGTGTGTTTTCTTCTCTTATTTAAATTCATGTTTACCCTACTTATCCTCTTCTACCTGCTCTGACCTTTGGATTGTTTCACAGATTTGCATGAACTCTGCCCGTCCTGACCTTTGTCTTTTTCCTGACTACGTGTAATGCCTGAACCCTCTGTGCCACATACCAGGGTTTCTGATCCCGTTGGTCACTAACCAATTACACCAGGACTATTAAAAGAGGTAGCACCATGGTGGCTCCCCTGCAGTAAAGACCAGATCCCTGTACTGTATAGGGGTAAAAGAGTGAAAACCAGGGGATTGCCAGGATAATGCCCTAAGGACTAGCCCAGAGTCAAACCGGTTTGTTGGCAAAGTGGGTCTACACTGGCATAACAATGCTTGCTGCTTCTAAATGCAGCTCTCACCTCCTGTAACGAGCAGGCAATTATTGAGCATTAACAATTCATTCCTGATAACTGACTGCTGAGTTGGCCTGTGTAAAGGAGCCTTTACGCTTATTATAAGACTAATACAGCCAACATACATGGAAGCTGCCAATAAATTAGATGTTTGTCACCTAGGTCAATGGAAGCTGTTTAATTCTTCTCCAGTGCCTAATGTCATGGGAAAATATGTGTGGACATGAGTTATATTTCTGGCCTTGAAGTCAAGCTGAAAATATGAGCGTTGTAACTGCAGAATGGCTTTGGTTAGCTTTGAGGACCATAGAGATGAGTGAAGTTTAGAAAGATTCGATTTGGCCGCTTAGCCGAAGTTTGACAAGAAATTAAATTTCTTACAAATTAATTTGCTATAAATCAGGCATACCCATGCCAATCTGCCTAAAAGCAGCATTTTAAAATCCAGCATAAAAACGGGTTCCAGACAGGATTGGAGCAAACGGATGTCAGTACAATGAACTCTGTCCTCTATTGAAGTGTAGGTTAACTAAAGAACAGGCAGGTAGATCTGTTGGACGGAAGGTTGAAAACCAGTGAAACGCTGGTGTAAACCCATCTTAAGGCCTATTCTTCCCATTGGTGGCCCAATTTCAGTGTGAATGAATGGAAGTTACAGCTGCATAAGGCAGTATATTTAAAGAAGAAATCCCGCCAAAATTTGTATTCCATGTCCTGCTAGAAATGTACATGATGTAATCTGTAGTGAATGTCATTTTCTTACTAGTGTCTGTATTTGTGAGTTATATCTCCCTGATGTTTCTCCTCTGTGTCATGTGACCAGCAATCAGACTCACCAACTCACACAGCATCTTATGTGTGGACAGGAAGTCTATTTCTCTATGCATTCCTATGGGAAGTCTCATAGGAATGAATACAGCAGTAATTGGATTCCTGTCCTGGGTCAGTTGGAGGTCAGGGAGTTGGTCACATGACACAACTACAATTAGAAGAGAGGGGATAACTCACAAATACAGTCTCTGATAAGAAGATTACATTCACTATAGATTACATCATGCACCTTTCTAACAGGTCAGAGAATAAAAATTTTCGCGGGAGTTTTTCTTTAACTAATTTGGGGGCCCAATCCCAGTGCCCTGGCCAAGTGTCTGATACATTTCCTAAAAAGTAGTATAAAATAGAGGGGGGCGTGGCTTGCCGCGGAACAGTCAAGACGCGCTTCAGAGAGCTCTCTGGAGATTACAGATAATCCTTGGCCATCTGCGGCCCTAAAGGTTGCCAAGACTTAAATTTCGGTCAGTCCTGATATCCTCACCTCAAGACCTGCGTCCTGGTGTCTTGAAAGCTGTTGGTAACGGAACACCGTCGACATTTGCTACTGAGGCCTGACGGGCTGTGAAGCCTCCGACCACCCGAGAAAATAGCATGCGGCGCTCCACAATCCGCACGTTCTGGGAACGATCGCAAGATACAGGAGCTGGTAAGAACCCGCTACGAACTAAAATCCCCCCAAAAAATACACTGGCCATTTCTTACCTTGGGTGCTTGCACCGAATCCGCCATCCACCGCACAGTGATCCGGCGGCACGTGAGACGCCATTACACCAGGCGCTCCAGCTCACACAGAGCTGTGACCACAAAGATATTCTCCAACACAATAATTTGCAAAGGAGATAGTGCCTCTGAGATGGAACCCCATATGTTCTTCAGAGGATTCTTACTTTGTCTCTTGACTCATTGCAGTCTCTCCAGCAACCTACTTACATATTTAAAGCCGCTAACACCCCCCACAACCAACCTTGCAGGGTTATTGCCTCTTGTCTCACTCTCACGTCGTCACTCTTGAGAGCATTACTTCTGTTTCTACTGAGACTAGTCTATTAGCTAAATATACTTTAGAATTGCTTTCAGGACATTGTCCTAATTTTTCTAAGGTGGGCCTTGAACCACTAACACATTTCCACTTACTGGATTTCTAAGTACCTTCATGTAATACAGACGCAGGCTACTCGAGACCCAACTCTTATTAGCCACCAATAGACAGAATGGTCAAAATTGGTAATAATAACCCTAAATCCACAAACTCCAAAGGGGAGATGGACAAATATATGAAGTCAGGTTTGGACGCTACTGCTCAGAAATTGATCACCCCATCAAAAAACGCCCTCCCTATGGCTTCCATGGACACTGGAGACAGCGAAACTGAATCAGACAGCGAAATGGATATACCGTCCCAACAGGACACCCTTCCAATATCCCGCTGCTTCTTGCAAAAATCCTTAGACAAAGCTCTTACAAAAGCGCTAGATCCCCTTTCCAAGGACTCACACAAGATATAAAACAAGATATGAATCATATAGGAGCTAGGGTAGAGCAACTGGAATCTGCTCATGCTAACCTCTGCAGTTTCAGCGCAGCAGTTACTAAAAGTATCTCCTCTTGCCAAAACTACTTGAATGCGGCCTTTGATGCACTTGAAGACCTGGAAAATAGAGGTTGTAGAAATAATCTGAGAATAAAAGGTCTACCTGAAACAGTGGGCAACTCAGACCTACATTCTATAGTACTTCAGATTTTTCATACTGGAGATATAATCATTGAGAGAATACATAGATCCCTTAGGAGGAAACCCAAAGACTCTGAACCCCCTAGAGATGTAATTTGCCGCCTTCTGAACTATTCGGTGAAAGAAGAAATACTTCAATCCACCAGATCTACTACACAAATTGAATACGAGGATGCCCAAATACATATATTTCAAGATCTGTCCCCTCAGACATTACAAAAAAGGAGAACCCTCAAACCATTAACCGAAGCTCTCAGAGCCAAAGGTATCCAATACAGTTGGAAATTCCCGTTCGGATTAATGTTCCCCTACTGACGGAAACAGTTCTCGATCCGGTCTGCCACAGATCTCCCAGAAGTATATAATGCCTTAGAACTCCCTGATCTACAGATCCCTGACTGGGCAACCGTGACAGACCTCGCCAACCTGCCACAAGTCCTTCCTCCAACCCCCTGGGAAGAAGTTACACGTGGTCGCAACGCGAAATCCAGCAGAAAAGGTCGTCTGACTCCTAAAGCCATCATCACAGACGATACTTGAACTACTTCTTTGGTGAAAGTGATATTTACTGTTTACTTAGTGCTTCTACACTACAACACTTTAATTTTTCCTCTTAATATGTTCTCTCTGTCATAATCTTTCTGAGATTCAACTATAACCTGCGTTTGTTTGTCATCAATGCCTATTTTTAAAGTGGATATCTTTAATACTATCTCTTTATATTCAGCTGAACCCTCTCAGCCTCTATTATTCCTTCTTCACTATCCTCTTAAACTCCTCCCTTTATTTCCATCCTTTAACACACAAATATTGGGTGATCTTTCACCTTATGTTCTCACTTAACTTCTCTACAATACTCTCTACAACTCCGCTGAACCCTTCAGCCTCTTTTATTTATTCTTTACTATCTTCTTAAACTCCTCCCTTATGTTTCCTACTTTTGCAACGCAAAATGAGGTGGTCTTTCTTCTCACATCTTTCACCTCTACCTACACAATGAAAGAATGGCTTTATAAAACACCTCTCTTATAACTTCCTACTACATTGGAATGCCTTAGTACATTTCCGTGCCTTTTATTATATCGCTTGCTTCTGCTGTCTCTGAATCTCGCTATCTCTTTAGCATCTATTATTCATCCTTTACTATGCCCTTAACTTCAGTCCTACATTTTCCACCTTTTGACCATTATAATTCGTTTGTTGGGTCACGACGGCCATTATGCCATCGGCTGCCGATACCCTTGTTACATGATGAGGCTTATGCTTAGCCTCAATGCTCACTCTTTGTTTATAAGCATTAAAATGTTGACTTACTACTCACATGTATTATTGTATGTATCTGTTATATTTACATTAATCATGCCCCCCCCCCTTTTTCATAGTCTTCCCCCCCCCCCCCCTCTTCATGGAGCATGCATCCTGCTGGTCCTTTGCTCAAGACTTTGACAATCTTCTCACTCAGGTATCATCATGTCAACTGTTAAAATTGTGTCTTACAATGTAATAGGACTAAACTCCCCACCTAAACGAGGTCAGATTCTTCATTTTCTCAAGAAAATTAAAGCTGATTTATGCTTATTACAAGAGACACATTTTAAGAAAACTAAAATCCCAACCATGAATAGAACGTACTTCTCCCAATGGTTCCATTCTGGATCTGATAGTAGTGCCTCAAAAGGGGTCAGCATAGGGATTAGTAAACACACTGCTTTCAAAATCCTGGACAAAATTATTGATTCAGAAGGTCGCTATATATTTATTAAAGGGTAAATTAAAAACTCCATATACACAATTGGAAACATATATGCGCCAAATAGGGATCAAATTCCTTGGATAATCGCTACTCTGAAAAAGCTTTCTGGCTTTAGTGAAGGAACCCTAATAGTTGGAGGTGACTTCAATGTGGCATTGAATCCTTTTACTGATACCTCTAACAGTAAATCTACCATTAGCCACAAGGCTCTAGCAAAATTAAGATTACTACATTCATTAAAATTAGCAGACATATGGCGAACACTACATCCTTCTGTTAAGGATTACACACACTACTCCACACCCCATAATTCTTACCAAAGAATAGATTATATTTTTCTCCCCTACACTCACATCCAAAACTGTCTCTCCTCCGATATTAAGACACAAGTCGTATCTGATCACTTTCTAGTTGAAGTGTTATACACTATCCCACAATCTAACCCCCCTTTTAAAAATTGGAGACTAAGGCCCCTTTCACACGGGCAAGATTTCTGCGCGGGTACAATGCGTGATGCGAACGTATTGCACCCGCACTGAATCCTGACCCATTCATTTCAATGGGGCTTTTCACATGAGCAATGTTTTTCACGCATCAGTTCGCCGTTGCGTGAAAATCGCAGAAGTTTTTCACGCAGCCCTGGCCCCATTGAAGTGAATGGGGCTGCGTGAATAACGCATTGCATCCGCACGCAAGTGCGGATGCAATGCGTGATTCACTGATGGTTGCTAAGAGATGTTGTTTGTAAACATTCAGTTTATCACGCGCATGAAAAACGCATTAAAACGCTTTGCACCCGCACGGAAAAAACTGAACGAACGCATGCAATCGCAGTCAAAACTGCGATTGCATGCGGATTGGGGCGGGTGCGTGCGGATTTTCCGGAACGCATCCGGACTGAATCCGTGACACCCGTGTGAAAGAGGCCTAAATGACTTACTCTTAAAACCACAGAAAAATGTTCAGAAAATTAAACGACTTGAGGAGTTTTTTGAGATAAACGATAATGGAGGGGTATCGGTGCAGACACTTTGCGAAGCCCATAAAGCTCATATCTATGGGGAATTTATATCCCTCTCGGCCTACATACACAAAGAAAGAAATAAGAAGATTAATGACTTGCAACGGAAAATTGCACGACTGGAGTGTCTGCATAAGAGATCTCTACTTGCGTCTCATCTAGCAGAGTTAACTGCTCACAGACCCTATGATCTCTCTGCCAATAGTGGAACACCTCTTTTCTGAATTTGGTGAAATCTCTAATTTTAAGGTTAACATGAGTAAGTCCCAGATACTTAATATCTCTTTGCCACAAAATCAATCTGACCAGTTATCTAAAAACTCTCCCTTTGATTGGTCTCAACCAACAATCAAATTCTTAGGCATTAAAATATCCCCTGAGCCTTCTCAACTATATAAAAACAACTTCCCACCATTACTACAATCAATCTCTAAGATTTTAGCATCTTGGCCCACACCGTACATATCTTTGTTTGGGAGAAAAAAATATAGCTAAATGTCTTGTTTGGCCCAAAGTTACCTACTTACTTCAATCCTTGCCTATACATATACCTAATGTTTTTTACACTTCTTTAAACAAGATTTTCTCAAGATACATTTGGGAAAACATAGCATACTCCAACTTCCACGAAATTACGGAGGAATTGACTTGCCGACCCCTGAAGCTTTTGTGCAGGCTGTACATCTGAACAGGATAATAGACTGGATTAGGAGACCCCTTCATAAATTATGGGTACAAATAGAGGAAGAAATACTAAAATTCACACTTAGATATATTATATGTTCTGATGTTTCAGACTCTCCCCGACACTTAGGAACCAACTTACTCACAATTGAAACATTCAGAATATGGAGATCGGGAAATATCCGCACACTATGTGCCCTCTTCCCCTCTTCTACAGGTCAAAGATTTGATCCTCAGTGATGACATTTTGCATAACACCACTGTACCCAAAGAGATACATCTTAATAACACCACGGTTGATACAGTTATTACAACTGGCATAATTACCTCGTGCGAATCCCTGGCTCAGAACCTAAAGTGCTCTTCTATACCTACTTTAATTTACATTAAATTGGCTAATTTGCTAAACAAGATTTTACAGGGAGCAAATCTGCATCAACCTCTGACCAGGTTTGAGACCCTACTTACGCAACTTAAACCTCCTAAAAAAGTGGTTTCAACAATAAATAAGCTTCAACTGACCCCACCACCCCAAACTCCTCTTCAATTTATAGAGGCCTGGGAACATGATCTCTCCAGAAAATTCTCGACTGAAGATATTAACACTCTCTTTAAAGCCCCCAAACAAGTTTCTAAATGCATGAGAATGCAAGAAAGTGGGTATAACATATTAACAAGGTGGCACCTGACCCCAGTCTTATTGAACAAATATAATCCAAATTATGATCCCCTATGCTGGAGATGCAACCAACATACCGGCTCATACTTTCATATGTGGTGGACGTGCCCGCTCATTGGCCCTTACTGGTCATCTATCATCTCACAAATAAATCAAATATTAAACACCAATCTCCCTCTACTTCCCGAAATATGTTTACTTCATCTACTTTATGACAAAGCTCCTACACATGTTAAAAGATTAACAAGACATTTGCTGGCAGCTGCCAGGATAGTAATTCCTACATTTTGGAAATCAAGATCCCCCCCAACTATTAAGCAATGGCAGGACAGGTTAGATTCTATTTACCGTTTAGAAGAGTTAGCTAGCTGGGAAACTAAAACGCATCCATCTTTTATAGCTACTTAGCTTCCTTGGGCGAAATACAGGCATTTTCCTAATTCTGATGCATAACTTCTCCCTAGTTGATGGCGTTTTAATCCCATACCGCTACCCTCTTACATACAATCAGACACAGTTTTATCTTCGCAAATCTTATAAACCTTCATACAGAGTTGTCGCTTGCAGGATGTGTGCTCTACAATTCCCTTACCCTTCTTCCCTTTCTCTCTCCTATTACCCTCCCTTTAGTTACTACATTGTTAAGATATCGGACATTCCTCTACAAGATGGTCTCATGACCGATATTGTTAGTTTTATTTAAACTTGTCCTATTATTTACCTACTTAGCACTATTACCACCTTCGGAGATATACGCTCTTCTGTTTGGGCATTGTCGACATAATAGGTACTCCGCACTCTGTTTTTGTCTTTGCAATGTATGTTATTCTCCCTTTATTCTGTACATTTGCATGGATTCTTTGCTATGTTATCCCCACAAAATAATAAAAAGATTTTGAAAAGAAAAAGTAGTATAAAGTAGTGGCCCCATGGCAGAGTAAGGAGAGTGGTGGCAGCAGCAGTAAGGGCAGTAGCTGTAACAATAGTGGCCCCATGACAGAGTGGGGAGGGTGGCAGCAGCAGTAGTGGCAGTAACTGTAACAATAGTGGCCCCATGAGTAGGGGCAGCAGCAATGGAGTGGAGTACATACAACACAAGATGGTGGCAGATCACAGCAGTAGCTGCGGTGGGGGCGGCAGTATTTTATGCTGCAATGCGTTCTGTTGGGGTGGTATTTTGTGCTGCACTACAGTATTGCTGGACCTGCCTACTTATGTTAGCCCAGCCTTCTGTCAATTTGGACCCACCTACAACAGGGACCCATTTTTTAGTTTTTTTTCCAGGGCCACTTTTAGTTCCCAGCCTGTTTGCTGGCAGTGGTCCTGGAGGGTGACCAGGTGTAAAGAGTAGTTCATGGGCATCCCTAATGATACTAAACCCTATTCTCCACAGCTCACCGTACAAGTAGCTGCACCAAGATTACCTACCTCATCAGCCCTTGGTGACTACGACTTCTTGCAATCTCTCCACCACCCTGTCTCCTGCTTTTTAAGATTTGTTCCTTATTATATTATCATTATTGGCCTAATTTATTCTCTTTTTACTCAGACAATAATGGGATATTCATTTCTCAGAAAATATGTTGCTTATGCAAATGATGTCATGAAAAGCAGCTCATTCCAGTGTTCTGGGCCACTTGTGGTTATATATTTCAGGTAGGCCTGTGCATGCATAACCAAGTAACCCATTAAGAGATATAATTATTATTTTGGTCTCACTTGTACCATATGTCATATTGACAGAGGAATAAAATAAAAGAGCACAATGTCCTTTCAATAACCAGTCCAGAGAGAATGATTGCTGCCTGCAAAATCTTTCCATCTGTTCTTGACCTTACTACTTTACTACTTAACCCGACACATCATTCTGAGAAGCAACCTAATACTTCTATCTGCTATTCCCGAAGACAAAGACATACTTAAGAAAAATGAATACTCCTAACACCAACCTCCCGGCCCAAGGGTTGAAAAATTTCCTAAAATTACCTGTACTGTTATCACGGAGAATAGTTTCCAGCCTACCAAGGCATATTTAAGGAAAAAGCATATGCATCTCGAATTAATGTCACATTTTCTCCATTACCTCTCCATCTTTGATGAATAGACCAGATTCCTGTAAAATTAACAGCATCTCACCTCTGGTGTGAAGAGTAGTTCAGGGTCATCCCTAATGATACTGAACTGTGTTCTCCAAAGCTGATAAATTATGGCAAATTCTGCAAATCTGTCACCGTAGGGGCTGTAACTTTGTAAGTAGCGGTGACATTACCGATCCTGTAACTTCGAAGGATGACAAATCTCAAAAAATATGACAATGTAAAGGATGTGTTCATTGACATATACACTGTCATACGCCTTTTTTCCTTGCCTGTGGCTATCATTTTTCAACCACCTGACAAAATCCTCCCGAGCTCTGAGAATTTGTAGCTTATCTCACTGCCCAATCATGTACTTTGTTGCTTTATCTATTGAGACATTTAGAGGAATAGATCACTCTTTTGACTTTAGTCATTTCTTCCTTATTTTCTAACTCAGTACACCTTAACAAATGCCAACGAGGTTTCCTAAAACCCACTTTTCTTTACAGCATCTAAAGCATTAAAGGGGTATTCCCATCTCACAAATGTAGTTTGTATAGTTAGATATAGCCATACCAATATTATTACTAATAGAATGTATTTATATAAAATGTACCGTTTAGAAGATTTGCCTATTTGTATATGCATTGTCCCACACACATCAGTCAGGCCGTTGCCCCTAGTTACGACCACCGCAGACATGTAGTAGTGGTGGTCAGCTTGCTCTTGTTCAAACCCGCTCTGAGGTAACTGCTGTATTGTGAACGCACATTGCATGAGAATGCGGAGATACGACTTAGGGTACTTTCACATCTGCGTTTTGGACGCTACCAGTCGAAAACACAGTGGTCAGGATCCGTCCAAAACGCAGACTTTATAAACGGATCCTGCTCCATAGAGATGAATTGATCTTGGAACAGAATCCGTTTCTCTGCGTTTTGGAAGCACAGACAAAAATGCTACAACCCTAAGATATGTCTCCGCATGCTCATGCAATGTGCGTTCACAATACATCAGTTACCTCAGAGCCGGTATGAAAAGGAGACAGCCAGCCACCGCTACTACATGGCTGTGGAGGCCGTAACTAGGGGCAACAGCCTGACTGATGTGTGTGGGACAATGGATATACAAATAGACAAATCTTCTAAACTGTACATTTTATATAAATACATTCTATTAGTAATAATACTGGTATGGCTATATCTAACTATACAAACTACATTTGTGAGATGGGAATACCCCAAGTCCAATTATTGGTGTCACATAAACTGCAGGCAATTTTATTTTTCAAGGATTTAAAAGTCAGCAAGTTTTCCCCTCCCTGTCAATCAGGTCCCCTGTCGAGGCGGCTAACTGTTTTCACTTACTCTATAATCCTTAATGATAATCTAATTTATGTCTCTGGGAAGACTCTCATGCTTACTGGATTTTAAAGTGCTTGGAGCGATCCTGGATTTTTTTGAAATGATTTATAGAGTCGATGAGTTCTGTTTGAAAATGGGGGTTCCTTTCCTGGAATTGAATAATTTAATTTTAATGGTTAATGCTTGCTTTATGATTTTTTGATTATCTAGGGGAACAATTAAAAGAAATATAAAGATAAAGAATTTGGCATTATGGTTAATATCTGTTCAAAGACAGATCTTAGGAAAAAGTTTTAACTTTATGATATATGGATTTTCTGCTTTAGGTGGCCATGGGACAATTATTTCAGCCATCGTCTTAAAAACACATATAGGGAAAAATATTTGGAAAAGACTTTGCCCATGCAGAAAATGGTTCAGATCATAAATATTTCAGGGAAACCAATTGTTATTAAATTCTTCAGTTGTGGCTACTATTAAGACATATGGACAGCATAAAGCATGGGTCCACTACTCAGATGCCAGCCACTACTTTCTCCAGCAATATCAGTGGTCTAGACAATAAAAGTTGTGAGTCGGTTACCACCCTCAACAGGTGCAGTACCCAATTACAGGAGGTATCTGCAAATGGTTTGTTCTGTTATGTAATATTATGTACACCCAGAATAACCTGGTATGGTTGGCAGGGACAGGGTTAACCACTCTGTTCCTTCCCTCTTGGCATGAGTGGGCTGATCCTGTTGGGAGGGGCAGTTCTACTCTAGGGAGTGGAATGGGAGGAAACAAGTTCATGTGCTCCTTCCCCTTATGCCTCATCCAGAAACTAACTGATCTCAGTGAAGGTCACTGCTTGTGAGAAAAGAAAGAAAGGAAAAGAAAAGAAAAGAAAAGAAAAGAAAAGAAAAGAAAAGAAAAGAAAAGAAAGAAAGAAAGAAAGAAAGAAAGAAAGAAAGAAAGAAAGAAAGAAAGAATCTGCATGGCCAAGCATAGGAGTCAGCAATGTAACCTGCGACCACAGCAATACAGACTTTGCTGCTTGTGAGGGAATACAGCTAATACACCTATCACACTTAACCACATCCTGGCCAGATGTGCCTCTAAGGACTTGTATCCTGCAATAGTAACTACAGCCATAACTGCCACATTACAGTTATTGGCAAGAGATTCTATTGAGAGAGACTTTAGCAAGATAGGTGTCATGGTTCCCCTGGCTGGCGCTGCCTCAGCATGGCAGCAACGTCTGGTTGCCATGGAAACCATACTAGTGTTGTGACACTCTCAAGTGTCGGAATTCCGAGTTGATGAAGGGGCATGTCGGGGCTTCAGAGCCTCACCATCCTCAGCTGTCAGCTCTGCCCGACCTGCAGGGAAGCCGGCAGCTAGTGATTAACAGAGCTTTATAAAAGGCCGGCTTCCTGAGTGTGCAGGTGCCATTGAATTTCTTGTCCTCTGACTCCCTTGTGGTATTGCTGAAGACTCCTCTGGCTTGTGAATATCTGGAGTGGTTTTGACTACGAAAAAATATTTACGGAAAAAAGATGCAAAATATCCTGCACAATATGATAGTAAAATGTGCGGATGTACAAGGCTACATTTAGAAATTCATGCAAAAAAAGGCACACTATAACAATAGATGCAAACAACATATGGACTAAGCCCTCACTCTATTGATAAAATCTGAGACTCTTTGTCAATACATTTTGATCAAAATACATCTGTGCCCACCTACCCAGCACCACAGTGGTCTCAGTTCAGGTAGGTTCTACGCTAAACCTACCTATGCGGTTGTGCATCTATGGTTAGGAGCGCAGAGACTGCACATATAGTGTGCTGCTCCTAGTTACCTCTGTGTGCATCCGCAACCAATGAGAGGAAAAAACACGCACCCCTATATGTACCATCTTAATCAAGGTCGCCTCTTAGATAGGTGGGGCAAAAGTGCATATGAATGCTACTCCCCTGATAATAGGAGCGCATTCACACCTGAAGGTGCCACTCCTTCAAGACACATCAAAAAAATATTTACGGAAAAAACATACAAAACATCCTGCACAATATGATAGTAAAATGTGCGGATGTACAAGGCTACATTTAGAAATTCACGGAAAAAGGCACACTATAACAATAGATGCAAACAACATATAGACTAAGCCCTCACTCTATTGATAAAATCTGAGACTCTTAGCCAATACATTTTGATCAAAACACACTATATGTTCAGTCTCTGCGCTCATAACCATAGATGCACAACCGCATAGGTAGGTTTAGCGTAGGACCTGCCTGAACTGAGACCACTGTGGTGCTGGGTAGGTGGGCACAGATGTGTTTTGATCAAAATGTATTGGCTAAGAGTCTCAGATTTTATCAATAGAGTGAGGGCTTAGTCCATTTGTTGTTTGCATCTATTGTTATAGTGTGCCTTTTTTTCCGTGGTTTTGACTGCACCACAGCCAGGGAGAAAACAAAAGCTAACCTTCTCCCTGGCTGTGACACTCTCTGCTGCAATTGGCCAGCTCACAGCCAATGTCCGACTCGTGAAAGGTCCTCTTTAACTTGGACGGGGGCACTCAGGGGCACTTAGTAAGACTGGTATATTAGATGCCCATAGGGCTCCATAGGAAACAGCAGGCACCCGGCAGCTATTGCACCCACTGCGCTCATGGGCTGACGCCATATTTAAAGTCCTCACCGCCAACGTAAATTTACGTTGGGCGCTCGGGAGGCGATCTCAGCGACTGCAGGCTGGGTTGTGAAATAGTGACTGTAGGCTATGCTGCTGTGGGTCTCTAAGGAGCTACTCTTAGGTTCTCTCCTGGTGAGGAGTGTCCACTGAGCTGCTTCTCCAGTAGGGAAGATCTTAAGCAACATGGATAAGTGGCGCTGGTGCAGCCAATGAGGAAGGCAAGTGTAACAGATCCAGAGAGCAGTACAGTGCCTTGCGAAAGTATTCGGCCCCCTGGAACTTTTCAATATCTTGCCACATTTCTGGCTTCACACAAAAAGATATAACATTTAAAATTTTTGGTGAAGAATCAACAACAAGTGGGTCACAATTCTGAAGTGGAACGAAATTTATTGGATCATTTAAACTTTTTTTGTAATAAAAGCTGAAAAGTTGGGCGTGCAAAATTATTCGGCCCATTTACTTTCAGTTCAGAAAACTCACTCCAGAAGTTCATTGAGGATCTCTGAATGATCCAATGTTGTCCTAAATGACTGATGAAGATAAATAGAATCCACCTGTGTGTAACCAAGTCTCCGTATAAATGCACCTGCTCTGTGATAGTCTCAGGGTTCTGCATCATGAAGACCAAGGAACACACCAGGCAGGTCCGTGATACTGTTGTGGAGAAGTTTAAAGCCGGATTTGGATACCAAAAGATTTCCCAAGCTTTAAACATCCCAAGGAGCACTGTGCAAGCGATCATATTGAAATGGAAGGAGTATCAGACCACTGCAAATCTACCAAGACCCGGCCGTCCCTCTAAACTTTCATCTCAAACAAAGAGAAGACTCGTCAGAGATGCAGCCAAGAGGCCCATAATCACTCTGGATGAACTGCAGAGATCTACAGCTGAGGTGGGAGAGTCTGTCCATAGGACAAAAATCAGTCCAACACTTCACAAATCTGGCCTTTATGGAAGAGTGGCAAAAAGAAAGCCATTTCTCAAAGATATCCATAAAAAGTCTTGTTTACAGTTTGCCACAAGCCACCTGGGAGACACCAAACATGTGGAAGAAGGTGCTCTGGTCAGATGAAACCAAAATCGAACTTTTTGGAAATAATGCAAAACGATATGTTTGGCGTAAAAGCAACACAGCTCATCACCCTGAACACACCATCCCCACTGTCAAACATGGTGGTGGCAGCATCATGGTTTGGGCCTGCTTTTCATTAGCAGGGACAGGGAAGAGGGTTAAAATTGATGGGAAGATGGATGGAGTCAAATACAGGACCATTCTGGATGAAAACCTGTTGGAGTCTGCAAAAGACCTGAGACTAGGATGGAGATTTATCTTCCAACAAGACAATGATCCCAAACATAAAGCAAAATATACAATGGAATGGTTCAAAAATAAACGTATCCAGGTCTTAGAATGGCCAAGTCAAAGTCCAGACCTGAATCCAATTGAGAATATGTGGAAAGATTTATTTATTAAAGGGTTATTCTCATTTTAGACAATGGGGGCATATCGCTAGGATATGCCCCCATTGTCTTATAGGTGCGGGTCCCACCGCTGGGACCCGTACCTATATCCAGAACGGAGCGGGGAGCGCTGCGCCTGGAGGACCCCAGGTTTCCGGGGGTCCGGCCACCACCAGGTGCAGCTCCCCGCTCCGCTCATAGAAATGAATGGGAGCCGGGCCGTGCATGCGCGGTGTGCTCCCATTCATTTCTATGGAGCCGACGGAAGTAGCCGAGCCAGCGCTCGGCTATTTTCGGCGGCCCCATAGAAATGAATGGAGGGCGGCTGAACATGCGCAGTGCGCCCTCATTCACTTCGGGGGCTCCGTTCTGGAAATAGGTGCGGGTCCCAGCGGTGGGACCCGCACCTATAAGACAATGGGGGCATATCCTAGCGATATGCCCCCATTGTCTAAGATGAGAATACCCCTTTAAGATATTAGGCTTAGTAGCCAGTGCGAAAACTGCAGGATTATATGTTTTTTGGTAAAATATTGACATGGAAATTTAAATATGACATCATCAAAAATTACTTAGTTACTCAGGGCTAATGCAGCAGAGCAGTACTGAATCTAGTAACAGTGGAGTTGGTCAGCTGTAGAGATGAGCGAATCTATTCGTCGATTCATTGATTCGTATCGAATCTTGGAAATTTTCAGCTGCAAAGAGAATCCGAATATTAGGTGATTCGCTCCGTTAAGATTCAAAAATGTTCCTAAGGCATTCTACGCATTCGTTACATACTTGTCCGATAAATTATACGCTAATGCTACATATAAGTTACTCTATACGCTGTTGCGTACGAATTCAAGTAATTAGCGAACTTTTACTGTTAGTTCGTTATTCGTGCGCAAAAGCCCGGGAAGAAAGCGGTCACCTGACCTAGTGGGCAGGGCTTGCTCTGATTGGCTCAGGCTCACTTTTGCTGCGACTGCTGAGACAAGCAGAAGCACTGTGTGTGAAGTTCTGAGACACTGAGACCTGTGTTGTTGAAATTAGGGTGTAATTGTTCAGGGAATCCACAGTACAAATCAGGGATACTGCAGGGCAAGTGCAGGGCTAGTAATTAATCAGGCAGGGAGAGAGAGACAGGGAGAGAGACAGGGAGACAGACAAAGACCAACTGCAGGGCCACAGAGTGAAGTAAAAAATGTCTGGAATGGATAAGCAAAAGAGGTCCAGTTCCAGCCAGACCTCCAGCTCTAAAAAAGAGAAGGTGGCACAGGGCAGCAGTGCCAAAGGACCTGTAGTCGAAGCTTCTACTTCTGTAATTCGTAATAGTTGGTCGGTGTTCCACCAGGCTAATCCACCAAGGCGCAAAATTGTAGTGGAGTAGATGGCACGCTCATCTTAGTCACAGCCAGATGATCTGCTGTCATCTGCTGATACAGTATCCATATGTGTCACTGTCCATGCTGTATTGGTCTGGAATCGACCTGAAAATTTTAAGGCTCTTATGCGGTTTTTGAGGTTCACCAACTATTACCGAAAGTTTATTAAGAACTGTTCAACAATAGTTAAACCCTTAACTGACATGACTAGGAGAGGGACGGATGTCTCAGTGTGGTCTGTTGTAGCATTGCAAGCCTTTTCCGCTGTGAAGGAGTGCTTCTCTTCTGCCCCTATTTTGGTGCAGCCAGATGTGTTACAACCTTTCATTGTGGAGGTTGACGCATCCGAGGTGGGGGTAGGAGCAGTTTTGTCACAGGGTCCGTCACCAGGTAAATGACGCCCATATGCCTTTTTCTTGAAAAAACTCTCTGCTGCGGAGAGAAATTATGATGTGGGTATTGTGGGGAAATAATGTGGCCATTAAGTTGGCTTTTGAAGAATAGCGTCATTGGTTGGAAGGGGCGATTTACCCAATAACGGTATTCACAGATCACAAAAACCTGGCTTTCCTGGAGTCGGCGAAATGACTTCATTGTCACGTATCGTCCTGGGATTAAGAATGTCATGGCGGATGCCTTGTCACGTAGTTTTTCCGGAGGTGGTGATTTTGAAGATCCGAGCCCTATACTGTGTGAAGGGGTGGTGATATCTGCTCTTTACCCTGATCTTGAGGCCAAGGTGTTTGAGGCCCAGGGAGACACACCGGAGTCTTGCCCCCCTGGGAAATTGGTTGTTCCATATGAATTGCGTCATAAGGTGTTTGAGGAACATCATTCTTCGGTGCTTGCAGGACACCCTGGGAGTAAATCCACTGTCAACCTCATCTCTCATAGATTCTGGTGGCCAGGGCTGCGTAAGTGTGTTGAGGACTATGTGTTGGCCTGTAGTGTCTGTGCATGCGCTAAGGTGACACATACTCGACCTTCTGGACCCCTACTCCCGTTGCCCATCCCGTCCAGACCATGGACTCACTTGTCTATGGACTTTATCACTGATCTGCCTAATTCGTCTGGAAAGACAGTTATTCTGGTGGTTGTAGATCGGTTTAGTAAAATGGCGCACTTTATTGCATTGCCCGGACTCCCTAATGTTAAAACCCTTGCACAAGTGTTTGTGTCCACAAGAAACATTAGGTTAAAAGTTCCTTCTTGGAAGTTGGGTCCAAGGTTTATTGGTCCATATAAGATCAATGCCATTATTAATCCTGTAGCATTTTGTCTTGAACTTCCTCAGGCCCTGAAAATGTATAATGTATTTCACAGATCTTTGTTAAACATATATGTTGAACCTTTGGAGCCATCTCCCTTGCCACCCGCGCATGGAACTCCAGATCGCCAAGATTATTGACTCTCGAGTTCTTTGTAGAACTCTTCAATATATTGTTCACTGGAAGGGTTATGGACCAGAAGAGAGGACGTGGGTACCGGCATCTGACGTGAATGCCAGTTGTTTGGTGAAAGCTATTCACAGGTCTCATCCGGACAAAGTTGGTCCGGGATGCCCGGAGGTCACCCGTAGAAGGGGGGGTACTGTGACAGACATTCCTATGACAGATAACAGGAGGTCTGTCAGATTGGCAACACGTTGTATAATCTGACATGTTTTCCCTTTTGTTGTTGGTATTTACCAAACCCTTTTCCCTCAGGTGTTCCTGGTGTGGTAATTGTCCCTCCCCTATTTATTGCTTCTTCTCCCACTATTCCTTGTGGTTTATAGCTTCAGTTGTTGTTGTGGTGTGCAGCAGTTTGGTTTTCAAGCTGAGTTCCTGGAGCCTCCATTTCTTCACAATAAGATAAGTTTCCTTTTCCCTTCTGTGTGTTTTGTTATTAGGCCTTAGGGAGACTCCTGTTCATCCTTCCTGTTGGAGGAACAGGTAGACTCATTCCTGTCATTAGTTCCAGGGTCCTATAGGATCAGTTAGGTGTTTAGGTTCCTGTGTATGAACTTGCCTACATTTGAGGTCTGTTCATACTGGTAGATAGACAGGAATTGAGCCAGGGTTTCCTGTAGGAGGTGTCCATCTTCCTTCTTTACTTTCTAGGCCTAATCTCCTTTCCCTCCTACGCTTGGTTTGGTTTTCCTCCCCACACCTGCGCGTGACAATATGTAGCCAGGGGTCAGACTCAGAGCATTCCTCCTGCTCCACCGCTCCAGCAAAGCCCATCATTTTCATACGTAATTTGTACGCTCATGCATATGTGATCACAGAAATTGTGTACCTTTTAAAACTGAACGTTCGTTATTAGTGCGCGAATGTTCGCTAAACGCCACATAATAACATATATTTTGTACGCAAATTTAACGAATATATTCGACGAATATACGAATCTTATGAAAAGATCGACGAATGTTCGGCAAATAAAATTTTGAATGATTCGCACATCTCTAGTCAGCTGGGTGCTGGGATGCCGATAACCAACCTTAAACGTCAGTTGGCATCCCACCACTAGAAGAAGAAGTTAAGCAGGCCTAAGGAGGCGAGTGAGGAAGCCCACTGTGCTGGATCTGGGGCTTGTGAGTAACAGTTACCCCCGCCATAGCTTGCCCTGCCTGGTGAGAGTGCAGCAGTCTCTTTGAAGGGAACCTTTCTGCACCTCTGAGGTCCTCATGGAGGCTACGCCACTACCTTTCACAAACTTTGACCTGCCATGGGTGTGAACATGCAGTGTGCCCGTCACATGAGAACATACCCTGACCCAACAGTCACAATTTCAATTTAAATAGGTCACATGACAGAAGGGGAGCAGTTCTCTGTTACAGTCAGTGATTGGCTGCAGCGGTGTCAAAGTGGATGTAGACAGTGGGGGACCCGAGCGAGGCAGCTGGGACCAGGGAGAGAAGGATCTTGCAGCAGGGAGAAAGTATGTATGTTTCCATTTGCAGATCTGCCCAGGAGGAGGGGGAATTACCAAAAAAATAAAAGAAAAAGTGGCCAACCCCTTTAAGCATACATCTTTAATGGGGTCTGAGCACAGCAATAAAGCCGACTCAGTACGTAAATTAACGATACTGCATGGTTTGCATATTCATATTTCACAATATAACGTTTTGTAATATTTCTTGTTTTATTTTGCAAATGCGTTTAATTGTATTGAGCTTGGAAGCTCTTGGACTCGAACTATGCGCCGTACCACAATATTTATTGTGATTGGCCGGAGGAGCTGGCAGCGGGAAGGTGTACCTGGCCGGAGACAGCATTGCATTGTAGGACCTGATCCACTTACACTCAATCCTCAAGTGTTGTTTTCAGCCAAGTAAGCCTTGTTGTTACTGAGTTCCAGGACAATCATGATAAATATATTATATATTATGATCCCGCTGGCAAATAACGCAGCATGCTTTATTAATATGTCACAGGCCGCAGAAACAGATCCAACAGCACCGTAAAACCTGCGTGAAGAAAAAGGTGATAACGAACTACTGGGTTCAGTAAATTGAGGGACATTCTCACAATGGTTCCCTGAATACTCCCTCAGGTTAAAATGCCATCAATGCTTTACCCCACCCACTGAGACTCTCACAGATCCTCAAAACAAGGCTGCCCAGAGCGGCCATATGTGCGTAGTTACACTTTATAGAACCCAACAGGAGATACAGAAAACAGGGTTGGTGCTAATTCAGCCATCCATAACTCTACTGATATTATTAAAGGGGTTGTCTCATGAAGGCAACCACAATCCCTGCCAATATTTCCTAATTGACATCCCAGATGTGAAACCCCATCCCCCCCTCTCATCCCGCTTAGGACCTATCTGTATAATTCAGAATAAAGAGCCACTCTCCCATTCTTGACAATTTAAAGGGGTTATGCCATGATTGATGTACCAAAGAAACTCAAGAGATTACATAGTACATGACATTCTGTTCTACCAAAGCTAGAACCAGACCTGTAGCTCCACTACACTTTTTTCTTTCTTTTATAAGCCTGTCTGCTCCCTAAAATGTTTTAAACCCATCAGTAATCTCCTTTAGAGGCAATTTGTAAGCAGTTTTGACCATGCTAGACTACTGACAGCACTAGACAGGGGCTGGGGAGAGCAGTACAAACATACCTTTTGTGGAGCTTTTATTATAAGAAGAAGTGTGAATATGAGGTTTTATTCTGCCATGTTCTGTTCATGCAATTCCTCAGAAGAAGCTTCACTGTGATGTTTTCTTCACAGCCCCTCCTCTCTGCTCTGAATGACAGCTGTAGTGGTCTCCTGGTTGGATGATATAGCTGTCAACCAGAGCTGAGGAGAGCGGCTGTCAAGCAGCTCAATGCAGACAGCACTTCAAGAAGCCTTGCCCTGAGCACTTGAAGGAACAGAATCTGGCAGAATAAAACTTCATATTCTCACTACTCCTGATAATAAAAGCTCCACAAAACGTTTGTTTTGCTCTCACAAACCTCTAGTCAACAGTTTAGCATGGAAACTACTGAAACACCTTTAAAGGGCGTCTGTCAGCAGATTTGTACCTATGACACTGGCTGATCTGATCTGATATGTGCACTTGGCAGCTGAAGGCATCTGTGTTGGTCCCATGTTCATATCTGCCCGCACTGCTTAGAAAAATTATGTTTAATATATGCAAATGACCCTCTAAGAGCAATAGGGGCGTTGCCGCTACACCTAGAGGCTCTGCTCACTCTGCAACTGCTGCACCCTCTGCACTTTGATTGACAGGGCCAGGTGTGATGATGTTTTCACTGCCTGGACCTGTCAATCAAAGTGCAGAAGGCGCTGCAGTTGCAGAGAGACAGAGCCTCTAGGTGTAAAGGTAACGCCCACATTGCTCATTTACATATATAAAAACATCATTTTTCTCAGCAATGAGGGCACATATGAACATGGGAACAGCACAGACGTCTTCAGCTGCCAAGCGCACATGTAACAGGTCAGCCAGTGTCACAGGAAAAAACTGCTGACAGATGCCCTTTAATTCTGTTAGAATCCAATCCCTTTTCTAACAAGGAGGCAGCATATTAGTAATCCTTATTAAACAAGTTTTGTAACAGCAATAATGCCAATCTATACAAGTTAAAATGGGGTCATCCACAGCGGATGAGCACAGAAATAATAGTAAAAAAAAATCAATGTAAGACAAGAGCGTAGAACTGCAGTTTTTACATTAATAATATACATTTATACAGGAGACAATTACATGCTTTAACTTGCCTTTTAACGAATATAATAAAATATTCATTTCATCATCAAAGTAAAGTGACCAGGCGTGTTTCATTGATTTCTCTCTTATTTTATGAACACTATTGAGTCGGTGGGTAGGAGTTATTATAATGGTAGTGGGCATGTGAGGACAGAGAGTGTAAAGGCTACGGCTGAAGCCCGGCTAATGGCAGGAATCGCAAAGATGAAGAATGCTGGGCATTTAGGAAGACATAAAACACTGGATGACGTAAGAGACACATGCGGGACAGTTGAACGCGGGCATCAAAGAGCAAGGCTGAAATAATGGGAAGTCAGGGCATACTTCTCAGGATAATTAGTTTTATGCATGGTAATTCACTAGATGCATAAAGGAGAACAGGAGGGAAGTCTGCAGTCAAACCACTAGATCGTTAGCAATGTAAAAAATCAGATGCAGATAATAAATGAGTCACATTTTTGGGAATGCCACTATCAAGTCACTGACTGAACACAAATCTCATAGGATCCTGTAGCAAAATTTAGTGTGGGTCCCCTGCCCCACTCAGTTTGCCCATATGTGTATCTAACAGTCCCAAACAATGCAGAATGCCAAGTGCAACACCCCAGATTTCATAGCAATTTATGAAGGAAAAAATGAGGAAAAAATTGTAATAAAAGAAATCGTCCTTAGTCTCACCCACTTCATCTGACTTCTGTGCTGGAAAATGTGGAAAAGGTGCTTCAAAAATATGGCACTCATTTTGAACAGCATATTTCTCAATGTATTTACATCTGACAACTAACATAACTACACTGATAAGTGTGCACATACAGCTCTAAAAAAATCCCACAATTGGCTAATAAGCCACAAAACCCCAACTTGCCCCAGACTAAACTAAATAGATGCTTAAAACCTAACTTTTATTAATAACACCTACTAAGATTACTGCAAAGCAAATGAGCAATTGTGCCCTGTATCTTAAAACTGGCTCACAGGATGCGTGATTGAAAATGTACTGCAAACCAGGGGTGTAGGGTATGCACAACCACTAACTACCCCTGAAAACCATTTGCTTAGTGTAATAGTGGAACGTACATGTGTTACACTGCCTAAATCTTTAAATCACAAATAACTGGGCTGCTCTAAAAACGCTAACTACTGCCCCCCAACATGTTTCGCTGAAGTAACCCTGATTAGGACTCCTAAATAATCTTGTTCTCCAACTACTAATTGTTAACTACCAATGGATTCAAATTCCATCCTTGCCATTCAAACAGGATATCTACCCTCCTTGCGCCATGTACCAGGGAGGAACGTTTCAGACTTCCAGGTAAGTGTTTACAGGTCCGTGCTGGAAGATGGGAGGTGCGCTGACGTGATGCGCAAGGAAAGCCTGCACGTCATCTTAAACTGTAGGAGATGCCCGAACAGCACACCTGTCTACTGCGGCTGCGCTGGCACTTAGAAATATTCAACTCACAAGCGCTGCACTGCGGCTGCGTTAGAACTTAAACTCTAAACATCTTGCTAGACGTTCACAGCACCTGTGTTAAGGGCCAAAAAGGGGGGTGCAAAAGTAGCGTACTAATATTACAGCCTCTGTTAGCAAGATTTTAATCATATTGCTCTAGCTGTATTACTGACTAATATTAGAAATTATAAATTGGCCTGTATTGAAAAAAGAAGAAAACAGAAAAAAAAGACAAAAAAAACCAACAAAATAATAGTACAGTAAAAGAGAAGTAATAAAATAAATGGAAATGTCACATTCAATGAATTTCCATAAATCAGCATAGATAACTTAAACAGTAATCAATTGATCCAAAAAAATGAAATAATGCTATTTCAGCAATAATTGAACACATGCTATAAAAAGAAACATTGTAATGTTTGGGTCACTTTTTTCAATTCAGTTGATTTATCACATACAGCTTGACCAACACTTCTTCCTTCAGATAATATTTTAGAAAACTGGCTACCTTCAGCAACCACTAGGGGGAGCTCAGTGTATAGGAATTTATACACTTCCTGTAATAATCTCTTTGCTCTGCGCTTCCCCTAGTGGCAGCTGAAGAAAATGCAATGATTTCAGGTCTGGAAGAGAGGAAGTGTGAAACGGCATTGGGGTTGTGGTAGCAATAAAGGTCTGTAATTATTTAGCTATTTACATTCTATACACTTTGGTATCCTGACGTTGAGGTTTATGACAGGTTTCCATTGTGCGATATAATAGATGAAAATGTTGATGTAAATCGTTATATATATATATATATATATATATATATATATATATATAAAATTTAATCATGAAATAATAAAGATGACTATATGTTTTAGAATTTTTTGCAGTATTTAGAAGGTTGTCTTAGCAGGGCCAGGCAAGATAACTATGCAGGACCCTGGCCTAGTCAATCAAGAAGTGGTGGGGTGGGCTAACAGACAAAGCAGGAGAAGCAAGGGCGCACAGCGTGGCTTGGGGCTGCCCTCAGTGCACTGAGATGCTCATTAACGCATATGCATTAATAGTACTTTATCTCTAGGGGGCAGACTGGCCATAGACCCCTACAGGCAACCCCAGTGGGCTGATGCCTATAGGGCCACCCTAGTCCCCCTAACTGCTGTTGGCCGGGTACATATTACTAGGGGAACACTAGAAGTCATTATTAGAGGAAGTCCAAGCAGCATGCTGAAAGTAGGGCTGGCCTGGTGTTGTAGCCCACATCTCACTTCCTGCTCCTTATCCATATTAGAGACAAATGGAGGAGGAGGAGGAAAGAACATGGTAGCTATTTGTGGCCACCACAGAATGACAACTCCTGGAGAGGTGCTTTGTGCCGCATTGGGGTATTTGTTTCTGTGGCATGGTATTCTGAGCACCACCTTCTGTCGATTTGGACCCACCTACAACATTGAGGCCACTTTTTGTTTTTCTCCAGGGTCACTCTAAGTTCCCAATCCACCCCTGGAAGCAACATATTGCTATCATTACATTCACCTGAGCTTTTACATTTCCTGGTGACAGACCCCCTGGTGACAGACATCTGTCCATCCAGTTCGGCCTGTTATCCTGCAAGCTGATCTCGAGGAAGGCAAAAAAAACCCTGTGAGGTAGAAGCCAATTTTCCTCACTTCCCGACTCCAATCAGAATAACTCCCTGGATCAACGACCCTTCTCTAGTATCTTATAACCTGTAATATTATTACCCTCCAGAAATACATCCAGGCCTCTCTTGAACTCTCTTAGCGAATTCACCATCACCACCTCCTCAGGGAGAGAGTTTCATAGTCTCACTGCTCTTACTGTAAAGAATCCGCTTCTATGTTTATGTACAAACCTTCTTTCCTCCAGACGCAGAGGATGTCCCCTCATCACAGTCCTGGGGATAAATAGATGATGGGAGAGATCTCTGTACTGACCCCTGATATATTTATACATAGTTATTAGATCTCCCCTCAGTCATCTTTTTTCTAAAGTGAATAACCCTAATTTTGATAATCTTTCTGGGTACTGTAGTCCACCCATTCCAGTTATTACTTTAGTTACCCTCCTCTGAACCCTCTCCAGCTCTGCTATGTCTGCCTTGTTCACAGGAGCCCTAGCTTCTAGAATTGTCGGTATCCTTCTCCATCCACGGATGCAGTTACATAGCTGATATAATGTATTGTGTTCCTGGTTGTATATATGTGTTTCCAGCTTGCAAAGGTTGGATGTAACATATCTCTGACTCATAATGATTTACATAGCAACTTGTGGTCTGAACAGTTTTGCCATTAAAGGACACATCGCTGTCAGACTTACAGACCATTAATGTCGAATGCTTGTGCCTGGCTTCCTATGGGTAGCTTGGCAGGGTAAAGCGAAGATATGAAGCATTTTGCTGCTGGTCTCCAGCATACACCTTTAGGGACCTGTTTCTAAGACAACTGGTGAGTAAAAAGCTTGGAATGTTGAAGTTCGAGAGGCCTAAAGGAAATCCCGCATACTTCCTCACTGAACTCACATTTGGTATACAGTATATGTATTTCTGTAAAGGTTCTTTTCAGACTGTTCATATAAAGTTCAAATGCACTGCAATCTGTGAGGAGCATTTACTTTTCGAGGCAGATACAAGACATAGCTACTATTAGTAGTTCATTATCTTTTCTCCTAAGAGAAGATGGGTAAACAAAGACCATTCAGCAATTAAGGGCTGTTTCACATGAGAGAGTCCATTGAGAGAGTCCATTGAGAGAGTCCATTGCAGTAATCACGTGCCGGGTGTGAGCATGATCCCCCCCGTTCTGGACTTGCAGGAGCACACAGTATTATGATGATTTATAATGCTGTGTGCCTCTGCTTGACCTTACTGATACAGAATCATAGTGACATAAAGCTGGTGAAACATTCCTAAAAGGAGTTTTTCGGCACCAAATTCACCGTGCACAAAGCCTGGTACGGCTGCCTCCCCATGTAGTGCCTTCAGTGTCGGACTGGGGTGCCACCACCAGTAGAATTCATTCTGGGGGCCGACTGTACGACGACATAAAAAGATTACTTTACCACTACTCGCAAATGCCTTAAACTACATCAATACACATTTATTTTTAGTAGTAGCCTTCTGCCGAGCCTGTGCCCTTGATGGTCCTGGAGACCTTGTCAGTATCCTGGCTCTTGCCTTGAACACATGCTCACAGAGCTACAGGATGACGGATTATCTTTCTATAGTATAGTCAGTGTACTGTGCCATGTGCCACTTTTTCATAGGGCGGGAGGACTAGGGGCCACCCTTGCTCAGGGGCCCATTGGGGTATTCCCATGAGTGCTTTGGAGCAAAGGTACTTTAGACTATGGACATTTACCCCTATTGCTATTATTCAAAGCCATTAACTCAGAACTTTATTGAACTTTGAAGGGTTCACTTGCACTGTGATTTGTATTGTGGTTTACACTTAGGGCCTGTTCACACGACCATGTGAACAGGTCAATATCTATTCCGTAATTTTGTGCAATAGATGTGACCCCATTCATTTCAATGGGCAGTATTAGATTGCGCACAGCCGCAGCTCAGCGAAAAAAAAAGAACATGTCCTATTCTTGTCCACAATTGTGGACAAGAATAACCATTTTGTATGGGATGCCGGCCATGTGTGTTCCGCAAATTGCGGAAAAACACCTTATACTGTTTCATGTTGTTGAACTGCATTTATATGTTTGATGTAATATATTCTTTTAATTTACACTGTTATTACACTCTAGCTGCACTGCACTGTGGAAAGGGTTAATGCACAGCCAGCCAATACAGAGAGACTTTATGTCTTTCTAATTATCCAAAGTGTTGGAGGCAAAAAAAACAGACACACTGACCTTCTGACTGTCTGGTTTAACTCTGTTGTTTATGTCTGAAGACTTGTTTATGTCTGGAAAAACTACATTCTCATAGACTTGCCTTGAGGCTCTATAAAAGTCTATGATAGTCAAGCATTGTAACACTGTTTCTGTTTTGGTTGTGCATCTCCACCCCTCCCACTAAAAGGTTCTAGTTTAGCTAGAAATTGTATATAAGGAGAGAATTCAGAATCCATAGCTGTCTGCAAGTAGGGACCAGTGTTTAGTTGAAGAGATTCTGCTGGTCTGCAGATAAGAACCAGTGGTTAGTAGGAGAGCTTCTGCCAGAGTACATGAGTTGCCAGAAGAAAATGCTGACATTGTGATACTCTGCCAGAGATCCTAGGTCACCAGCCCTGTGACCAGGGAGCCAGCCAGATGACTGAGCCACAGATCCTTAGCCAGCAGCCTTTGATCAGGGTACCAGCCTTCTGAGAGAGAGAGGGGGGCAGCTAGCTCAGGCCTCAGCACAAAACCTTCTGCCAGAGAGGAGACTGGAGAAGCCAGCTCAATGTCTTGTCTGTATTGTTTTGATATTGAGTTCCTCCAGTAAAGAAGCACACTGGTTTACTGCAAACCTTGACTCTCTGGACCTAATTCCCATTGGAGTGGACCACGTCTTACCATCCCTTCCAGAGAGCAGGAACACTTGGTGACACCTCAGTGGTGTCCGAAGGACCCAGCGTAGTATTGGGGCCACTCCAAACAACTACACCCATATTATACCCCTAACTTTAACAGCCAGAAAAGATCCTGCAATCTTGAGAAAATTGTCTTTCAATTCAAATGCAAATTAGGTCTCAAGGGCACCAAAGGTGGGACTGAGCGGTTGGGTGAACCATAGCTCCAGCCTTTTCCCCTCCAAGCACCATCCTCTCTTGTTTCACTGACAGAACCAGGTGTCCCTGGTGTCATTATACCTGGCCCTGCCAATCAAACGAGAGGGAGGTCCTGGGAGGGGAAAGGGCTGGAATCCTGCTCAGGCCCAACCTTGTGCTCTTGAGAGCTAATTTGCATATGAATTAAAAGCCAGTTTTCCAAAGATTGTGGGATTTTTTTTCTGGCTGCTAAAGGTATGGGTATAATATGGGGAAGCCAGACATTGTGCACAGATTAAAGGTGGACTTCCTTTAAAAACCTAAAGCAAAACACCTGACATTGCTGGCACTTGCAATCATACAGTAGTACACAAGAGTTTCACTGTACCCCTAGGTTCTTTTCTGGAATCCATGGACATGCTTCCTTGCGACATGGTTCCAGTACTTTGGCCTCAATTCACATTACATATCTCCATTTACAATGGCTGCGTTCCCCATAGATGACATTACAGATGTGGCTGCTCTTGTGTGACGCTCTCTCCACCGAAGTCCAAGTAAGCAGCTGCATCTTGTCATGAAACAGAAATATAAGTAATTACATCATGTAATCAATATTACTGCCTGGAACTGTTCTCACCTGGTAATGGTGACATTAGTGGATGCCACCCAAATCTGTTATTCAATAACTCAAAAATAACTAAAAAGAATATTAAAGGGGTTTTCTGGGACTCACGTTGATTACACAGAACATACCTGTAGGAAAAAATTTGTGATATACTTACCATTCTGAAACTGCATGGACTGTCCTCCCTGGAACCCAGTCAAGAGATGTTCTTCTGAGATTCCAGCTTCCATCATCGTCATGTTCTTTACCAAGTTTGGATGGGGCATCACTTCTTCTGTGGATGGGAGCAGAACTATTCCCTTCCCTGGCACATGCGCAAACTCCTCAATCTACCTCATCTGCTCATAGTTCTGGGTCCTTCCACAGCAGAAGTATATGGACCGGACATCACTTGAAGCGACGTCACGTGTATGGTCCAGGCCTGAAACCTGGTATAGGATGTGACATTGGCTGATCTGTACAACTTCAGAATGGCAGGTATATTATATGCTTTCTCCAACAGGTGAGTTCCTTGTAACTAAGGAATCTCTGTGGAATACTGAAAACCTTTTTAAGGGTGAAAATTATTTTTTCTGAAGTAAATCCACATGAAAATCTGCACCAAAATCTGTAATGAGGTCCTCTTTGTTTAAAGGGGTTTTGTGAGATTTTGATATTGAATATTGAATATCAGATTGGCACCCCCGCCGATCAACTGTTTGAAGAGATTGCAGTGCCCCGGTGAGCTCTGTGGCCTCCTCACAGCTTACGAAGCACTGTTCCGTACATTGTATAGCAGCTGTGTTTGGTTTTGCAACTGAGCCCCATTCACTTGAATAGGACTGTGCTGCATAGGCCATGTCAAAGATGAAGGTGATGTACTAGGCCTCGGAAGAGGGCGTGGCGCCCCACTGGTCTTTTGAAACAGATGATCGTCAGTGGTGTTTGGAGTCAGGCCCTGGCTAATCTGACGTTGATGAGCTATCCTGATTCCTGAGGACAGGCCATCAATATCAGAATCTCAGAAAACCTGTTTAAATGTGTATTTCATTGTGGATTTTGGTGGGGATTGAGCTGTGGATTTCACTCGTTTCATGTCAAAGAGTGAAAGTCTGCCATGAAAATCTGTGGCATTTGTGCAACGGAGAGGACAGAAATGCCCCATTCACTACCACTGTACTCTATTTTGTTGAGGAATTTCAGTGCGAATGACCGCTGAAAATCTGTAACTACTCAATGTGAACTCACCCTTAAAGGGGTTTTCCGAGACTTTATTAGTGATAGGTCATCAGCATCTGATCAAGGGAGACCGACACCCAGGACCCCTGCCGATTAGCTTTTTGAGAAGACAGTGGTGCTCACAGTAGCCATGGCCTTCGCTCTGCTTAGCTGGGTCATGTGATGTTGCGTTCATCGATTACATGGCCTAGGCACAGCTCAGCCCCATTGAAGTGAATCGGGGTGAGCTCCGTTACCAAGCACACCCGCTATCAAATGATCAAATAGACAGCGCTGTTCTTGGTGAGCAGGGAGAAGGCTGCGATGCTACTGCAAGCGCTGGTGGCTTTTCAAACAGCTGATCGGCAGGGATCTTGGGTGTCAGACCCCCACCGATCAGATACTGATAACCTTTCCAGACGATAGGCAATCAGTTGTAAAGTCTCAAACATTTAAGAAGACAGCTAAACTGCTGTGAAGGTCCCTCCACTAGGACCTTCATCATTGTCACTAATTGACCATTCTTTATACTTGCACATAACAGAATACAGAGCAAATCAAATATAAAGTGAGGGCACAAGGGAGTCCTAAAAACAGCCTAAAATAAATCCTGAGCATTTGTAAGAGGAATGCTTCAGATTGCTCCAGCAGGACGGCTGCCAGTTCCTTGAGTGATGATGCTGGAGGGAATCTTCTCCTCTGTCATGTTTCGAGTGCTGGCCACAGCTCTATTCTGTGGGGACAATGCTGGCAATGGGAGATGTTGAGTCTCAGCCGATAACAAATCTGTGCATCCACAGGTACTGTCATCTTGACAAGACCATCTTTTGCCAAAAATAGAGATTACACCAGATCGCCTACCCTGGCGTATTTTTTAGCATATAAAGTAATAATGCTGTATAAGGAATACCTTTTCAGATCCAGTTCAGAGTCGGATCAAGGTATGTGCAGGAACCTGAGATAAATAATTGTGTGACTAACCAGGGTCATATACAGTAGAGTAATTCATGGCTAACTTAAAGAGTTATTCCCATCTTGGTCTTTCATGGCCAAGATGGGAATAGCAACAAAGCTTGCTGTCTTCATAGCTTCCATTCACTGCTATGGGAGTTATGGAAACAGTGGAGCACCAGCAGTTATTGCCATTTGGCCATGGATGGCCAAGATGGGAATAACCCTTTAATCTAGTCATATACAAGTACAATCAAATATGTATGGGACAGTATTCCGGATTTTGGATTATAATGTGCTCAGTGCTTTGTTTAACATTGAGATAAGCAGAGTCAGGCATGTATGGCAGCCACTTATCCCCCTCTCACTGCTCTGGATTTCTTCGAATTTGCAGTCCATGTATGGGCGTAGCTATAGGGGGTGCAGATGTAGCAGTCGCTACCGGGCCCAGGAGTCTGAGGGGGCCCAAAGACCCTTGTTCCACATAAGAAGACACTAGTATTATAGAAAGTGCACGCTGGGAGGGCTCTGTCATAGATTTTGCACTGGGGCCCAGAATCTTCACGATACACCTCTGGCTGGAGGGAAGGGGTTAGGTAATGAATTTGGCATGGGGGGGGGAGTACTTCCCGAAAGCAACGCGAAGGCTATGTACTTCCCTGCCCCTGGCCACAAAGCACTGAGGGAAGGGGGGCCCAAGCTGAACTCTTGCACCAGGGCCATGAGCCTTTTGCTACGCCCCTGGGTCCATGCAGATGAATTCTCTCATAACAGACAGAGGAGCTCCGACTCTCAAAGGGGTTTATGAGATCAGAAAAAAAATTTGCATACCATATTAGGGAATTAATATTGATGATCAATCCTAAGGACAGGTCATCAATATAAGACCGACAGGGGTAATCAATATCAAAATCTGAGACAACCCCTTTATAAGACTAGGGTCTTATAATTTCTCACACATAATGAAGAACAATTAGAAAAATCATGTCTTGTTCTGGAGGACATGTCCTCTCCTGCATCATACAGACAATCAATTGATTTGAATGAGCCCTATGTAATGCTTCCTTTCTCCTGTAGGGCTTACTGCAAGAAAATTGAACAATTACTGACATATTATCTGTTTGCTTGGGGACTCTTGCTGATCATCTTACTGTCCAAGGGACCCTTCTAACACGTAGGGATTGTGCAAAGTGGAGATCCCTTCATTAAAGGGGGTATACCATGATTAATGTAAAAAATCAAAATGAGACATAACACATTAAATGACATTACTTACATGGCTGCTCCAGTTCTTCTGCTAGATTTATTTCAGGCTGCAGCGCAGAGGGCTTGTCCTTTCTCAGGCAGTGTCTCCTTTCTGCAGCTCTCTTCCGTTAACCATCACAGGTTCTAACAGTAGATAGGACTGGCAGCAGTTGAAGGACAAAAAACTGAGCATGTGCGACCACTTCAGTGAGGTGGACAGAGAAATAAGGAAAAGGACAAACAGCAGATGGCGCTACACAGATAAATTTTATTGAATAACTCAGTGTCTATGTTATATTTTAATTACACCCAATTACAAAAGTATTCAGGTCCAAATGCTGGTTTGAAAAATGTAGACTTTGTTTAGTTTTCATGAGAAAATCATTTTAATAAATATTAATTAAAGGGGTTGTCCGAGTTATTTTTTTGTCATTCTTATGTTTGTCACTAATCAAATATAACCACTTTTCCAGCACTTTGTGCTTCTAAACTTGCTGGTTTCTCAGATTTCACTCAGGGTCACATGACCTGTGATGTCAGCTTATCTCCCTGCTGTTTTCATATTCGTGCACAAGCAGATAAGAGTCTCCTAGACGTCACTGTGATGGCCACGCCCCCTGCTCTGCCGGCTCCTGCTCTCTGCTCTCTCCCTGGATTCTTTCAGATAAAACATTAACCCTTTCAGCCAGAACACACACAGGGCTCAAGGCTTTACAACAGTAGCTACAGGCAATGAATAGACATAGGATCTGCCCTCCTCATCCTATAGACACAGAGCTGACACTGGAGGAGTCCTGCAGAGTATTGCACAAGAAAGGTAGGGGGAAGTTCCTGTGTGCATCAGTAATGTCCCTGTACAGCTGGGACTTGTAGTCCTACACATACAACATGCTTCTGAGTATCCCAGGAGGCAGACATGTCACTCAGGGCAGCACTTGTATTCACTCCCTTTGCAGAGCGGTGGGAGGGGCAGAGATTGTTGTTACTGCAGGTAAACAAAGGCCAGAAGAGAACCAGGGAAATGAGGAAATATAGATTTCATGTCTTACTGCTGGAAGGAACTGAGAGGTAAGGGTCTAAGTGATGAAAGCCCCTATTTTGCCAGTCCATTGCGCACCTTGTTCTTCACCCTTTGCTTTTATGATGCCTGCTGGCCTCATACGTATGGTATGTGATACTGCATATTTTGAGAAAGTCACGGCAAAAAACGTACCCTACAGAAAGAGTCCACTGCTATTGCTAGTATTTGCTCCAATTAGACTTACATGTGACCTCACCTTGGTGACCTCTACCTAACAGAGCATCCTACAAAAGACCGATATGCGTTGCATTACAGCGTACTGTATATCCCTTATTTATAGTTTTAGCTGAATTTTGCATTCCCTTTTTGCAGAGCCTAAAATGTTAATCCAAACAGTTTAGGAGAAATGTCTCACCCGTTATCGGTTCTGCTCCTCTATGTGCTGTGATCTACTATTATCAGCAACAAACTGTCCTTTCTTCTGTAGTATGACAGCGCGGCTGAACGGTGCCCACACGCCGCCACGAGGCGTGCATTATACAGAATACAAATTGGCTAGTGCTCAGTGTGATATTCCGCCGTAATCCAATTTCTCAGACTTAGTTTCAAATGAGCGAGTTAGTGGCATTACTACCTCAAGAAGCTAGAAAAGATTACTTATGTCAGCTTCCGAATGCCCTGGCCGCTGCTCGCTGTGTGCTGTAATTAGTGCTTAAACTAATCTGTTGCTCAATATGGGCTGTACTTAGCTCGCCCTCTGGTGACCAAAGCTTTTTATGAAGTCGGATAGACAAAGGAAGAATCGGATTTGCCAGTGCCCACTCTGCCTAAGGCCTGACAGAGGGTACATGCTTGCAGCACCATGCATTAGAAATAAGAAGAAAGTGTTATCTGTCATATTTCACACCGCAAATGAAGAACGAGTAATATAAAGCTATATATATGTGCTACAGAGTGACCATGCAGACATAATACAGGCCCTGTGATCCGCCAAGCATGTGTCCAGGTGCAATGCAAAAGAGAGACCAGCAGGACCTCCAAACTATGTATAAAAAGGGCAAACGCAAACAAGGACTACAAGTAGCAGCGCAACCCTTCATGCACAAAGACACATGCAAAGTTGCAAACTCTAAAAACATGAATAAATGTAAACCCAGGGTGCACCACCAATGAGGCGAGGTGAGGCGAGTGCCTTAGGCAGCACCTGGTAGGGGCAAGAGGGGGCCAGCGGAAGGGGGATTATCTGTTTCGGCAGTATAGTATAAGAAAGCACATTATGTGGCGCTGTATTACCCTGTATGCTTTGTAGCCCTGTATGTAATGCTTTCCAAGTATGTCTTTAACAGTAAGACTGGAGGGAAGGGGTTAGGTTAAGAAATTGGTATTGGGAAGGGGGGGTTTGGGGGTCTTGTTTCAGTTTTCGCCTCAGGCAGCAGAAAGGCTAGGTGCACCCCTGTGTAAACCGTATTCAGGGAAGTGACGGCGCGTGCACAGATGAATGGAAGCGCTTGCAGTGTTCGGCACTGCAAGCGCTATTGCGCATGCGCCAGGCCCGGATACAATGCGCAGGCACGGGATTTCAGCGCTAGACCAAACGGTCTAGCGCTGTCAGTCAATTGATAAAGGGGCGTGCACTTAGGCAGGGGGGCGAGCCTCGGAGCCGGGAGGGCGGTGAAGAAGCAGTGCTCGGAAGGAAAGAGCCCGCCCCCCGGTGCTCCGAAGGCTCATTAGCATAATTTTTAAAGTTAAGATTTCTCCACAACCGCTGCATTCTACTCTGCAATACAGGTATGTGGATTCATCGGAAAACTGAGCCTATTAACCTATGTATTAATATACATAGGTTACAACATGCTGACAGCCTCTTTAAATACTCTGAGAGGAAACACTCCTTAGTACAGATGCAGCACAAGAGAAGTCCTAAAGAGGAGTCTTCATAAGAGATGAAACATGCTTAGATGCTTGTACGGAGTCCTCTGCAGGTTGAAGCTGGTACTGCAGAAGTGGTTGCCCTAATTATAGAACTCACACTGTTTTACCTCCGAGGAGGATTACTGTTGTGCAGTGGGTAGGGACCCACTGTGGTATTTATACAGCTTTGATTTGGGGCCAAAATCCACGGGTGTTATCTAAGTCCAACCACTGATATTTACCTTTTAACCCTTATACCAGGATCTGGACTTTGCTGCAGGGGAACCACCAGGCCTCTACTTCTCAGAGTAGTCTCTGCAGGGGAACCACCAGGCCTCTACCTCTCACAGTAGTCTCTTTACAAGGAACGGCTGATCCAAGAGGGTCAAGAGACACCGGTGTGGAGCACTGAGGGATCAGGCAAAACTATAGTGAGGAACCACCCAAGGTCAACACAGAAAGAGAACATAAAATCCATGCCTGTGCATGTGTGCTCTCCATTCACCGCTATGGGACTTCCAAAAATAGCCAAATATGCTTGCTCAGCTATTTCTGGAATTCCAATTGCAGTGAATGGAGAGCATGCCACTCATTTGCGGTGCACTCTCCTTAAAGAGGACCTTTCACCACTCCTGACATGCCTGTTTTAATAGCTCCATGCATTCCCCACGTACTAACAATTCTGGAACATCTATTCTTATGGATCTATGGTGTGCCATTCCTTTATTATTTGCACTAGAAGTTATGAATGAATTGCTATTTGCCTTCAGTAAAGGAACAGAGGGGAGGTGACCAGTTGGGGGTGTGTATCTGCACAGACTGACTCTAGCCAATCAGTGCTGCCATGTTCAGACTGTGCAGGTACACACCCCCAACTGGTCACCTCCCCTCTGTTCCCTTACTGAAGACAAATAGCAATTCATTCATAACTTCAAGTGCAAATAATAAAGGAATGGCACAACATAGAGCCATAAGAATAGATGTTCCAGAATTGTTATTACATGGGGAATGCATGAAGCTATTAAAACAGGCAGGTCAGGAGCGGTGACAGGTCCTATTTAATGTAAGCAGTCCAGTTCTGGAGAGAGGAGCAGATCTCAAAGGTGTGATTTATGTTATATCCTAATGATATGCCATCAATGTCTGAGATTATACCCCTTTTTAAATAGTTGTTACCAGGAAGGGGAGATGGCTAGTCGCTAAGCCTCTCCACTCTGATTGACAGGACAAGGCAGTGTAAACATCATCACTCTTGGCCCTGTCAATCAAAGTGCAGGGGGCACAGCAGTTGCAGAGAGAGCAGATCCTCTAGGTGTAATGGTAACGCCCCCGTTGCTCCTAGAGGCTCATTTGCATATAATGAAACATCATTTTCTCAGCAATGCAGACACATATGAACATGGGACCAACACAGATGCCTTCAGCTGCCAAGTGCACATGTAACAGGTCAGCCAGTGTCATAGATACAAAACTGCTGACAGATGCTCTTTCCCAAGAGAAGTTTTGTGTCTACAAAAAAAGAAGAATAAATCATTTACCCGCCTTATATACAAATAAGGTACAAACCTGCAACGGCAAGTATAATAAATGAATGGCATCCATCCAATCGTAGTTAAAGCTGCACATTAGTGTTGTATATCTGCATATAGATCATAATGGAGATGGAAAGGCGGAGATAAAACGAGGCATTATTACACATGGATTATTACCCTTCGGTTCCTTATGCCAGTATCAGAGATTTATGTAAGCATCAAAAAAGCTTCTTGGTTTAGAACCGTAATAAAAGGAGACGTTATTTTACAGCCAAGTAAATAAGCGCTTATGCAGATCGCGCTATGATAATCGTCAGGTTACTTTGGGATTCTCGTGTCCTCCTAGGTCTCACTGGTGACAATATGAAAGCTTTACTATTACAATAAATCCATTTCAGCATAAATGTGATTTTTGAAGATGACATCTTATAACTGGAGGGGCTCAAGTTTCAGTAGCTGCTGTGAGATTCCCAGGAGCCTTGTAGAAAATGTTTTTGATAAGCGGAGAGAAGATTAGTAGAAGAATCTCCTCGATATCTTACGAAGCCAGACCCGGCGTTAACCTGCATTTATATGTAATATTCATCTCCAGCTGAATAACAATTGATGACAGTGGGCTACGAGGGGCTTAATGGCCTATCTCTGTGATGGCTAACCTCCGGCACTCCAGCTGTGGTAAAACTACGACTCCCAAGATGTACACTTGCTTGGCTGTTCTCAGAACTCTATAGAAATGAATGGAGCAAACTGGGAGTCGTAGTTTCACCACAGCTGGAGTTCCGGGGGTTACCCATTACTGGCCTATCCTATTGATAGGTCATCAATATTTGATGGGGGGTATCCAGGTCCTGGAATCCTCGTCAATCAGCTCTTTGAAGAGGCCGCAGCCTCCTCAAAGCACACCAAGCACAGCGCCGTACACTGTATAGTGTCCGTGCTTGGTATTGCAGCTCAGAACCATTCACTTCAATGGTACTGAGCTGCACATAGGCCACATGACTGATGACTGTGACGTCACTGGCCTAGGAAGAGGCCGTAAGGCTCACAGAAGCACCAAATCCTCTTCCAACATAGTCAGGGGTGCCGGGAGTCAGACCCCCACCGATCAGATACAGATGACCTATCCTTTGTCGACCACTTTTGCATTTTTGGTGCCAGCTCCAGATGTTCACTAAAAGTCTAAGACACAGACTTTTCTTTATGGCTCATGCACACGACCGCTGCCTGTTATGCGGTCGGCAAATTGCAGATCTGCACAACACGAATACCGGCCGTGTGCGTTCCACATTTTGCAGAACAGAACGTCTAGGCCACAAAAAAACAGTCCTATCCTTGTCCACAATGCGGAAAAGAATAGGACGCGTTCTATATTTTTGCGTATGCCACAGAACGGACAAATGGATGCGGACAGCACACAGGTGTTCCATCCGCATCTTTTACAGCCACAGTGATGTGAATGGGTTCACATCCGACCTGCAAAAAAAAGCGTATCGGATGCGGACAAAAATACATTTGTGTGCATGAGCCCTTATTCTGCTGTTTTTGTTAATTATGTGGTTTTTGAAGCTGGTGTGTTTGCTGATTGTTTCTTCTTGTCTATATGGATGAACAAACAGTGTGGTTCACACAGTCATTTAGAAAAAGAAACTGCTACAAAAAAACCCCATAAAAACTGCAAGCATTGTGGGGAAAAAAATGCAATGGGTCTGATTTTTTTTTTTTTTGTTCTGGAAAAATGCCAGTGCAAACTAGAAGACGTTTATGTGGGGTTTATAGCTTTTTTTAGCAGCATTTTTTTTAGTGTTTTTCAAAAATTGCCAGTGACCCAAAAAACCTCCCACCTATATTACCCACCTACATTAAAGGGGTTATCCAAAGTCTAAAACACACCCCTTAATGCCCCGGCCCCTCATACAGATTATACTTATCCCACTCTCCGGCACCCGCGTTGCTCCTGGTCTCTGCACGGCTGCCGCTACATCTCTGCGCCGCGCGGATCAAAACATCCAGCAATGGGAGAGCAGTCAATAGCGCGACGGGGATGAGTCTCCCTAGGGGATCTCAGGAGCGATGCGGGTGCCGGGGAACAGGGTAAGTGTAATCTATATGAGGGGCCCGGGCATTGGGGTGGGGCATGTTTTAGACATTGGATAACCCCTTTAAAACCTCATTTTTCTCAGCAATGCGGGCACATATGAACATGGGACCAACACAGATGTCTTCAGCTGCCAAGTGCAGGTCAGCCAGTGTCATAGGTACAAAACTGCTGACAGATGTCATTAAGGCATAGCAACTGCCCCAAACAATGTTAGTAAACAGGAGGACATGAGACAATAGAGAAATCCCTGCTGCTCATAACACCTACTGAAAACCATGTCCACCACCGATATATTATTAATACTTTTATTATGTTGTTTGGCTACAGAACCCCTGTCGTCTTCTTTATTGAGTTCATAATTAATTTGTTAAAAATGGTCAGAGATAGTACATACTGTATGTATGGGGATACTTATCCTCTTATACTTGGGGCTCCAATTGTCTGGAAGATTCTCTGAATACCAGAGCCAGAAATGCCTTGTTATCTCTTAGCTAATTTCAATTATTGCACATAATACAGTACTCAGCGGCCCAATGAGCTGACCTCAGTGAACTGCTCATGCACAAAAGGCTTCACACTGGAATCAGGTTTCTCTTACAGAATGCAAAGAGTCACCTGCATATAAGAACGTTTCCAAATAATGAAGGACTATATTGGGTTTCTTTGCCGGCATTCACCGCTAAACAGCATGGCTTTATTGCACAAGGTTGGGAGGGCAATGGGTGAATGGCAAGAGGTTTAACATTTTGTCAGTCCTGTATATTGTCACTGAGAGAGCTTAGAACATCATCAGCTTCTGTCTGTGTCTCATGCGCAGGGCTCACGCACACTGCCGTTGGTCAGCAGTTCTTGTATTACGGCCCGCAAACAGCGGGTCCGCAATATGCGGGCACCGGCCGTGTACACCCCGCATCATGGATGTGGACCCATTCACTTGAATGGGTCCACAATCTGGAAGGTGCGGAACCGAAGCATGGAACCCCATGAAAGCACTATGGAGTGCTTCCATGGGGTTTCTCTCTGTGCCTTTGCGCCACAAAAAATTAGAACTTGTTCTATTTTTTTGCAGTACGGCCGAATCACTGACTCATTCAAGTTGAACAGGTCTGCATTAGAGATGAGCGAACGTGCTTGTTACGAGCACTGTAGCGCTCGGCTCCCCTGCGAACGAATGCCGGCAGGCATTGCGGATCCGTCCTCAGCTGCGTGTAAGTCAATGGGGACGGATCGTTTGGTATGACACTCACACCAAACGGATCTGTCCCCATTGACTTACATGCAGCTGAGGACGGATCCGCAATGCCTGCGGGCATTCGTTCGCAGGGGAGCCGAGCGCTACAGTGCTCGTAACAAGCACGTTCGCTCATCTCTGCATCCATCTGCGGAATCTGCAAGGATGGTGCCCGTGCATTCGGTCCCCAATGCACGGTACACCTTATCAACGGCCGTGTGCATGAGCCCTTAGTGATAGACGCCTATAAAAATGCAAACTGTAGTGCCGCCATAACACCGTCACATAGTAATCTAGATTACATTAGTGCAAATAACCTTAAAGGGGTTCTCCAAGTTAAATTTATTGATGACCTATCCTCAGGATAGGTCATCAATATCAGATCGGCGGGGGTCTGACACCCGGCACCCCTGCCGATCAGCTGTTTGAAGAGGAGGCGCGCGCTGTACCAGAGCTGCCTCCTCTTCACTGTTTACATGCTGGCTGTAACAGGGCTAGTGGTGAGTAGGTGTAATTACACCTAACTGCCCCATTCATTTCAATGGGAAGGATCGCTCCCATAGACTTGTATGAGAACGAGCCTTCCCATTGAAATGAATGGGGCGGTTAAGTGTAATTACACCTACTCACCACTACCCCTGTTACGGCTAGCATGTAAACAATGAAGAGCTGATACGGCGCGCGCCTCCTCTTCAAACAGCTGATTGGCGGGGGTGCCGGGTGTCGGACCCCCGCCGATCTGATATTGATGACCTATCCTGAGGATAGGTAATCAATAAATTTAAAGGGATTCTGTCACCACCATTTTGCATATTAAGTTATTTATACCACTGGATTTATCGCATCATAAGGATCCTCAAATGGTTATTGTTATAGGGCCCAGATGAAGATTTGTGGTGTAAAAATCCTTTTTTATCTACTGTCAATCACTTACATTAAGGGGCCCAAGGGGAGGTGACCATGGTTGCTGGAGCCCGGGCTCGGCGATTCCGTTGGAGCCCCGGACCGCCCACCTAATTAATATTCACTTCACTGAGTCAGTGAAGCTCCGACGCGGCACTGCGCCTGCGCGGGATTACAGCCGCCGTCGGAGCTTCACTGACTCAGTGAAGTGAATATTAATTAGGTGTGCGGTCCGGGGCTGCACAGGCGCAGTACATCAATTGCCGCGTCGGAGCTTCACTCAGTGAAGTGAATATTAATTAGGTGGGCGGTCCGGGGCTCCAACGGAATCGCCGAGCCCGGGCTCCAGCAACCATGGTCGTGTGCATGAACCCTAACAGAGATGTGAACACAGCCTTAGGCCTCATGCACACGACCGTATGTATTTTGCGGTCTGCAAAAAACGGATCCGCAAAAAATACGGATGACATCCGTGTGCATTCCGTATTTTGCGGAACGGAACAGCTGGCCCCTAATAGTACAGTCCTATCCTTGTCCGTAATGCGGACAATAATAGGACATGTTCTATTTTTTTGCGGAACGGAAATACGGACATACGGAAAAGGAATGCACACTGAGTAACTTCCGTTTTTTTTGCGGACCCACTGAAATGAATGGTTCCGTATACGGTCCGCAAAAAAAACGGAACGGACACGGAAAGAAAATACGTTCGTGTGCATGAGGCCTTAGGCTTCATTCACACATCCGTATGTGTTTTGCGGTCCACAAAAAATACAGATGACGTTCCGTACGGCATCCGTTTTTTTTGCGGATCCATTGTAACAATGCCTATCCTTGTCAGCAAAATGGACAATAACAGGACATGTTCTATCTTTTTTGTGGAACGGAAATACGGACATACGGAAACGGAATGCACACAGAGTACCTTCCATTTTTTTTGCGGACCCATTGAAATGAATGGTTCCGCATACAGTCCGCAAAAAAAAAATGGGACGGAAACGGAAAGAAAATACGGTCGTGTGAATGAAGCCTTAGGGTCCCAGTGGCGAGGCTCCAGCAATCACACATTTACCGCCTATTTAACTACTTTACCTAAAAAGTTTTCCTATACTGATGTCATGATCGCACAGGGAAGGCGTGCAGTGAGCGCGTTGATTTCATTGAAGTCTAAGACCATGGATTGAAATGTGCAGCTGCAGCTGATTCTTGAATCCTGGCTGATAAGAAGCTGTGTCTTGGGACTGGATATCTTGGGCTGCAGGAGGACTAGGCGGTAAAAAGGAAAAAATATTGAGGATATGGTGTTAGATCGTATCGCAAGCTGGAGAGAAGTGATGAAAATTAATCAGGACGGAAGAGGTGATAGCGGCATCTGTAAGTCGACCACATTAATAGAGATAAGGGAGGCAGGCCAGAGGAGCGCTGCCTGGTGCCAGTCATCATCGGGGCATGCCTTACCCGGTCAATAAGTCACCAGGTGAAATGAAGATAAGGAAGACGCGTCGGGCGGAAGGATTTACAGCGGAGAACTTCATTTTAATTAACAGACAACAAAGAGCCGCAATATTATTAGAGGACCTCATGGGTACATTCACACGACCGTATGTATCGGATCTATAAGATATTGATGAGGTCCATGTTGCATCTGTTTTTTATATGGAACCATTGACTTCTATGGGTCAGTATTTGCAGCCTAGAATAGGACAAGTTCTATCCTTTGCAGAACGGACATACAAATGTGGAAAGCACAGGGAAGACATCCGGGTTCTTTCCGCATTCTTATGCCAGCTGCATTTTCCGCTGAAAGCACACATACCCATTGATTTTAATGTGTTTGTTCAGTGGAAAAATCACGGAGACATGCACTACTTTGGCCCTGGACCAAAACACCCATTGAAGTCTATGGGTCCGTGAAAAAACGCTGACACAACACGGATGACATTAGTAGGAGATGCTCTGAAAGTTAGGGGGCTGAACACGGACATATCCCCTTCTTCTCCCACTTCATGCTCCGATGCTCTCCTTTGCCCTGCGTTGAATTGCACAGGACAAAGGCTTTTTTCTGGTGATCCGGTGATGTACCGGACTCTCAATGGGTAAGCTAGGCGAAGGCTTCAGCCTAGCAGTGATCCAGCACTAATGGGCAGGCTGTAGCGCTGCTCTAGCCTGTAAATCAGCTAGGGCAGTGTTAATGCCCGCCCATCAACACTGCTAGGCAGAAGTCTCCTCCTAGCAGTGAGAAATATAAACAAGAAAGTCCTTGCCCTGTGCAATACAGCGCAGGGCAAGGGGAGCATTGGAGCTCAAATCAGAGGAGCTGGCTGGGTCAAAACGGGCATATGTCCAGGTTCAGGCTAGTTTCACACGAACGTTGTGTATTGCGGTCCGCAAATTGCGGATCCGCAAAAAAAAACAAAAACGGATGACGTCTGTATGGCATCCGATCCATTGTAACAATGCCTATCCTTGTCCGCAAAACGGACAAGAATAGGACATGTTCTATTTCTTTTTTTTTGCGGGCTACAGAACGGACATACGGATGCGGACAGCACACAGTGTGCTGTCAGTATTTTTTGCAGACCGATAGAAATAAATGGGTCCGCATTTTTTGCTGAGAAGACCGCAAAAAATACTGTCGTGTGAAAGAGGCCTTAATAATGAAATACGGATGACACCAAGAGGGCAAAAAAAACAGACACAAGGACCAAACACACAGACATTTTCACAGACGAACCCTTGATCATCTTGTTGTCACTGATGTCATCTACCATTTTTTTTTTCAAAAACATTTTTTGCTGCCATTTTATTTCAGAAGAAAAAAACGCCACGGCCAGATGTTACATGTTGGCCAATAGGAAATCATGAAACACCTTACAAAAGTTACAAACACTGCGTTTTTTTTTTTTTTTGGTCCTGCCGTTCAAAGGCTAGTCGCGGCGATCCAGCAGGGAACATCCATTGCAGGTTTAGAAGGCTCCGTCTGGCCCTATTCTCTATAATGTGGACCGGCAGAGATCCGGTTTTCTTCTGGCCAATTCAAAGCATATTTGCCGGAATGCGACCAGATCTTCGCCGGGTCCCCATTATAGTGAATAGGGTCGGATGGAACTTTTCAAACCTCTGGCAATGCCGAACTACAGAACGATTGGCAGGATGTTCACTGCCGGATCGTCACCCCTACTGCGCAACTACCGTAAGGCCCCTTTCACACGAACGATACGGATTGTGTCAGGATGCGTTCAGTGAAACTCGCACCATTTCGCAAGCAAGTTCAGTCAGTTTTGTCTGCAGTCGAGTTCAGTGTTTCAGTTTTTTCTGCATGGATGCAATCAGTTTTGATGCACTTTTCACGCACGTGAAAAAAAAAAACCTGAAGTATAACTATCTACATCTCTTAGCAACCATCAGTGAAAAACGTATTACATCCGCACTTGCTTCTGGATGCAATGTGTTTTTCACTGAAGCCCCATTCACTTTTATGGGGCCAGGGCTAGGGTTGGGCGATATCAAAAATATTCCCACGATATCGATATTAAGAAATTTATCGCAATAACGATATATATCGCGATAAATGCCCAATTTAGAAGGAAAAACATTCAAAACATGCTGGAAATTTGGTGACAGTCTCCATCCACTTCCACTGTCCTGTCTGGTCCTCGGACAGCCCAGTATTGCTGTCCTATAAAGGCTACATGGAGACATGATACTGTATGGGGCTTGTAAAGTATAATGTCTCTGTGTTGCCCCCATACATTATAGTAATGCCTCCTTGTGGTCCACACCATGTAATGAGGCCCGGGCCAGGGAGTGAGCAGTGAACAGGGCTTTCACTCACCAGCATCTACAGTACTATGTATACAGGGTGCTTGGTTAGTATATACAGGTATATGGGGTACAGCAGTGTATACGGGGTGAAGGTTCTGTGGATTCAGTTATATGTACAGCACTGTGTATACCGAGTGCTTGGTCAGTACATACAGGTATATGGGGTACAACCAGTGTAGAGCTGCAAAGATTACTCGACGCAAAAAAATCCTCAATGCAGTTTTCCTGCATCAAGGATTCGTTTTGATCATGTGACCACAGAGCGTGAGTGATGTGAAGCCTATCACTCACTGATACGTGGTCTCTAGTCGGCACCGAGGCGGGGGGGGGGTCAAAGAGGGGCTGATGGCACTGGTGGACATGGCATGGAGGGGCTGATGGCACTGGGGGACATGGCATGGAGGGGCTGATGGCACTGGTGGACATGGCATGAAGGGGCTGATGGCACTGGGGGACATGGCATGGAGGGGCTGATGGCACTGGTGGACATGGCATGAAGGGGCTGATGGCACTGGGGGACATGGCATGGAGGGGCTGATGGCACTGGTGGACATGGCATGAAGGGCTGATGGCACTGGGGGACATGACATGGAGGGGCTGATGGCACTGGGGGACATGGCATGGAGGGGCTGTTGGCAATGGGGGACATGACATGGAGGGGCTGATGGCACTGGGGGACATGACATGGAGGGGCTGATGGCACTGGGGGACATGGCATGGAGGGGCTGATGGCACTGGTGGACATGGCATGAAGGGGCTGATGGCACTGGGGGACATGGCATGGAGGGGCTGATGGCACTGGGGGACATGGCATGGAGGGGCTGTTGGCAATGGGGGACATGACATGGAGGGGCTGTGGCAATGGGGGACATGGCATGAAGGGGCTGATGGCACTGGGGGACATGGCATGGAGGGGCTGATGGCACTGGGGGACATGACACGGAGGGGCTGATGGCACTGGGGGACATGGCATGAAGGGGCTGATGGCACTGGGGGACATGGCATGGAGGGGCTGATGGCACTGGGGGACATGACATGGAGGGGCTGATGGCACTGGGGGACATGGCATGGAGGGGCTGTTGGCAATGGGGGACATGACATGGAGGGGCTGTTGGCAATGGGGGACATGGCATGGAGGGGCTGATGGCACTGGGGGACATGGCATGGAGGGGCTGATGGCACTGGGGAAGTGGGGGACGCTGTGTATACAGATTGAGTAGGGCACAGCCTACATGGTCTAAATACTGTCTGCTCCCAGACTCCGTCCCCCTTTTGCTCCACATTTCACTCCCAGCAGCCCCTGCCTCAGCCTCACCTGCACTTCTGTGCAGTTGCAATCGCTCCTCCCGGCCTCTCTCTGATTGCTGCCGCTCTGGCCCGCCCCCTGCTGTTGTATGGTTTCTGGGGAAAGAAGTGAAGGGCCGGATATAGCGGCGGTGCAGCCTCCTGGCACGGAGTCCATGTAAGTGCACAGCATACTGCTGTATTAGAAGCAGTCAGTGCGCGCGCTTCCCCTATGACGTCACTGAAATACCGTGGTATTTAAGAAAGCGTGATATCGCCATTTCTTAATACCGCGGTATATCGTGGGAACCGGTAAACCGCCCAACCCTAGCCAGGGCTGCGTGAAAAACTCAGAATATAGAACATGCTGCGATTCTGACACAGCATAGAACTGATGCATGAAAAAAAACCTTCATGTACACAGACCCATTGAAATGAATGGGTCAGGATTCACTGCGGGTGCTATGTTCATTTTGCACATTTCACCCGATTGGAAAACTTGCTCGTGTGAACGGGCCTGAGAGTTTCCTTTTTTGTTTTGTCCCTTGGTGTTTTTTTTGAAATCGCGGTATGCTCAGGGTGTGGCGTTATTTTTTTTTTTCAAGCATTTCCCAATAGACTTCAGAAATAAAAACATCTGCAAAAAAATGCATATACAATGTTGCATAACTATAAAAAAAAAATCACCCCCAAAAAAGCTTGTAAATAACGTATGAAAGTCAGGAGTTCATTCAAAAGGATAGAAAGTTAGATAGAAAGTCTGATACTTCTGCTACGTGACCGAGTCCTTAAAGGGTTATCCCATAATTAATGTAAAAAATAAAATCAGACATCATATAGTCCATAATCTCTTTCTAACAAAGCTAGAACCAGCCCTGTACCTAACATGGATCCAGAGATCTCCACATTCATTGCTCCGATTGCCCTGCTAGATTTATTTCAAGCTGGCAGTTTAGGGGGGCATGTCCTTTCTACTGCAGCTGGTGGCACCAAAAGGATGGAATTAAGCATGTGCATCCATCTCAGTGAACAGGACAGAGAGATTACAAAAAGAGTAAACAGCAGGTGGCGCTGTACGGATACATTTTATTGAATAACTCAGTGGCTATACTACATTTTTAATTACATGCAATTACAAAAGTATTCAGATCCAGGTGCTGATTTGAAAAATGTAGAATAATGTTCATGGGACAACCCCTATAAGAGTCCTGATAGTTTGCAACAATTACTGGAATAAAAATAAATTAAAAAAAGGGTTTCCATTCACTGACTGCAATTGAAGATCTTGAAAACAGCAAGAAATTGAAACACAAAGAGGGAGATTTATCAAACTGGTGTAAAGTAGAACTAACTTAGTTGCCCATAGCAACCAATCAGATTCCACCTTTCATTTTGCAAAGGAGCTGTGAAAAATGAAAGGTGGGATATGATTGGTTGCTATGGGCAACTAAACCAGTTCTACTTTACATACGTTTGATAAATCTCCCCCAAAGTATAGCAGTTGCATTGGTTTTACATACTATTAATTTCATGAAAAAGATGCATTTTATCATTTCCGCAATTTTACCCAGGTAGAGGGAAGGCATTGCCTCTTGCACCCATGTAAATGACCTGTATGTGCTTTCCAGCTACGGCATATACAGTGAAGTGTATATGTGGCACTACAAGTCTCAGTAGCCAGGCTGACACCAGTATCTTGAGGTAAACCCGACTCCCACAATCCTCTATTAGAAGTCGGAGAGTGCCAGCTTCGCGGTACGTGGTATTTTGCCCTCACTGTGTCGCCCTAGTTCCAGCTGTGTCGTCGCACGAGGTAGGCGTGGCTGTCGTCTGGCGCCCCGTCAGTCGCCGGACGCTTCCGGTGTCGGGCTGGAACTGGCTCTCTTGTTGACACTTTATTGTTCCCACTTGGTGAACAGAAGAATGCTGCGGGCCTGACCCCGGGGAGGTTACTTATCGGAGCCAGCAGCGAGCGGGGGAGAATGTCCTCGGGCCGGCAGTCACAGCAACTTCCCGGACCGGGAGGTGGGACAGGCCCATCCTCGTCTTCTTCATCCTCCGCCCCGTCTAGTTCCTCTTCTTCGACGGGGCCCCTGAGACCGGTGGCTTCTAGTATGTCCAGGCTCGGACTGACGGGCAACGGCTCGGCGCTGACTGGAAGGCCCGTGAGTTCGGGGCCAAGAAAGAGGCCTCTCCCTACCCCACTGTGCAACGGACTCATCAACTCCTATGAGGACAAAAGCAACGACTTTGTGTGGTGAGAATCTTAGGTTGACCCCCCTCTGATGAGATGGTACAGTCCAGCAGTCACTTAGTATCACACTATATTGCAGCAGTGGCACTACAAGACCAAGTCTGCCTACTGCAGGCTGCAGTAGGTGCTGTGATTTTCTATGCACAAGACATAGGATTTGTGAAAACCTGTGACACTGCTGATCACTAATGACGCCTCAAATCACCGCCGGTTTGTGTTGGGAGTTGTAGTTCCGCTGCTGATCTCCGTAATGCCGTCCTCTAAGTCCTGGGTCAGCAATCTCTTGTTGTGAAACTACATCTCCCAGAGTGCTCCGTTCACTTCTGTGGATGTTTCAAGTACAGCCAAGCAAGTATGCATGCTGGGAGTCGTAGTTACTAATCCCTGCTCTATACAGAAAGAGTAAACCCGGCCATACACACTAGATAAAGTCGCACGGATCGGCCGGTGATCTGCTGTGTATGGCTGCAGCCCGCCCCATGTGTCTGCTGGATTCATCATGACCGGAGATAAGCGGCGCAATGGGGGACATTTCTCTTTCTGTTGACCTAAACAAGCACGCCCTCTATCTGTAATTTATGGTACGTCTTTGAAGGAAGATCAGGCCACAGCCCGAATATTGCTGGCTAAGGCTACTTTCATCCCTGCGTTTAACTTTTCCTAGTATTGAGAACTGTCATAGAGTCTCAATACCAGAGAAAAATCGCTTCAGTTTTGTCCCCATTCATTGTCAATGGGGACAAAACGAAACTGAACAGAACGGAGCGCTCCAGAATACATTCCGCTCCGTTCTCATACCAGAGAGCAGCATGTGGTGGTTTTCTTTCTGTCATTGGATGCAAAACAAAACGGATCCATCATGACCCACAATGCAAGTCAATGGGGACGGATCTGTTTTCTCTGACACAATAGAAAACGGATCCGTCCCCTATTGACTTTCAATGGAGTTCATGACGGATCCGTCTTGGCAATGTTACAGATAATACAACGGATCTGTTCATAACGGATGCAGACGGTTGTATTATCAGTAATGGAAGTGTTTTTGCTTAATTCTGCGAGATCCAGCAAAAACGCTTGTGTGAAAGTAGCCTAAAAGAAGATGATTAGAGGTGAGCGAATTTCATATTTAGAAATTTGTTTCCGCTTTTTTTTTTTTTTAGAGGTAAAAGCAGAATTGCGTTATGGATTTGGTTACCATGGACCATAACGGAATGCCTTTAGAGGATGCCATCGTAATAGAAGTCTGTGGGCTGAAAATGGATCCGTTATGCTTTCCATCATAGAATTGCGTCATGGTCCATGGTAACGGAATCCATAACGCAATTCTGCTTTTACCGCTAAACGAAACAGAAACAAATTTCTAAACATGAAATTCGTTCATCTCTAGAGAGCATTGAGCAACAGGTCTACAGACTGAGAAAATCAACTTTTATCCATTACGTAAAATAGGCTGGAAGTGCCATGAGGGCGGTCACATTCTAGACAAGTGCTCCAGGTCTCACTGGTAAGCCCTGCTTAATTTTTTATTTTGCTAACCTGCAGGGACAGTGAGGGGGGATAGTTTTGTAATATACTGTACTTTATTTAGGGAAAAACGTTTATTTTTAGTAGAAAACTGGGGCTGAAATGTCTCTTAGCAGCGCTCGCTCAAATGAGCCATCCGTCTTCTATCAGCCTAGGAGGGCCTCTGCCTGCCCTGCTCACTCACAGCCCGGTGGGCACAGAACCTGGGTTTAAATCAAATATACAATACCCCTTTTTATAAAATCTGGACTTCTACACTATTGTATGTGTTCACTGACCAGCGTGAGCAGAGCTGCTTTCCCCCTGACTGATGAAGCAGCCACCGGGAGCGATGTCTGACCGAGCGGATGCACCCAGACAGCATCCGCAAAACAGCCAAAGGTCATGTGCATGAGCCCTAACTCTGACAACCCTGTTTAATATGCCCGTCTGAATCCCACCTAACAAAGGGGTTGTCAGACTCCCAGTGCAGTTTTACTTTTGGTCTTGAAAATGCTCGCAAGTGCTAAAGAAAAAGGCAACTTACTGTTCCCCTGTGGACCATAGGTATGACGCCCCGTCGGTCGTCACGTGCACCACTGCAGCCGTCCATTGGCTTCAGCAGTGACCTGTCCCCAAGCGCTGGACAATTAGCTAATCCTGTCTAATATTGAGACAACATTAAATTACAGAGTCGGTCTAAAGATGCCTCCAGCTTATCACACCGGCTCGTGCTTATGAGAAATCTGCCGCATCTGGTTAGAAGTTAGAACTCCCACAAAATATTTTATTCCATGTCCTGCTAGAAATGTACATGATGTAATCTGTAGTGAATGTCATTTTCTTACCAGTGTCTGAATTTTTGACTTATATCATCCTGAAGTTTCTTATCTGTGTCATGTGACTAGGAATTAGACCCACCAACTCACACATAGACTTATGTGTGGACAGGAAGTCTAATTCTCTATGTATTCCTATGGGAGCCTCACTTTCAGTCTCATAGGAATGAATAGAGCAGTTACTGGCTTTCTGTCCTGGGTCAGTTGGAGGTCAGGGAGTTGGTCACATGACCCAGCTACAGGAGCGCCGTGGCCTTCTTTGTGTTTACTGCAGGCCTAGTGACGTCACGACTAGTATCGCAGGCCTGGGCGGGGCTAAGCTCTGTTCACATGAATGGAGCTTAGCCCCGCCCAGGCCAGTGATAGTAGTTGTAACGTCACTGGGCCTGCGGTAAACACAAAGAAGGCCGCGGCGCTCCTGCAGCGCCGCTGCCTTCTCAAACAGCTGATCGGCGGGGGCCCCGGGTGTCGGACCCCCGCCAGTAAGATGCTGATGATCTATCCAGGGGATAGATCATCAGTTTTTAAAAACTGTAGAAACCCTTTAAATAAGTGTTTATGACCTCTCAGTAGTTTACAGATAAGAGTAATTAGATGACCGGCACAAAGTGAAAGTGAAAGTACCAGTCACCCAGCTAGACAAACAGTTAACCCATAGCCTTTAGCTCCCTCCACTATAGGTGGGTGCAGAGTGTTGGACCCCCACTGATTAGTTAGTGATGACCTGTCCTGAGGATTGGCCATCACTTAGTAAAGACTGGACAGTCCCTTTAAGGTCCCCATACATATTAGATAAATGTCGGTGGGATTGGCCTCTGGACAGTCCCTCAACGATGATATTGGGGAAGGGTTCGATGTGTTGAATTTCATCATCCTATAAGTCGCCATCAGAAGTGTCTGGCAGCGGCTTACTCCCCCCTCTCTATTGAGAACACATGCATGCTCGGACGAGAGGACGTGTGTGGCCGAACAAGCATCTGATAGCTATTTAACTTGGACGGGAATCCTTAGGATCTGACTTTTAGTTTGTTTTGACTGCCTATTAATGAGAACCTGACATCTTCATAACCTAATAATCTGTGAAGTCACAGCGTGCGTCTAATGTAATAGTCCTTAGTGCTTCCATTCACCAGCAATATCCTGTTTACTCCCCGACCTCACAGAATCCCTGGTGTCCTGATCCAGAGCCCACATTCCTGGCATTCCAGCATCTAAGGAGTTAAGTAAAACTGGGTGCTCCCAGGAGGGCAGGAAAGTACATATGAAGCGTATAAGCCCTCGTCTTATTGTTCTAGATCCAAAATTCAAGCCATTATTAGTGTTATTAAAGTTTTTCTATTGAGAACTGATGTTTGAAACGCTCCATGCAGTTGTGCAATGTACTTTATGGGGAGACACGTGAGCCCGCCGCCCCAACAGGTCGGGGGTGTCACTACTTTCACATTATTAGCTGCTTACTTGCTCTTGATTGATCCCCACTTGCTCATTTTCACTCTCCGAGCTGCCTAAATAGGTATTCAGTATTGCCGTGTTATAACCCTGGTTATGCCTTTAAGCCCCTAACTGTTTTGCCAGAGTGTTGCTCCAGCAGTGGGAAAAGTAGCTATCTGGAGGGAGGAGGGCTGCTTTAGATGCTGGTACCTCCTAAATGGTAGCAGCTAGAAACATGCAACTGATCTTGTTTGAAAGCAGACATTCCAAGCTTTCAGACAGCAATACCAGCAATATGATCAGGACAGAGAAAGATATCACCGATAGAAATCGGGATGCTGTGAACGCAACTGAAAATGAAAGTAAAAACAGGTTTCCCTCAAAATTATTCCCGACTTGATTTCGACAGTGATTTTTCCTCTGCTGCTTGAACTTTAGCTGTCTTGCATTAATGCCTGGACTGTCAGCTTTCAGACAAGACCAGTTGCATGTTTCTAGCTGCTACCATTGAGGAGATATCACCATCTAAAGCAGCCCTCCCCCATCCAGGTAGCTACTTTTCACACTGCCCAGAACAGTTAGGTGGTTAAAGGGGTAGTCCGGTTGTTAGAAGTTATCCCCTATCTACAGGATAGGGGATAACTATTAGATCGGTGGGGGTCCTGCCGCTGTGACCTCTACCGATCATGAAAACGAGAACCCTGTACCACCCTGCACCCCCACTGAAATGAACGGAGCGGCTGGTCGGGCACGCTTGAGGCAAAAAGCTGTGCGCCAAATATATCTTTAGACTGCACAAAAAGAGAGGTTCATAAACCGTTAGTGAATGGATTCACATTTAAAGGGGATATGCTAGGGCTGTGATGGCTAACCTCTGGCACGTCAGCTGTGGTAAAACTACGACTCCCAAGATGTAAAGTTGCTGGGCTGTTCTCAGAGCTCCATAGAAATGAATAGAGCATGCTGGGAGTAGTAGTTTTACCACAGCCACTGTGCTAGGATATGCCATCAATGTCTCTACTTTCTAGAGAATGGGACCCCCAAACTGAAGGAGAACACACCATGCATGCTCTCCTTTCATCGCTATGGGAGGGAGTGAGCATAGTCTGCTATTTTCGGAAGTCCCACACCGCTCAAGTGCAGACGTCTCTCCGTTCAGCGCTATGGGAATGCCGGAAATAGTAAAGCCATCGCTCACCCATTTATCGGGAACTCCCATAACAGTGAACGAAGGGTGGCTTTGCATGTGTGGCTTTTCTCTGTTCTGGAGGTAGGAGCGGGTTCCACGTCTTATCTGGTATTGATGGTATATCTTAGTGATGTTGTAAGATGTTGTCCCATCTTTAAGACCAGATTCTAGATTGGTATTCTGTTCATGTGCTCTGTCCTACACAGTAGCCGATTACACATCAGATTGGAAAAGGTAGGTTCCCTCAGAACGGTGATGTTCGTATTAAGGGTGCGTTCACACGACCATATCTATTTCGTGGTCGCAAAAATCATGACTGATGAACGTGACTTCTCAGGCATAGGAAAGGGCTGCAGCATTCGACTGAGCACCGCAGCCTCGTCCATCAGAGCTGCCCTGAGTCGGATCCCCACAGTCACACATTGATGAGCTATCCCCAGGCTAGGACATCACTAATTAAAGTCCTGCTTATTCTCTAAGTTGTCTTACTCAGACAATAGAGTTTTCAGCAGAGAACAGCTGAACGTGAGGCTGTCCAACATGGTGAACCATTTTTCGGCAGATTATTGGTTGGCAGTCAGTCTGCCAAGTGAAACTCTGTGTAGGTTTTTCACCATTAAATGGGTTGTCTCATGCGGCCACCTTCTGTCTATATGTCTTCTTTGAGCCAGAAAGGCGAGTGGCTCTGTAGGTGCCATCCCTGTATTACTTGAATGACCATTCATCTGAATAGCACCCTGTATGGGTCAGGTACCGCAGTGGACTCTAATTAAGTGAACGACTTCACTGATTAGTCAGTCTGCATTGTTAGTGACTGTCTAAACGTTGCGGTCCTCAATGGTTTAGTTAGGGCCCGCTGCTGTCTGTATGGCCAGGTTTCTGCATTTGGGACAGCGCATGGCTGAACATGGGATGCGCTGATCCCATCTGATTTTATTTAGTTATTTTATTTTGTTTTTTTTTATTTTTTTTGTTCTGCCACCTATGGAGGAGATTTATCAAGCTGGTGTAAAGGAAAACCGGCTGAGTTGCCTAGTGTAACCAATCAGATTTCACCTTTCATTTTCTAGAGGGACTCCAAAAAATAAAAGGTGGAATCTGATTGGTTGGTATGGGTAACTGAGCCTTAAAGGGGTTCTGTAGTTCTTTAAAACTGATGATCTATCCCCTGGATAGATCATCAGCCTCTGATCGGTGGCGGTCCGACACCCGGGACCCCCGCCGATCAGCTGTTTGAGAAGGCAGCAGCACTGCAGGAGCGCCACGGCCTTCTCTGTGTTTACCGCAGGCCAGTGACGTCACGACTACTATCACTGGCCTGGGCGGGGCTAAGCTCCATTTAAGTGAACAGAGCTTAGCCCCGCCCAGGCCAGTGATACTAGTCCTGACCTCATTGGGCCTGCGGTAAACACAGAGAAGGTCGCTGCGCTCCTGCAGCGCCGCTGCCTTCTCAAACAGCTGGTCGGCGGGGCCCCGGGTGTCGGACCGCCGCCAATCAGAGGCTGTTCTATCCAGAGGATAGATCATCAGTTTTACAGAACTGCAGAACCCCTTTAATAAATCTCCCTCTTTGTATTCTACCTCACCTTTTAACCTACTTTTGTTCTCTCTCTTTCAGCCCGATATGTTTTGATATGATTGAGGAAGCCTACATGACGAAGTGTGGACACAGCTTTTGGTAAGAAGATTTTCCTTTTAAACTTTAATTTTTAAGTGCATTTTCTTCGAAGAATCCACTAGGTCTCTTTCACACCTCGGTGATTCACATACGTCTGGTGTCTGTGGTCCCCACGTATTCATTAAGGGGTTGTCTGACTTCAGTAAGTTGCATTTATCATGTAGAGAAAGTTAATACAAGCCACTTACTAATGTATTGTGATTGTCCATATTGCTTCCTTTACTGGCTAGACTAATTTTTCCATCACATTATATACTGCTTGTTTCCATGGTTACAACCACCCTACAATCCATCAGTGGTGGTCATGTTTGCACACTAGAGGAAAAAGCACCAGCCTATGTGAGCTCCCATGGTCCCGGTCACCAGAGAGGCCAGTGCCTTTTCCTATAGCGTGCAAGCACGGCCACCTCTGGATTGCAGATTGGTCGTAACCATGGAAACGAGCAGTGTATAATGTGATGGAAAAGTGAATCCAGCCAGCAAAGGAAGCAATATGGACAATCGCAATACATTAGTAAGTGCCTTGTTTTAACCTTCTCTACATGCTAAATGCCATTTGCTGAAGTGACACAGCCCCCTTTAAGTTTGTGTGTAATCATATCTGAGATTACTGATCCCTCATCCACATAATAGTCTATGAATCCGTGAAAACTGCAGACATGGCACAGATCAGTTTTTACATATTGTTGGTATGAGATGGTCTGGAGTTTCAGTCTAGCGGTGTCTGTGAAACACGGATAACACACAAACTGAAAATCACAAACTATGGAGCAAACACTGATGAATCACGGACAGAGGCGCAGATGAAATGCGTATCGTGACACGGGAATGAGGTTGCAGTGATTGTGAGCCAAAATCATCCGCGGGTTAAAAACACAGAACGTGTTCAAATCTTTCCGTCATGCACATATTTTCGGTCCGCATCCGATCCACTCCTACTGCAGATCGGATGCGGACTCATTCATATCAATCGGGCCTTAAAATATGTAGACATCACACTATGTGCTGACTGTATCAGTATGTCCATTCCGCGACCATGCAAAAAAGAACGTATTTCTTGTCCGTCTTGCGACTTATGCAGCTTTTAGTTATCTTTATTGTTCTGCTCCTATTTTGCACTTGGAAATTAAAGGCTATGTACACCTTTGGGGGCATATTTTTTTATTGTTGCATTTTATTCAGCACAATAAAATCATTTTTTCAATTAGTCTTTATTAAAGATTTTGAGCCCCTTTCTCTGTACAGCCTTGAGATTCTCTAGTACAAGGCCCTGTTTTTTCCCTGTTTCCAGGCGGCTCAGCTGATGGCTTCTGAACTCCTAAACTCTCATTATAGCTCAATTCAGATCTTACTGATAAAAATGTGACTTAAGGGTGTATTATCAGGCAGACGATTGTCAGGAGGGAAGCATTCCTTCTGGTAATCTCCTGCTTGCTAGCGGTGGAGATGGCTGCTATTACATGTGGCAATCTCCGCCATAGGGTTGCCTCGGGTATCGATAATTCGATACTGAATCGATAATTTTATACCAGTATCGATTCGGTACCGGAATTTCCTATTTTGCGATACTAAAATAAAAAATTCTCTTACCTGTCCTGCGCTGCGGCTCCGCTCCGGGTCCAGCGCTCCTCTTCTTCTCCGGGCCCGCGCTGCACTGTCCTGACCGCGTACAGCATCAGGACGTAGTGCGTGCTCTCTGACCTGACCCTGCACGCAGTCAGGTGACAGTGCAGCGCCGAGAAGAGGAGGAGCGCCGGACCTGGAGCGGAGCCGCGGCGCAGGACAGGTAAGAGATTTTTTTATTTTATTTTGATGGGGGCACAGCGGCTGATGTGAGGTCTGATGGGGGCACAGCGGGCTGATGTGAGGTCTGATGGGGCCACGGGCTGATGTGAGGTCTGATGGGGGCACAGCGGGCTGATGTGAGGTCTGATGGGGGCACAGCGGGCTGATGTGAGGTCTGATGGGGGCACAGCGGGCTGATGTGAGGTCTGATGGGGGCACAGCGGGCTGATGTGAGGTCTGATGGGGGCACAGCGGGCTGATGTGAGGTCTGATGGGGGCACAGCGGGCTGATGTGAGGTCTGATGGGGCACAGCGGGCTGATGTGAGGTCTGATGGGGGCACGGCGGGCTGATGTGAGGTCTGATGGGGGCACGGCGGGCTGATGTGAGGTCTGATTGGGGGCACGGCGGGCTGATGTGAGGTCTGATGGGGGCCACGGCGGGCTGATGTGAGGTCTGATGGGGGCACGGCGGGCTGATGTGAGGTCTGATGGGGGCACGGTGGGCTGATGTGAGGTCTGATGGGGGCACAGCGGGCTGATCTGAGGTCTGATGGGGCACACAGATTTTTTGTGTTTTATTTTGTCGCCGTGGTAACGAATACTTTTTTTTGGTATCGAAATCGAATCAAAATTTTGGTATCGTGACAACTCTACTCCTCCAAAGCATGCAAGCGTTTGATCGTTCTTTGGGCAATCAGTGGCAGTATTACACTGCAACGATCGTTCATACGGATGCTCTTCAGCGATCATCGGGCATAAAATCTACCCATGTAATACAGCCTTAAAAAAAAAGCGTTTATGACCTTTTTAATAATTTAGAGATAATGGTTATTAGATGACCAGCACAACGTGGAAGTATATGCATCTAGACAAATTGTTCAAGGGAGTCTTTCACCTGTTTTTCACCTATATAACAGCACTGCCCCACAGAAGATTGCAGACACATCCCAGACATACCTGTGTGCACTGTGTGTGTGTATTACATGTCACATCCCAGACATACCTGTGTGCACTGTGTGTCTGTATTACATGTCACATCCCAGACATACCTGTGTGCACTGTGTGTCTGTATTACATGTCACATCCCAGACATACCTGTGTGCACTGTGTGTGTATTACATGTCACATCCCAGACATACCTGTGTGCACTGTGTGTGTATTGCATGTCACATCCAGACATACCTGTGTGCACTGTGTCTGTATTACATGTCACATCCCAGATATACCTGTGTGCACTGTGTGTCTGTATTACATGTCACATCCCAGACATACCTGTGTGCACTGTGTGTGTCTGTATTACATGTCACATCCCAGACATACCTGTGTGCACTGTGTGTGTCTGTATTACATGTCACATCCCAGACATACCTGTGTGCACTGTGTGTGTCTGTATTACATGTCACATCCCAGAAATACCTGTGTGCACTGTGTGTGTCTGTATTACATGTCACATTCCCAGACATACCTGTGTGCACTGTGTGTCTGTATTACATGTCACATCCCAGACATACCTGTGTGCACTGTGTGTCTGTATTACATGTCACATCCCAGACATACCTGTGTGCACTGTGTGTGTATTACATGTCACATCCCAGACATACCTGTGTGCACTGTGTGTGTGTATTACATGTCACATCCCAGACATACCTGTGTGCACTGTGTCTGTATTACATGTCACATCCCAGACATACCTGTGTGCACTGTGTGTGTCTGTATTACATGTCACATCCCAGACATACCTGTGTGCACTGTGTGTGTCTGTATTACATGTCACATCCCAGACATACCTGTGTGCGTGTGTGTGTGTATTACATGTCACATCCCAAGACATACCTGTGTGCACTGTGTGTGTGTATTACATGTCACATCCCAGACATACCTGTGTGCACTGTGTGTGTGTATTACATGTCACATCCCAGACATACCTGTGTGCACTGTGTGTGTGTATTACATGTCACATCCCAGACATACCTGTGTGCACTGTGTGTGTGTATTACATGTCACATCCCAGACATACCTTTGTGCACTGTGTGTCTGTATTACATGTCACATCCCAGACATACCTGTGTGCACTGTGTGTCTGTATTACATGTCCATCCCAGACATACCTGTGTAATCCCAGAACTGTGGCACTGTGTGTCTGTATTACATGTCACATCCCAGACATACCTGTGTGCACTGTGTGTCTGTATTACATGTCACATCCCAGACATACCTGTGTGCACTGTGTGTCTGTATTACATGTCACATCCCAGACATACCTGTGTGCACTGTGTGTCTGTATTACATGTCAATCCCAGACATACCTGTGTGCACTGGTGTGTCTATATTACATGTCACATCCCAAGACATACCTGTTGTGCACTGTGTGTCTGTATTACATGTCACATCCCAGACATACCTGTGTGCACTGTGTGTCTGTATTACATGTCACATCCCAGACATAACCTGTGTGCACTGTGTGTCTATATTACATGTCACATCCCAGACATACCTGTGTGCACTGTGTGTCTGTATTACATGTCACATCCCAGACATACCTGTGTGCACTGTGTGTCTGTATTACATGTCACATCCCAGACATACCTGTGTGCACTGTGTGTCTATATTACATGTCACATCCAGACATACCTGTGTGCACTGTGTGTCTGTATTACATGTCACATCCCAGACATACCTGTGTGCACTGTGTCTGTATTACAGGTCACATCCCAGACATAACCTGTGTCACTGTGTGTCTGTATTACATGTCACATCCCAGACATACCTGTGTGCACTGTGTGTCTGTATTACATGTCACATCCCAGACATACCTGTGTGCACTGTGTGTGTGTATTACATGTCACATCCCAGACATACCTGTGTGCACTGTGTGTCTGTATTACATGTCACATCCCAGACATACCTGTGTGCACTGTGTGTCTGTATTACATGTCACATCCCAGACATACCTGTGTGCACTGTGTGTCTATATTACATGTCACATCCCAGACATACCTGTGTGCACTGTGTGTCTGTATTACATGTCCAGGAAAAAGCACTTTTATTCTGCAGGAAAACAGCTCCCAAGTGCCCGTCTCTGCTGCAATTGAAAAAATAATTTTCAGCCCAAAATGAGTCAAATGTAATGTATGGAATGTTTTTTTGTTTCCCCACAAAATGCTTGATCAGTGCCATGGAGGGATACGGCATCTTTGGTGTGTTAGTGGCAGCGCTGTCAGTGGTGCCTTCAGCTTCCAGACCCACTTCCATCTAATCTGCTGATGCCCTTGTGGGATATATATGGAGGATGAAACAAGTAGAGTACAGGAGCCGGTCAGTCAGAATAGGCGGTATAATACTGGCGGTATTATTTCAGGCAGGGATCGAAGATCTGTCCACTTCTGAAACCTAGGACGCTTCTCAGACTTGGACTCTTTATGCATTTTGTGGCTGCATGAGGGGGGGGTGTAGGCTTTTTAACAATAATTCTGTAATTATACCTTTTCTCTCTTTTGATGTGCCGGGTCGTATTCGCTGTATGTGAATGTATTTTATAGACTTTGTGTTTGGAGCTGGACTGTTCCTGGGCACAGAAAGCCACGGAGTCCGGATTAGACTTCCTGAATTTTATAGTTTACCTCCTCGTGTTCCTCTAGGATCTCCAGTCATTTCTTTTTCTTCTCTTTTTCTCCTTTGTCTTTGGCATTAGTTGGAGACGTGTAAACTATGTAAATTAATAGTTGACATCACCACTAAGTATCTGGAGCTTTTGGAAGCCGTCAATTAGTGGATTGTGCTAGGACAATGAACTTTGGAGTCTATACGCCGCTCGCAGGCCGAGTCAGTGTTTTTTAATGTTCTCCGTTGATGGACTGCACTCGATTGTTTGCATTAAGCTAGAACATTCAATTCCTCATTTCACAACCTTTTTTTTTCTTTCGATTTCCTTCTGTGTTTTCTACACTTAACCCACCCTTCCTAAAGCAATTTTTTATCCTTACGTGAACTGCGAGGTCCCACAGAGATGTGCTGCAGACCTCAGAGCTCCAGAAATGTAGAGAAATGTAATACTTTTTTTTTTTTTTTTTTTTTAAGTGCTGACTACAACGAAAGTCGTGGTGGTAATGAAGTCAGTATTGTGCCACGGCTATTACCGATGTACAGTCAGGACCTTAAATCCTATAGCTTGATTCAGAAAATCTCTTGAATTCCTGACTTGCTTAACCCTATGCGTGCTGAAATGGAAGTGAAGAGGGATTCGCCTCGCCGCACTGCAAAAGCGTGACCAAGGCCCGATGTTGAATTAACTAGATATCATAGGAGACCGTCCGTCTGGGTTCTTACAGATATAAAGTATTTTTCGCCCTATAAGACGCACCTGCCCATAAGATGCGCCTGGGTTTTAGAGAAGGGAAATGAGAACAAAAAATATTTTTCACCGGACTTCAGAACAGACCCCCAGCGTTAATCAGGCCTCAGTTCAGAGCCCCAGTGATAATCACAGCTCACATCAGACCCCCAATGTTAATAAGACCCCCAATCAGACAGCCAATGTTAATAAGACCCCCAATGTTAATAAGACCCCCAATCAGACAGCCAATGTTAATAAGACCCCCAATCAGACAGCCAATGTTAATAAGACCCCCAGTCAGACCCCAGATCAGACCCACAATGTTAAAAAGACCCCAGTGTTAATAGGGCAAAAAGTCCAGTACCTTCTTTTAGCCAGTGCAAAGGGTGACTATCACTCTAGAGAACTTGGTGTAGCCATTTATTACATGGTTACTTAGCCAAGAGAGTGGGTGTTTTGGTCTTAGGTTATCCCGTGATGCCTCTTTTCTTTTTTTTTCTTTTTTTTCATCTCCTTAAAGGCTATGGACACCTTTTAGGGCAATTTTGTTTTTATGAATGCGTTTTACTCATTTTATCAATTGGTCTTTATTAAAAACGCTCAGTCGTTGTTGCAGTGGTTAAAATATATCTGTCTGTTTGCAGAGTATCACTTCTCACTCCCTTCAGCTGATGGCTCATATGTAGCTCTTATCTCTGATCTCCTGACTAGACCTCCTTATCTCTGATCTCCTGACTAGACCTCCTTATCTCTGATCTCCTGACTAGACCTCCTTATCTCTGATCTCCTGACTAGACCTCCTTATCTCTGATCTCCTGACTAGACCTCCTTATCTCTGATCTCCTGACTAGACCTCCTTATCTCTGATCTCCTGACTAGACCCCCTATCTCTGATCTCCTGACTAGACCCCCTTATCTCTGATCTCCTGACTAGACCCCCTTATCTCTGATCTCCTGACTAACCCCCTTATCTCTGATCTCCTGACTAGACCCCCTTATCTCTGATCTCCTGACTAGACCCCCTTATCTCTGACCCTGACTAGACCCCCTTATCTCTGAATCCGACTAGACCCCCTTATCTCGGAACTCCTGACTAGACCCCTTATCTCTGAACTCCTGACTAGACCCCCTTATTCTCTGAACTCCTGACTAGACCCCCTTATCTCTGAACTCCTGACTGACCCCCCTTATCCTCTGAACTCCTGACTAGACCCCCTTATCTCTGAACTCCTGACTAGACCCCCTTTATCTCTGAACTCCTGACTAGACCCCCTTATCTCTGAACTCCTGACTAGACCCCCTTATCATCTGAACTCCTGACCTAGACCCCTTAATCCTCTGACTCCTGACTAGACCTCCTTATCTCTGAACTCCTGACTAGACCTCCTTATCTCTGAAACTCCTGACTAGACCTCCTTATCTCTGAACTCCTGACTAGACCTCCTTATCTCTGAACTCCTGACTAGACCTCCTTATCTCTGAACTCCTGACTAGACCTCCCTTATCTCTGAACTCCTGACTAGACCTCCTTATCTCTGAACTCCTGACTAGACTCCTTATCTCTGAACTCCTGACTAGACTTCCTTATCTCTGAACTCCTGACTAGACCTCCTTATCTCTGACTCCTGACTAGACCTCCTTATCTCTGAACTCCTGACTAGACTCCTTATCTCTGAACTCCTGACTAGACCTCCTTATCTCTGAACTCCTGACTAACCTCCTATCTTCTGAACTCCTGACTAGACTCCTTATCTCTGAACTCCTGACTAGACCTCCTTATCTCTGAACTCCTGACTAGACCTCCTTATCTCTGAACTCCTGACTAGACCTCCTTATCTTCTGAACTTCCTGACTAGACTCCTTACTCTGAACTCTGACTAACTCCTTATTCTGAACTCCTGACTAGACCTCCTTATCTCTGAACTCCTGACTAGACCTCCTTATCTCTGATCTCCTGACTAGACCTCCTTATTCTGAATCTGAACTAGACCTCTATCTCTGATTCCTACTAGACCTCCTTAATCTCTGATCTCCTGACTAGACCTCCTTATCTTGAATCTCCTGACTAGACTCCTTATCTCTTGATCTCCTGACTAGAACCTCCTTATCTCTGATCTCCTGACTAGACCTCCTTATCTCTGATCTCCTGACTAGACACTTCCTTTATCTCTGATCTCCTGACTTTGGTATCATCGAAGTTGGTTTGCCTAAAAACTTTGTTCTAATACTGTACGTAGATCCCTTTCCGTACAGTATTAGAATATATGACTGCGATGAGCTGAAGCTATTACTTCGCCGGAATTACGCAAGACTTCGTATAATAATTTAATTAGTTATTAATGTAAAAAAACCTTGAAACCGAACTCTGGTTCCGAGTGGTACCTTGCAACCTGAACCCGAGTTTGGTTCCAAGGCTTTTTACAGTAATAATTAACTCCCAAATTTATGTCGCGAAGTAATAATTTTGGCTCATCAGAGCCGATACATTCTAATACTGTACAGAGAGGGCTCTCCGTACAGTATTAGAACAAAATGTTTAATGAATTGACTTCAGATGTACCATCTAAAGTCGATTCGCTCATCTCTAGTCCTGACCTCCTAAAAACTAACTTAAGCTGAATTCTTAAGTTCTTCAGTTTGATAAGAGTTTAGCGATAATGAATGTGTGAGGTCAGGAGATCAGGGAAAAGAGCTACATATGAGCCATCAGCTGATGGGAGTGAGAAGTGATATTCTACAAAGAAACATTATTATTATTATTTTACTTTTTTTTTTTTTTCTAACCTTTGTATCTCAAAACAGCGTGTGACTTGGGGCTCGTGCACCACAACTGTGCTCGGTCCAGGAAACACAGCCTGTGAGTCAGCTGCACCTCGGGGCCAACGGCAGCTGCTGACCTGAACTCATTGAATCAGTGAGTTTGGATCAGAGGAGCCTCCGTTGGCTGGAAGATGCGGGCGACCCATGGGCCACATTTCCTCGACTGAGCGCGGTTGTCATGTGCATGAGCACCAAGTTAAAAGAAAACCTGTTTTAGGTTGTGGAAAAAAAAACCTGTTGCAGCTCAGTAGTTGTGCTGTAATGTGATGGGTCCTTCGTGTGACTGACACTGGTGGTGCCTGATGGACCTCATTGACTTTAATGATATCAGACACTTTACTGGGAAATTCCAGTTTTGCTTTTTTTTTTAACTGTCAAGTTGTTGGAGGCTCCAGGTCAGATGTGCCACAGAGCCTATTACTGGTGCATTATTTGATGCCATATCAGTATTAGTAATTATGTCCCTGTGACCGGAAGTGCGTATGTGTGCCGTCCGCTTTTTTTTTGCGGCCCCATTGAAAATGAATGGGTCCGCACCCGTTCCGCAAAAATTGCAGGAGCGGATGCTGACACGTTATCGGGACGTGTGAATGGACTCCAGCTGTGGTAAAACTACAACTCGCCAAGATGTACACTTGCTTGTCTGGTTTTCAGAACTCCATAGAAATGAATGGAGCATGCTGGGAGTCATAGTTTCACCACAGCTGGAGTGCCAGAGGATAGTCATCACAGCCTTAGGGTCCATTCACACGTCCTGATAACGTGTCCGCATCGCAAAATTGCGGAACGGGTGCGGACCCATTCATTTTCAATGGGCCGCAAAAAAAACAGCATACGCATTTCCGGTCTGGCTAAGGACGCTGCAAAGCCATGCCCTTGCCGCCGTTGAAATGTGGATGTAACTTATGTAAGGGCTTCCAGTAGTGCGGTCCCTGGAAAACCAACTTTGCGCTAGCAGCTATAAAGAAGACGGCTGGTCTGATTACACAACCTTCTTAAGAAAAATCCCCAACGAGAAGACGTCCAGGGCACACCTGGTTCTTCTGATGGTGACATTATATCCGCTGGCCGCTACTCTGAACCTGCAGCTGACATATCAATAAGAAATAATATAAAAGGTAAATTTAAAAAAAAAAAAAAAAAAATTCAAGTCTCATGACAATTGCAATTGATGGTCTGTTGTGTGTGGACTCCCAGTCTTGCAAAACATTGCCCTTATTTTCAGCAGATTTTTTTTTTCTTTTTAATCGGGTTTCTAAGACTCCTGTGTCTGCAGCACGTGGAGCCATGGAGTAGTGATCATCTCCAGCGTCTCTCACACATAGAGGGTTAAAATCCATTTCCCCGGTTTTAACTTAACGCTCCTGTGCTAAACCTACATACGATTCCCAAGTTCTGGGAAAATAAAAAAAATCTAAAGAACTGAAGAAAAGCGAGCCTGGTGAAATCACATCCAGGTGTCAGTCTGGATGCATATCTCCTCCTTTTTTAAGACCTTTTTAAAACTAATAGCAGCTGCCTCCCTGACATTGGAGACGTCTTATCCCTGGACTGAATCCATGTTCTGCCGAGAATACAGAGGGGGAAAAAGATGTTTTTGTTTTTCTGCGGCTCATCTTAAGCCCTTTGTTACTAAAGGGGCCTCTTGGTGTTGGCCCCGCTGCCGGTACACGGAGAGGACCTCTGATTTGTCTCTGCGTACTCCGCTCTGCACTTCCAGACACTGTCCATTGTCACAGCTGAATGGGGCACTGTTGTCGCCTCAGCGCCGGCATCTTTGATCGTCGCTCTCTGTCTCTGTGCAGACTTCGAAATCTTCCCTAATAATCTCTGTTTTCACATGTAAAGCTCCTGGTTTTTGACGGGCTTCTCTGGTTTAGAGAGAAATTCTGCCCAGAATGCCCTGAGCCTGAGAACTGCACTGGTGTACTATTCACTTTGATGGCTTGTGGTTTTACACTTGTGTGCCCCCGTGATACACTGTACACACTTGTATAGAGTGTATCACTGTACAGCGGCCTCAGGAAGCACACGGCGTCATAGCAACCAATGGCGCCGTGCGCTCCTGCTCTCAGATGGGGATTTCACAGATCGTCCCGGATCGTGATCCACAGACGTCTGAATTGAGCCTAAATCTCAGGTTTTCTCTGCTCTGTTCATCGGGGCAGGTTCCCTTTAAATACAAGTTCTTTGGAAGCGACGTTTCTTGTGCTTCTGCACCTCTCGTGTATGACCTCTGGAGCGCACACATTATTTCATCAGCTTTTTATGTTATGCTTGTCCGCGTTGTTGGCCCGGGCCCGAACTGGGACCATTTTGCTCTGCCTGCATTGAAATCCCCCCTGAGCACAGCGCTGTACCGAAGGGGCCGTTCCCGTTTTATTTATGTGCATGTGTAACAGTCTATCCATGCCGAGAAGAGACGTGCACGGTTCCCAGTCTTTAGATAGGTTTCACGCTCACATTTTGCATTCTTTAACCCCTTTAGATCGGCCTTTCTTTCTGGTAATGAAAACCCATTGCTCCTAATCCAGTCCCGTAGTGCGAGCGCCCGGAGCCCAAGGAGACGGACGTAACCGGCAGCAGGGAGGCTCTGATGGCTAATATCAGACATCTCCTTCCTGCGTCGCTCAAGTTTACTTAGAAGTATTTCATGGCGGCAGAGGCTTCGTATCATCACAGCCCAGATATCCAGTTGAAAGGCGTCAATTCTCACCGAGAAGCCTCCGAAAGCAAAGGCGAAAAGCCTTTGAAATAGCAAATAAATGTTAGGAACGCAGCAGTGGAAATTTGAGTGTATAGACAACTTATGTCATCAGCCACGGTCCTGCTGGTGCGCTGCCACGTGGCGCGCAGTTTACACCTTTTTTGGTATACGCTGTAACGTAACTTGGTTATTTGATATATTTTTATCCCCCGATAGTCAGTGACGGCCAAAAAGACCTGATGTGTTTTGTCTTCTCACAGCTACAAATGCATCCATCAAAGTCTGGAGGACAATAACCGCTGCCCAAAGTGTAATTACGTGGTGGATAACATTGACCATCTCTACCCAAATTTCCTAGGAGGTGAGTGTGATCTTTGCCTCTTGTGTGCATTCTTTTTGCTGTTTTAGGAGTTTTTTTTTTTTTTTTTTTTTTTTTTTTTTTTTAGGTCAACTGCTTACAGATGTCTCAAAGCCAAGTCCTCTTAATGGGGTTGTCTAACCTCAGACATTGGGGGTATGTCGCTAGGATATAACCCCCATTGTCTGACCCACTGGGACCTTTAGCACACCTACTCTTTAGAACGGGAGCCTTAGAACGGAGCCTGTAAAGTGCAGGAGGGCACACCTCGCATGCGCGGCCGCCCTCAAATCATTCCTATGGGAGTGCCGAAAATAGCTGAGCAGTGCACTTGGCTATTTTTGGCAGCCCCATTGAAATGAACGGTAAACGCACCGCCGAAAAGCGGCCACCACTCAATTTACTTCTTACTTTTTTAGACCTGGCGTGAGCAGGGAGAAGTCGCAGATTGTGGCGCAATAACCTTTGTGCTGTAATCCGCAACAGATATATGCCAGAAAACATTTAGTAAATGACCCCCATTGTGTTTACAGCAGGAGTTTTTTCTACCACATACACCAAACGTGACGTGGACAAATGGGCATATTTGTTAAGACTGGCGTTTTAGACACTGTTCTTAATGAAGCCCCTGCGCTGGTGGAGGATCAGCCAAAATTATGAAGTGGCGCCGGCCCCTCCATAACTTTGGCGCATCCAGTGGCAGTTCTAAATGTAATAAATCTTCTGAGCTGTCTTACATTTAGACCATTTTCTGCGCCAAAAACAGGCGTAGAAAATGATGAATGAGATGGGTTTGCTGGCCCCTTCCCTGCCAACGCCACGCCCACAATTTTAGACCTGGCATGAGCGGGCGAAGTCACAGATAGCTGTCTGCACCTGACAGTCAGGAGCATGATAAATCCTATTAATCCAGGCATGGTGCCTGGTAGGGTTGATCATGCTGATTAAAACAATACCTTTCTTATGTTTTTAGGTAGAACTGTTGCCAAGATATCTACGTTTTTAGTGATATCCAAATGAACTGGTTTGAGCACCACAGGGGCTGTCCAGAGCCCTTGGAGCACTGTCTTTTTAACACCCAACCGCTCTCGGCACTCCCCCCTCCCCTTGCATGATTGTGTAGCCTTGCTAGTTAAGGCCGAAGAAGGGATTGCCCAGCTCAGAGGTATGTTACAAGAATGCTGCTCCAAGGGCTTAGTCCAGGCACCTTGGATGGGTGTTTACAAAGGTAGTGCTCCAAGGGCTCCGGACAGTCCCTTGGTGCTCGACAAGCTCATTTGGATATTACTAAAAAACACACACATCTCGGCAACAGTTCTACCTACAGAAATAACAAAGGCATCGTTTTAATTAGCATGATCAACCCTACCATACACCGGGCCAGGTTTAATAGGGTTTATCCTGCTGGAAGAGGCTCCTTTAAAGGGGTTGTCTGGGTTCAGAGCTGAACCCGGACTTTACCCTTAATTTCACCCAGGCAGCCTGCCTGACTAGAGCATCGGAGCGCAGGGCAAAGATATTTTGC
>ONZH01015826.1:0-32468 GCA_900303285.1 Rhinella marina
TTGAAAAATTTTTGGAGAGAGGGCCTGTAAGTGGACCTCTGGAAAAATTGTTTGAATAGAGGGCCTGTAGGGGGCCCTCCTGAAAAATTGTGCTAAAAGAGTGCCAGTTGGACCTCTAAAAAATGGCGTTTTTTGGGTCAGCGTTAGGCAAAGACGATATATAGAAGAAGGAGGAGTAGGAGGAGGAGTAGGAGGAGGAGTAGAGAAGAGGAATCGGATACATAAGTTATTTAAATCTTTAGCTGCTTTCCCCCGGAGGAGATTTGAATTCCGGTGAAATCCAGGCTTTGTTCATTTTAATAAGCGTCAGCCTGTCAGCGCTGTCAGTTGACAGGCGTGTACGCTTATCGGTGATGACGCCACCAGCTGCACTGAATACCCGCTCTGACAGCACGCTAGCGGCAGGGCAGGCCAGCACCTCCAAAGCGTACAGCGCCAGTTCAGGCCACGTGTCCAGCTTTGAAACCCAGTAGTTGTATGGAGCAGAGTGATTGCTACGGACGTTGGTATGGTCAGCTAGGTACTCCCTCACCATCGTTCTGTACAGCTCCCCCTACTCTGCCTAGACTGGGGACAGGTGACAGTGTCTTGCTGGGGTGACATAAAACTGGCAAAGGCCTTGGAGAGCGTTCCCCTGCCAGTGCTGGTCAAGCTGCCTGCTCGCCTCCTCTCCCCCGCTACTTGGCCCACAGAATCATGCCCTCTGCCGCTAGCGGCGTCAGATGGGAAGAATTGTTTCAGCTTGTGCACCAGGGCCTGTTGATATCTATTCACTCTCATACTCCTTTCCTCTGCAGGGATGTGAGTGGAAAGGTTCTGCTTGTACCGTGGGTCCAGGAGAGTGAACACCCAGTAATCGGTGTTTGAAAAAATTCTTCTAATGCGAGGGTCACGGGATAGGCAGCCTAACATGAAGTCTGCCATGTGCGCCAGAGTCCCAACACGTAAGAATTCCCTCTCCTCACTGGCCTGACTCTCCATTTCCTCCTCCTCCTCCTCCAAGTCCTCCTCTTCAGCCCATACACGCTCAAGAGTTAAGGACTGAGCACTGGTATCCTCTACTGTCCCGCCAACATTCTCCTCCTCTTCCTCCTCATCCTCATCCCCCTCCTCCGATACGCGCTGAGAAACAGAACGGAAGGTGCTCTGGCTATCAAGCGACGTATCTTCCTCCACCGTCTCTTGTGACAAGCGCAAAGCATCCGACTTGATGCTGAGCAGTGAGTTTTTCAACAGGCAAAGCAGCGGGATGGTGAGGCTGATAATGGCGGCATCGCCGCTGACCATCTGTGTTGACTCCTCAAAGTTGCTCAACACCTGGAAGATATCAGACATCCACGTCCACTCCTCATTGTAGACTTGAGGAATCTGAGAGACCTGACTACCAGTTCTGGTGGAAGATGACATCTGGCAGTCTACAATCGCTCTGTGCTGCTGGTAAACTCTGGATAACATGTTTAATGTGGAATTCCATCTCGTGGGCACGTCGCACAACAGTCGGTGAGCGGGAAGTTGTAGGCGGCGCTGTGCTGCCCTGAGAGTGGCAGCATCTGTGCTCGACTTGCGGAAATGCGCACAGATGCGGCGCACCTTGGTGAGCAAATCAGACAGATTGGGGTATGTCTTGAGGAACCGCTGAACTATTAGATTGAACACGTGGGCCAGGCATGGCACATGTGTCAGTCTGCCGAGTTGCAGAGCCGCCACCAGGTTACGCCCGTTGTCACACACAACCATGCCTGGCTTGAGGTTCAGCGGTGCCAGCCACACATCGGTCTGCGCCGTGATGCCCTGTAACAGCTCTTGGGTGGTGTGCCTTTTGTCACCTAAGCTCAGCAGTTTGAGCACCGCCTGCTGGCGCTTACCCACGGCACTGCTGCTGCGCCTAGAGCTACCGACTGAAGGCGCCGTGCCCACGGATGGTAATTCGGTGGAGGAGGAGGGGTCGGAGGAGGAGGAGGAGGCATAGTACGTCTGAGAGACCGTGACCGAGGTAGGCCCCGCAATCCTCGGTGTGGGCAGTACATGAGCGGCCCCAGGGTCATTCTCGGTCCCAGCCTCCACCAAGTTAACCCAATGTGCCGTCAGTGAGATATAGTGTCCCTGCCCCGGCAGCACTTGTCCACGTGTCCATGGTTAGGTGGACCTTCTCAGAAACAACGTTGGTCAGGGCACGGATGATGTTCTGTGACACGTGCTGGTGTAGGGCTGGGACGGCACATCGGGAAAAATAGTGGCGGCTGGGGATGGAATACCGAAGGGCAGCCACCGCCATGAGATTTCGAAAGGCCTTGATCTCTACCAGCCTATAGGGCAGCATCTCCAGGCTCAGCAATTTGGAGATGTGGACGTTGAGGGCTTGGGCATGTGGGTGGGTGGAACTGTATTTCCTCTTGCGCTCCAGCGTCTGCTGTAAAGACAGCTGAACGCTGCGCTGGGACACATTGGTGGACACTGTGGAGGATCGTGGAGGCGAAGGTGTGGTTTTCCGGCGGGAGGCGCTCATGCCGGGGTCCTGGGCAGGGGGTTAACTAGCAGAGGCAGCGAGTGACGCGGGGGGTTGACTAGCAGAGGCAGCGAGTGACACAGGGGAAGGAGCAGTGGTGTGACCCGCAGGAGGTGGTGAACGGCCTTGGTTCCATTGAGTGGGGTGTTTAGCACTCATATGCCTGCGCATGCTGGTGGTGGTTAGGCTAGTAGTGGTGGCACCCTTGCTGATCCTGGTGTGGCACAGGTTGCACACCACAGTCCGTCGGTCATCCTCACTTTCTTTAAAGAACCTCCAGACTTGCGAACATCTAGGCCTCGCCACGGGAGCTTCACTACGTGAAACAGTTGCTGCTGATGCAAAAGCTCTGGCCCTGCTTCTCCCTCTGGCCACACCACTGCTTTTTCCAACCTTTTCTGGTGCAGCACTCTCCTCCGCCTCAGAAGCACAGTCTTCACTCGGCATATCAACCCAGCTTGGGTCAGTCACCTCGTCATCCTCCGATTCCTCAGTCTGCTCCCTCCTCGGAATTCCTCCCCTAACAACAACTTCACCCTTGTCTGACAACCGTGTCTCCTCATCGTCCGACACCTCTTTACAAACTTCTTCCACTAAGTCAACATTGTCATCATCATCATCACCCACAGACTGCGACAGTTGGAAAACTTGGGCATCGGGAACGAGGTCAGCAGCAACCTGAGAAGTGGTTTGTGACTCTGGGAAGGGTCCAGAAAACAGTTCCTGAGAGTATGCCGGATCGCATTCCAAATTTTCCTGGGAGGGGGGCAGACTGGGGGGAAGGAGGTTGAGGTGGAGGAGCTAGAGGAGTGCTCCCTTGGGTTTACGTGGGTGGACTGCGTGGAAGACTGACTGGTGGACAAATTACTTGAAGCATTGTCCGCAATCCACGAGATCAGCTGTTCGCACTGTTGTGGTTTCAACAGTCCTCTACCACGTGTCCCTGTAAGTTGAGACATGAAGCAAGGGAGTGTAGCTCTGCGGAATTCCCCTGCTCCCTCATCAGCGAGTACTGTCTCACCCTGCCCAAGACCACGGCCTCTGCCCCCTGCAGTAATTGAATGCCCACTCCCACGCCCTCGCCCTCGACCCTTAGCCCTGGGGTTCAACATTGTTTGTATATAAGTGTATGATAAAAAAAAAATAAAAATTACACGGGCCTGCTGTACTGAAACCCACAAACTTGTTAAGTCCGGTAGAATTAAGTGACGTACAGAAAGTGTCACCTGGACAGATTATACGGATTGGAGCGAGTGTGCTGAACTGTGACACACAGAAAGGTTACACGCAGCTGAGTAAAATGGATTTGTATCACTGAGCTAAAACAACTGAAAAAATATTTTTTTTTTTATTTTGTTTTTTTGGGAATGTGACGTGCAGGAACTATGGTAGAACTGACTGACACCCTGTTAACGGTGGCTATTTAGTCTGCGACCCAAACAAATGTCGCACAGAGAGTTTTCTGGATCAAGCTGTAGATGATATTGGTAGCAAATGACTTGGTTGTATTCTGTGACGTACAGAAAGTGTCACCTGGACAGTATATACGGATGGGAGCTAGTGTACTGAACTGTGACACACAGAAAGGTTACACACAGCTGAGTAAAATGGATTTGTATCACTGAGCTAAAACAACTGAAAAAATAATTTTTTTTTATATTTTGTTTTTTGGGAACGTGACGTGCAGGAACTATGGTAGAACTGACTGACACCCTGTTAACAGTGGCTATTTAGTCTGCGACCCAGACAAATGTCGCACAGAGATTTTTAGGATCAAGCTGTATACGTTATTGGTAGCAAATGACTTGGTTGTATTCTGTGACGTACAGAAAGTGTCACCTGGACAGTATATACGGATGGGAGCTAGTGTACTGAACTGTGACACACAGAAAGGTTACACGCAGCTGAGTAAAATGGATTTGTATCACTGAGCTAAAACAACTGAAAAAATAATTTTTTTTTATATTTGTTTTTTTATATTTTTTTAATTTTTTTTTTTTGGGGGGAAACGTGACGTGTAGGAACTATGGTAGAACTGACTGACACCCTGTTAACAGTGGCTATTTAGTCTGCGACCCAGACAAATGTCGCACAGAGAATTTTCTGGATCAAGCTGTAGATGATATTGGTAGCAAATGACTTGGTTGTATTCTGTGACGTACAGAAAGTGTCACCTGGACAGTATATATGGATTGGAGTGCGTGTGCTGAACTGTGACACACAGAATGGTTCCACACTGCTGTGTGCAATGGATTTGTATCACTGAGATAGAACAATAAAAAAAAAAAACAGGGTTAGATATGGTGATAGCTGCACTACTAGTGCCAGCCAGCCAAGCCAGGAGACAAAAAAAAATTTCTTCTAGCCCTTAGAAGGGCTGTTGGGTTCTTTGTGGGTGATTCCTGCCTAACAGAGAACTAAATGAAGGCCCTAACACTGTCCCTGAAAGGCAGCAGCTCTATCCCTAACGACATCCAGACGGCATCTGAGCCGAGCGCCGCGGCCAGTCACTAGTATATTCCAGGGTCACCTGATCAGGCCAGCCAACCCCTGCTATCAACATGTAAGGGCCCCACGTGATGCTGGGTGTACCGTAGAGTCTCCTGGCTTGTGATTGGCTGTGTTTATAGGCGCCAAAAAAGCACGATGAGGAAGTTGCCATTTCCTCGAGTATGGCGAGATACTCATCCGAGCAGCGAGCACTTACGAGTACCCTAATACTCGAACGAGCACCAAGCTCGGGCGAGTATGCTCGCTCATCTCTAATGCAGTACCTTTTGGGACCATGTATAGACACAAAAAACTTTTTTTTTTTTTTTTTTTGTAAACCTATGTACACCTTTGTGGGCATTTTTTAATCATTGCATTGTGCTCATTTTTAGCTAAAATATTTTTTTAAATGGGTCTTTATCTAATATATAAAGCTGAGTGTATGTGTGTGTGTGCGTGTGTGTATGTCCGCTAAAGGAATCCGCACCGCTGCAGCTACAATCACAAAATTTGGCACACATGTACATCAGGTGTCCGGGAAGGTCTTAGAACAGTTTTCAGCTCTCCAGGTTCCTGAGATATTCCCAAAAAATGCATTAGCCAATAGTAGCCTGGTCACATGACCCTTATCAGCAAATAGAAGCTCACAGACAGTTTGTCTCCACACACCAGGTTTCTATGACAACCTAGCCAGTTTACTGCTGTAGGTCTGCATTAAAGAGGCAGAGCACTGTGGATGACAAAGGGTATTTCGGTTACCATAAATATAACTTATCTTTTAGACTAATTCATCATCAATCATTACCTCATATAATGCAAATTTCACATACTTACTGTTCAGTAGTAATAAAAGATGTATTCTTCCACTGCTACCCACCTTCCTCCTAAATTACTATGGCATCGACCTGTAATTCCGGCCACTGTCAAAAGAAGGACTTAAAAGCCCCACCCCCAGATCCCACTAAGTCACGCCCCTGTCTCAGTCAGACCACGCCCCTTCCATGCCACATTTGACCGGGATTAAAAATATAGGTAAAAATCACCTTCTTTCAGCTGCAGGGGTGGGGGGAGGGTGACTTTCTCCCTGCAGCTCATTGCTCAGACTGCACAGTGCTGCTGCTGAGAGTGAGCTGTTCAAAAGGACATCCCTGTGTCCATCCAGGCCCTGCGCATGACAGAGGACAGGGAGTCTGAAAGCCAGACCGTCCAGCCTAAAACAAGACCTCTGGCCACCCTAGGGGCAGGCTGATGTTAGGGTGGCCAGATGTCCGGCTTTAGGCTGGACAGTCCAGTTTTCTGGCTACCTGTTCTCCGTCCGACGCAGTGCCTGGACAGACACAGGGATGTCCACCCTTTCAGTAGCTCACACTCCGACAGATTCTCCTCCGTGCCTTCACTGAACCAGGGGGGTGTGGCCTCATGTTTAGTGGTGTGTCTTCATGGGAACTAGGGGCGCTGTTTCACGTTTGGGGGAATGGCTGGTGAGGTCTGGCTTTCTGGGGTGAAGACAGTGGCCACTCTAGCTGCTGTGGAGGTCACAGTTAAAGGGGCGGGCTGCTGTAGATGTCACTGTTAAAGGGGCGGGCTGCTGTAGAGGTCACTGTTAAAGGGGCGGGCTGCTGTAGAGGCACTGTTAAAGGGGCGACCTGCTGTAAAGGTCACTGTTAAAGGGGCGGGCCTCTGTAGAGGTCACTGTTAAAGGGGCGGGCCAAAGTAGAGGTCACTGTTAAAGGGGTGGGCTGCTGTAGAGATCACTGTTAACGGGGCGGGCCGGTGTAGAGGTCACTGTTAAAGGGGCGGGCCGCTGTTGAGGTCACTGTTAAAGGGGCTGGCCTCTGAAGAGGTCACTGTTAAAGGGGCTGGCCGCTGAAGAGGTCACTGATAAAGGGACGGGCTGCTGTAGAGGTCACTGATAAAGGGACGGGCTGCTGTAGAGGTCACTGTTAAAGGGGCGGGCTGCTGTAGAGGTCACTGTTAAAGGGGCGGCCTGCTGTAGAGGTCACTGTTAAAGGGGCGGGCCGCTGTAGAGGTCACTGTTAAAGGGGCGAGCCGCTGTAGAGGTCACTGTTTAAGGGGCGGGCTGATGTAGAGGTCACTGTTAAATGGGCGGGCACTGTAGAGGTCACTCTCGATATCGTTTATCGACTCACACACAGAAACAGTAAATGAAATAAATTAAATATACCCGGGCGAAGCCGGGTCCTTCAGCTAGTTAAAAATATGGAATCCTTTTTTCTGTACAGAGATGAGATGCTCTAGAAGCTGCCTGTGGAGTTTTTCTCTTTTCCGTCAGTTGGGGAGCTGACGGGCTCCTTATCTCTGTTCTTTGACATTATAAACACTCATTATTTCTCAGTTCTTATTTTACTAATAAGAATGTGGCTTAAATAAGTGTTTATGACCTCTTAGTCAGTTGTAAACAGGGGCGGATTGGGAACTTAAAGTGGCCCTGGAAAAAAAACTAAAAGTGGCCCCATGTTGTCAGCGGAACTAAATTGATAGAAGACCGGGCATCATAAGTAGGCAGGGACAACAGAAGTAGACAGGATCTGCAAAATCATAGTGAAGCACAAGGTTCTGCCCCAGCAGAATCAAATACCACCAGTGCAGCTCAAAATACTGCCATCCCAACCACAGTATTCAACTGTACCACCATCGTGAGGACAGTAATACAGTTCAGTTCGGGAGGGCAACAGCAACTGTGACTGTTGAGCATCAGATCATTATATACCTGATATACAGCCATCAGGAGAGCTTGAGAGGTCCCCTGGGCATCGGCCCACCGGGAAATTTCCCTGTAGTATGGCTAGTTTGGAAATAAGGTATTTTAGATGACCGGCACAAAGTGAAAGTATCAGTAAGAAAAACAAATGATTTTTAGCAAAAAATTAGTAAAATGCAATCATAAAAAAAAATCCCTCTAAAAGTGTACTTAGCCTTTAAGGCAGGATTCACACATTACATACTTTTTTGTACAATTATGATTGTAAAATCATAGTACGAATATCTGTAACAAAGTGAGGTTGGTTTTATTAAATTCCAAATGTGAAAAAAAATATGCAGGGTTATCTAACATATAGACTTCCTGATGGATGTGGGTGCTGATTTGCAGGCTAGTTCAAAAGCATCATTTCTGTATGAATAAATGCCAAGCAGTTCTTTTAGTACGATTTATGTGCCATTTTCTATCAGTTCTTCCTACTAGTAAAATATAAGGAAATATTATGGTCATCAACCTGAACCACAGCCAACAAACTCAGAAACTGCTACCAGTCTTCCTTACCAGGTGGTAGGAAGCTAAAGCAACCACTGGGTTCAGGGGCGTAGCTATAGGGGAGGCAGGAGAAGCAGCTGTTTTTGGACCTGAACTTAGAAGGGGCCCATCCAGGAGGAGGAGTGAAATATATTATATTATACTCTCAACAGTATTATACAATGACATTATATACAGTGTCACTGTAGGAAATAGACAGAGCAGCTGCCTGGACTGGTCTGAAAGAGCTATCTTGACTAGCCACAAAAGTGGGGGTTACACGGTAGGAGGGTGTTGTGAAGAAGTCATTTCTAGTTATGCTACAGAATATCTAGGTTCTTCACTAGAGCCCACCACAAGGATGGATTGACTTGGTTGCTAGGGACCCAAGTTACATCTGTGGAGTAAGATAGAAGAAAACTGGTGCAAACGTGCAAGAAGAAGACCTATCTGAATGACAGGGCTGCAAAGAGTTATAGACAAGCAGGGACAGCACCAGGAGAGATGGATAGTGTCAAAACAGTGGACAAGGGATTAATCCAGAATCAGACCACAGTTTAGAAGAAGAAGGGTTATCCAGAAAACAAGCCAAAGTTGGTACACAGAGGGTTAACAAGCAGGTCTTGAGTTTAGGCGCAAAGCACAGAGGAAGAAATCGTGCCAGGTCACTTTGTGCAATCAACTCCCAGAGAATAGGTCATCAGTATCTCAGAAAGCCTTTTTAAGGACATTGCTGATGTCTTTCTTGTATAGCCCCTGTCCCATAACCTCTGACTAATAATATCACATCCAATAAACTACCATTGGAGCATGTCCCTTTAGCTTGGACAAACTCCTCATATGGAATAGCTTCAATGGTGTGAACTGGATGGCAGCTCGTCGCATTAAGGATAGTATTACCTGCAGATGTTTTACGATGATAGTGGATTGAATTTGTCTCCCCAAAGGATCCCCCAACAACTCCAGATCTAAAAAAACAAATCTGATCTGATGGTGCAGAAGCCATAAATCTCTGCATACACAGTCATGGAGGGAAGGTTGTCAATCACTAATAGGACCGCCTCCTTGACTTCAAAACCCAGAATGAGCAGGAATTTAATTGTATACAATACAAGTTTTATTGAATATTTTCCCATAAAACTATATATCAAGCTGCGCAGCTCCTCCTGCTGTATGACATGCTACCTGCAGCTCAGACACCATGTTCAACGTGACAGGTTCCCTTTAAATCAGTGGCTATTCATTCTTAACAGTGGATGCCTAGATTATCCAGACCTGGAAGTAATAATAGATAGAGCACTGGGTTGCTCCTCTATCAAGCATATAGATGGAAGCTGACAAAACCAGATAACTGCTTTAAAAAGAGGAATTAAAGTTCTAAAGATGGCCATAAACACGTTGGCTAAACCAATTACACCTACCATCTGATGTGTGGGTGTCTCGATTCATCTTCAAGACAGTTGGGGGAAAGAATGGTCTATGAATTTTAACATGCCCGGTGCTTTGGCCAGATTTAGTTGGTGGACACATCTACCCCTCCTCAGATCAGGTGGATGGAGCAGAAGATCTGTAGACCAGCATGCAAAATAATAAGCCGGTATCTGTGTGGCCAATCAGTTCAAGTCATTCAGCTTGCTTAGACACCTTCATAACTCAGAACTGGGGGGGGGGGTAATTTGGTAGGTGCAGATGCATCCAATGACTTCTCTTTTTTATAGTATCTGTCTACAGACAGGTCCCTTTGAATAGTAAAGTGTGATGCCCTAAGGTTGTTTGCCTTATTAAAAGTTTACAGCAGTACAAGCATGCTTCACAATATGAAATTTAGGTTAGATAACACAAGAACAGCCTGGTCTGGAATTAACAAGAGCAATAAAGATATTCCCGACCAAAGGATTGGAGGACATTGAGATTTGTGTTTTAATTATAAAGAACTTGTTAGCAGGTCAAAGGTCCGAGGAAAAGTTCTTTAGTATATTGCAAGAACACAGATTATACTGCCAACTTCTAGCTTCCTTGAAATTAATTCATTGCTGCTAATACCGCACAGATAAAGAGAAGGATATAGCAAAGAGCAGTAAAAATATAATAAAAGAAATTACTTAATACAAGACTGGACACAGCCAGATACAGTCTGAGCAAATAAGGGAAAAGAGCAACAATCAGAAGCCTTTTAGTAGTGTTTATATGGAAAATAGGAACCAATAAAAGATACATAGCATTTCTCCATTTAGATCTATTAGTGCTTTCTACACCATGCACCTGTTGTGATGTACATGGTATATCAGCTCCACCAAGTGTAGTGTCCTACTAGGACCACTACTAGTGAGCAAAAACTGAAGGTTTTGTACTGTTTGACATGTCTTAATATATGTCTGTCTTTGCAGAAATACTTGTTTAGGGGTGTCTACTGTAAGACTTGTCTTGAACATTACCAAGGATCTTATCACAGAACATAAGGTGACTTACCAATGTACATGTTGTTTCAGTAGGGTGCTGATTCTCCATTTGGGAACACAGTCACATGTCCCCAGAAGTCCCACTGTTCATTCTGTTTTGATGACAGGTCCACAGGACCAAAACTGGACTTCCACTCGTATTATATCAGTGTGTCATCAAAGCACATGACCGCTAGGGGGATGGCACTGTGACCATATGCAGTACCCCAGACCTGGGGGTACTGCAGTTCTAAATAGTTATGTATTATATATTGTTATGTATTTTTGTATGTTTGGCCATAACTACCAGTTAAGGATGTGGATGGCAATGATTGGTAAGGAACAGGGCCAACAACCCTTTTCATCCCATATTTGTAGGAGCCGGTTGGTCCTGCTTCCTGCCAGGTGGATGAGTTCGAGATCAACTGGAGAGAGGAGAGGAAGCACACTGTAGAGCTACGGCTCCTAAGAAGTATTCTCCAGATAGAACAACAGCTAAAACCTATCCTGAAGTAAATCCTTGAAAAGTCGGGCAGAAGAGTGATCAGTTATCACCTACATCAAAGACAATGTTGTGAGGTGAGGGACTACGGCTAAGACACCCATCACCCAGAATACTACTAGGCCAGAACAATACAAGTGCTAAATTGAGGCCATCCAACCTGCCTCCATATTCCTTACTGGTGCCAGTAAATTGCACTTGGAACCAGCTGCTATTGAATGTACTTGAAGTTACATACTGCACTTAGTAAAAGAGACTTTTACACGTTCACTTCTGGCCTCATTCTTTAAAGCAACTTTTCCACTCCACCTATCCCCAAGGAGCAATGGCTTGAGGGAGTACACAGTGATACAGCACTTCACCAGGGCCACTACCACTCCTATCCTCTGCATTGACTTTTCTGGGGCTTGCTGTACATGCATAGGAAGTACTCCATAGCCCCTTTTTCTACAGTGTCTTCAAATTGCAATCCTAGTTCATGCACATTGAAATCACCAGAGGTGTGGACAGGAATATAGGAAGCAAGTTTACTAAAAGAGTTCAAGAGGGGCCTGGATGTATTTCTGGAGGGTAACAATATTACAGGTTATAGTTACTAGAGAGGGGTCATTCATCCAGGGAGTAATTCTGATTGCCTGATTGGAGTCGGGAAGGAATTTTTTCCCCTAAACCTTGGCTTCTACCCCACAGAGGTTTTTTGCCTTCCTCTGGATCAACTTGTAGGATAACAGGGCGAACTGGATGGACAGATGTGTTTTTTTCGGCCTTATAAACTATGTCACTATGTTACTATGCTAAGGGGAAAGATGGGGATGAGTTGAGGGTTACCAATGTTACACTGCAATACTGGTGTCTTGAGTTTGATTTCAGTGTAGACCAACATTTGCATGGAGCACATGTTTTACCAGTGTTTGCATAGGAAAATGAGATTATGAGAGCTGGTGTAAATGGTGAGATAAGTAATGAGTAGGGTAGAGCGAACCTGAACAGCAAAGTTCGGGTTCGTACCGAACTTTGCGAGTTCGGGTACCCGGACCCGAACCTGGACTTTTTCACAAAAGTTCGGATTCGAGTTCCGGTAATTTTATCATTTTCCGTTATAACATGGCTATAACGGAAAATAATAGCATTCTTAAGGCAGAATGCTAAAAAAAGGCCTTCTAGGGGTTAAAAATAATTTAAAAACTCACCTTGTCCACTTGATCGCGCAGCCGGTGTCTTCTTTCTTCTTCTTCTTTCAGGACCTGCAAAAGGACCTGCGGTGATGTCACCGGTGACGTCCTGACCTGTGATGACGTCATCACGCTTACCACGTGGTGAGCGCGGTGACGTTAACGCAGGTCCTTTTGCAGGTCCTGAAAGAAGAAGAAGGAAGACACCGGCTGCACGATCAAGTGGACAAGGTTAGGTTTTTTTTATTATTTTTAACCCCTAGAAGGCCATTTTATTTAGCATTCTGCCTTAAGAATGCTATTATTTTCCGTTATAACCATGTTATAACGGAAAATAATAAAGGGAAGTTCGGGTCCCCATTGATTTGAATGGGGTCCGGGTTCGGGATGAAGTTCGGGTCAAGTTCGGGTGCCGAACCCAAACTTTGACCTGGAGTTCGGCAGAACCCGCCGAACCCGAACTTCCTTGGGTTCGCTCATCCCTAGTAATAAGAATTAAAAATATCAAGAATTTTGAACCATCAGAATGAATTTCTTTTTGTGGGACCAAATTATGCCAGTGTACCAGCTAAGTTCCTGTTGTCAAAAATGTTGACAAGAGAGATAGAAAAGCATATAAAGCACATGAATATTATAGTAACAAGCTGCAAATACTGTACTGTAACAAAGGAGAATGCAAAATTAATTGGCTTTCTATGGAACTGACCTGAGAGATATGTATATATACTTTTATATATCTACAGTCCACTTCTTGGAGTTGTCCAACAAGGCCAAGCCATTATTGTTCACATAACTAAAAGACTGTCTTTTAATGAGGATTAATATACCAAGACAAGGCACATATGCTGCCAAAAGTTATGATATATTGCATTACAGTTTCTTCTTGGATGACGCGTACCCTGCATGACTATACCGCGACCTGTCAACGGCAGATTAATAATGGAGAGCCACTACACAAGTGTGCAACCTATCCATTGATGCTATGTGCTATATTGTCAAAGTGAAGGTTAAATACCAAGGCTTTGTTTAGTTTGGGATTATGAAGGGTGCTGAAATGTGAAGCAGAAGGAAACCACTGCATTGCCCTTACTGACCATCGTATTTCATTCTTTCAAGCTTTTAAGTAAGATGCCAGATGTAAGAGATCATGAGTGTAGAGGGCAGAAACTGTGACCAATTCTAGCAACAGGAATGAGGAGCTTTATCACAGTGGGTTATCATATAGCTGGATTGTTTTTCCATGAGCAACCATTAGGGAAAAGTCAAATCTTTTGGGTCATTTGATAAGTCCAGAATTAGCCTCTATAAACATGCATGGAAAGCCACCATAAACCATCAGATAGTCATCACTGTTCTCCATTTAAACTCCTTCGACCCCCTGCAGGCCTACCTCTGCTACTTCATCATTGTTCCTGCTTAAGTAGGCTAATACATATAATTTTTACTTTAGGCACTTTTGCCAAAAACACAACCATAGAATAAATATACTTTTTCCTGAAGTACAAAAAAATGCCTGCATAAAGGATGAAAATAGATGCCATACAGAGCTCAGATACCAGTGGCATACAGGGCACAGGTTCAAGTGCCACACAGTTCCAAAACTGCAGTGTTATGGAGTACACAAATAAGAGTGCTAAACTCTTACATGGCTACTCACAAACTCAAGGCCAGACATGCATACATACATCCAAGACTAGGTGTGCATCTAGGTGACTCGCCTACCCACACAGTCACCTATATACTCACCCTGGTGCACATTCACTCACCCAGATACTTACAGGTGAATGCAGGGACCTCCTCACAGCTTATCAAGCATAGCATGTATATTGGCAGTGCTTGGTATTGCAGCCCAGGCCCATTCACTTGAATGGGACTAAGCAGCACATAGGCCATGTGAATATGACATCACTGGCCTAGGAGGAGGCTGCAGCACTCACCAGGGCGTTGCGCCTCTTTAAACAGCTGATTGGTGGAGGTGCTGGGAGTCAGACTCCCACTGATCAGATACAGAGGATAGGCCATCGATATTTTGCTCTCAGAAAACACCATTTAAATATTACTGTGAGTGGGCACTAGGGGGCTATAAGTACCGAGTGGGGGCTCTAAAGGGCCATAACTACTTGTGAAGGCGCTAAGAAGTCAAAACTACTGTGTTGGGGTACTAAGAGTGCATAACTACTGTGTGGGAGCACTATGGGGCACTATACTGTATGGGGGCATAAATGGGATTAATTAGTGGGCAGTCTTGACTAACGGGAGGGGGGGATTAATTGAGAGGAGAGGGCATTCAACACTTTCTATGGGACCCAGCCTTTTCTAGTTCTGCTCCTGGTCACTTCCTCTTCCATGTGTCTGTTATATGCTGTAAATGTGCCAGCCCTTTCCACATTGCCGACAGTGCATTAATATAGAAGCAGAGACAAAATGAATAAGCATTTAGGAGCATAAATGTGACAGGCACAGCCTCAAACGCTTTGTTATGGCCTTCTCATTATAAACCACACTGTCACTGAGAAGCCATCAGTCTGATCAAGCTACTCGCCTATACAACACAGACACAAATATAATCTAACAATTGGTCGTATTAAGAAAATGGACTCTTTATGATTATTTTAAATTGCAGTCACATAGTGGTTGATTTTATTTATGATCAAGATGACAGAGACAGGAGGCATGTTGGATAATCAAATCAAAGCCTGGAGGCTCGTAGCCTTAACACTGCTGAATATGTACGGAGAAAGCATCTGAAAGAATATGTCTTATATACACAGAAAAACGACGTATTTTTACCCACAACTATAAGAAAAACAGGATTTGAAAGAAAGCCGTACCAATAAATTATACTATCTACTATCTATTATCTATCATGCCTAAAGCTCATGCACATCACTGTATTATGGATACTTTTCATATGGGCAGATCTACTGTATATAGCAGAAAATTCACACAAGAGGCACACATAGGGTTTTACCTGGGTAAAAAAGGAAGGTACAGAAGCAGTGGTGCTAACCTGTTGGCATTGTGCTGGGCACAGGACATCCTAAAATGCAGTAGATTAATATTGATGACCCATCCTTAGAACAGGTCATCAATATCAGACTGTTGGGGGTACTATCCACTGCACGACCCCCTTAAGAAGTACACTTGCTGTCTGAATAATGCAGACTATAACAGGAGCAAGATGAACTTCTGTGGGCTCTTCTACCGATGAATAAGGCAATGGCAATGTAGAATTTTTTGTACTGTAGAATGCAAGGCATTTCAGGACTTCCCCAGTGACAGTTTTTTTTTGTTTTTTTTTAATTGATTCATACAGAATCAGCATTAGGTATCCTTTATACATATTTGTATCATCTTTTTACATTTTTATTTCAATACATTGCACATTGATGTCTCACAGTGGCATAAAGAACTGTCACGAAAAGGAGCGAGTGAGCCCTGAGAGTCCACCCACACCGCTGTCCCTGTCTGATTGCATGATCCGCCTTAAGTAGAGGTCCACAGCTGGAAGGCGGTCCCTAACTTAGCTAAGTGCTGGGCCTTAAAGGGAAGGGGAAAATGGGAGACAAATAACAAACAATAGACAAAACAACACAGAAGCGTAACATTACCAAGCCGAGGTCCAATACTGGAAAAAACAATCAAATCCAAATCAGAGACATAAACCAGAACCAGGCGAAGCCAAGCGTCGAAAAGCCAAGAGGTAGCATCAGTCAAAAGGAAAAAACAAGTTCAGGGTCAAGGTACACAAGCTGAGGTCAAGTCCGGGTATAATGAGTCCAAAACGTAGCTAGTGTGGCAATTACGAAAGAAAAAACAATCACAGGCAACCTGTGGCCAGCAGTCTGCCTGTTTAAATAGGGCACACTGAGGGGGTCATGTGACGCTGGCCCCCCATCTAGATCGGTGCTCAATCCCTGCCTCTGCTCATTATCAAGGGGACTAGGATGCCAGCCGCAATCAAGGGAACGCACGCTGCCAGCTCTTCTCTTTTCCCTGTAACCATAGAGATGAGGACGCCGGCCGCGCACATTGCTGGCTCCTCTCTCCACTTCCTCACAGGGATACTGGCGGTGCTGCAGAGAGGGGGCGTGCCGCTGGCTCCCTGTTACAAAAACATTATATAACATATTATACATAGCAGATGCATCACATAATAATGAGCTAGCATATCACATTATATCATTCCTGGCTTTTGTACAATAAATAGCCAAATAACAGTTCAACATGTCTATCTTAATAGGCCAACTGTAACCCATAATTACTGACCAGTATATTGCTAAAACCCACTTGACGAAGCTCTGATCATTCTGTTGGTCTTCACCCACAAATGGAGCAAATCAGAAGAAGATTCACCCCTTTGCTCTCAGCAGGGTTTCCACAAGACTGCTTGTATCAGCATCATGCAGAAAATGGTGCAGACTGACAGGTTTCATTTCTAGGTTTATTTTTTTATGTTATTTATTTTACACACTTATATAGCGCTACTATAGTCCGCAGCACTTTACAGACTTTAAGCATCTCTCTGTCCCCAATGGGGCTCACTAAGGTCCCTATCAGTATGTCTTTGGAGTGTGGGAGGAAACCGGAGAACCTGGAGGAAACTCACACAACATGGGAAGAACATACAAACTATTTTAGCATTCTATTAAGCATTGCTTGGGATGCTGTATGTATTAGCCCTCACACTCATTTTAAAGGGAGTCTGTCACCACAATTGGACATTATAGACCGCTTTAATAGAGCTGTAGCATAACTATAGAGGATTAAAATGGTACCTTTGTGGTGTTATTCTGAAGTTCACCAGAGGCAAAAACGTTGTTTTATTCGTATGTAAATGGGGGCTCGCAAGTGCCGAGGGGTGGCGTTCGTCCAGTACATTGAATGACGTAAGAGGCTTACAGGGCGGACCAATAAACAGGCAGGTTAGGGGTTATGTAAGAAGAAGGAAGAGCGGCCCGGGCACTTACAGACCGAAAGCCACCCCTGGGCACTTGCGAGCCCTCATTTACATATGAATAAAACAGCATTTTTGCCTCTGTTGAACTTCAGAATAACACAGCAAAAGTATCATTTCACTCATCTATAGTTATGCTACAGCGCTATGGAAGTGGCCTATAATGTCAAATTGTGGTGACAGACTCCCTTTAACCTATAATGGGATTTGGCTATTCGTTTGTAAGGTTTCAAGCTAATATTTTTGAGAGGTCCTAATGCAGAACTGACAACCCCAGATATGGACGCTAAACCAAATGAGTTGTTTACATTGCACTTTGAGCACGCTACATTTCAGTTCTCATGTAGGAGCTATACTGAAGTAGATACTGCTCCATCTGAAGAGCCTATGCTTGTTATATATATTTTTTTTTTCTTCTTAAAGTGTGTTAACTCCAAAGAGATTTGAAAGCAATTAACATTCACCAGTTAGAGAGCAATCAGTGCAGGGATACAGAATGACACTGGACAGAATCCAAACACACATATTAAGATAATTGAGAGCCACTGACATAGGTTATTTGAAGTTAATATAGGAATAGGAGCAAAGAAGTGTTTTTCCAATAGCGTCGCTTTCAGAGGCATCTCCATTGCATTAACATGATTTATGTCTGCTCTCACTAAAATCCATTATATCATCCAACAAATGTAAGCACACATGTATACTGTATATATTTATTGTATATACTTTCCTGAGTCTGATATAATCCATTAAATGGCTGTGAATGAGGTAAGAATTGGGAGCAATCCATCTCTGAAGCCCCAGTCATAGGAAAACTAGGAGCAGCAGATTTAACAGAGCTTTAGAAATTAAAGAATGTACAACCCCAATTCTTAAAAAGTTGAGAAACTCTATAAAAAGTAAATAAATGTAAATCAAAACAGAATGCAATGGTTTGCAAATCTCATAGACCTATATTTTATTCACTCTTCTTCTGCGAAGCCATGCTGTTGTGATGGATGCAGTATTTTGGTTAAGCATTGTCTTGCTGCAAAGCCTTCCCTGAAAGAGACGTGGTATGGGTACGAGCAAATGTTGCTCTAAAACCTCTATATACCGTTCAGTACTAATAATACCTTTACACATGCGTAAGCTGTCCATGCCATAGGCACTAATTCAATCGCATACCATCAGAAATGCAGACTTTCAAACTATGGGCTGATAACAAGCTGGATGGGCCCTCTCCTCTTGACTCTGTAGGACACGGCATCTGTGGTTTCCAAATAGAATTTCAAATTTTGATTTATCTGACCACAGAACAGTTTTCCATTTTGCCTCAGGCCATTTTAAATGAGCTTTGGTCAAGAGAGGAGAGCAGCATTTCTGGATCATGTTGGCTTCTTCTTTGCATGATACAGCTTTACCTTGCTTGTAGATTGTAGAGTAAACTTTCTTCATAGATTATGATATCTAGTAGGGTTCCAGAGCCCATGCAGTGACTTCCAGTACAGAACCATGCTTGCTTTTAATACAGTGCCATCTGAGGGCCCATAGATCACAAACATACAATATTGACCCTTGGCCTTGTCTCTTGTGGACATGGATTTCTCCAGATTCTCTAAATTTTTTAATGACATTATGTACTGTAGATGGTGGGATGTTGAAAGTCTTCGCAATTTTACATTGAGGAGCATTTTTCTGAAATTATTCCATAATATTTTCATGTAATTTTTTGCAGATTAGTGAACCTCTTCCCATCTTTGCTTCTGAGCGACTTTGCCTCCTCCAGCTATTTTTTATTAGCACCATCAATGATAATTTGCACATGAAATGGTAAAATGTCTCATTTTCAACATCTGATAGGTGTTCTATCATCTATTGTGAATACAATATGGGTCTATTAGATTTGCAGATCATTGAATTTGGTTTTTATTTACATTTTACACAGCATCCCAACTTTTTTGGACTTGGGGTTTTAAATTCACTTGTACATTTTTCTATTATTTCTTTTTTAGGCTTCATTCCCACCTCTGTTTCCATCTTTCTAACCAGAGATGGGACAGACACATTTTAAATCCTATGATAGCCTCTTGAGTGTCTTAAAGTCAAGCTCTAACATCATTGTGTTATCAGTTAATGAACCCACCTATGTATTAATTAGATCACAGCTTGTTTGATGTCCAAATACCCTGCAAAGATATAGATTTAAAAAAAAATATTCTGAATGCCTACAGCTACCAGAAGAAGGAGCTCAGGAGCTTACTGCATATAGTTCATATTGAACCCTGGACAATAGGGCTACAAAACAACATTGCTAACTGCTGAACTAGGGAGCTACCTAGAGGAGGTGAACAGGTTGAAGTTGCACCTGGGCCTCAAAGCAAAGGCCCCTCTACCCCACACGAAGACCCCACTATTATAAAGGGAACATAGTAGGTGGGGGGCCCAGTTACACATTTTGTATTGTATCCCAGAAGTTGCAATTTACGCCTCTGACTATACTATTCCTATCTTTATTTTTATGTATTGCCTACTACTTTATTGTTTCCAATCACTATATTAAGTTTACGGCTATCTATTGGAGAACCACTAGAAAACAACAGATGCAAGTGCGACCACTTGTACCATAGGGATAGCAAATTGATTTCAGGCTACCCAAGGATGCTTTCCTTGTGAGCAAGCATCAAATCCTGTCTAGAAAGTAAAATTACAGAATTGAAAGTGTTCCTTGGGAGTGGACATCTAATCCCTTCTCAACTGAGCACAAGAAAAGGAAACATGTATCTTATCCTAGAGTTAAATGTTCTATGAGTGTTCTGAATGTTCTAGAGTTAAATGTTTTGTAACAATTGGTAGGACAATTGTAAGAACGTTTCTAGCTACTAAATATGAAAAAAAGGTTTCAATTCAATATGAAAAATGTAAGAATTGTAACACGAAGTCATGTACCTTTTCTGTTTACAATATCAAGCTTCCTTAACTGGCCAAATCCTTTGGGCTTTGTGTGTGATACTGGGGCTACGGAAAGACTTGTTACATGGCAGCTTGAACAGCAACTGTCCAGAGGAATGCAATAGTCAGACCATAGTGACAAGTCCATGTGACACTTGTGCAATGTGACATGTAGATTAACAGGATATTTCTTAACAATTGACTTAGCAACCAGTAGTAATAAATCAAGTTCCATTTTTATTTTTTTTGCAACGTTAAGCAGAGCACTAACATATTTAGCAGGGCAGTTTTAATGCACTGGGGTCCAATTCTCTAGCTGAATTTCTAAACACCAAATGACTATTAAGGTGCTTACACACTTACACCTGAAAAGCAGGACAGTGTTTGTTTGTTTTTTGGGTTTTTTTCTACCTTCTGGCTTCTTTTCAAACATGCAGTATGCTGTAGTTTTTGGCTTTTCTTCAAGCATTTTGGCGTCATCTTCTCTATAGGGGAAAATGCCATGAAGAAAACGCTAGTGGTAAGAAACACTGAGGCTGATTTAGTATTGAAAATTTACACTTTTTTGGATTTTGATATTACGGTGTTCCCTCTGCACTAAAATTTACATGGTCCTTATTCTGCAGGTCAATACGATTATGGCAATACCAAATATGTATAGTTTCTTGAAACTTTGAAATAATCTACATTTTCTTTACATTGTCATTCTCTGACAGCCATAACTTTTTTATATTTCTGTCTACAGAGCTGTTTGGTGGCTTGTTTTTTAGTGGGACACACTGCAATTTTTATTGGTACCATTTTTGTGATACGTCCAGACTAGAGATGAGCGAATCATTCAAAAAAATTATTTGCCAAACTTTTCCTAAGATTCGTATATTCGACGAGTAGATTCGTTGTATTTGCGTACAAAATATACGCTATTATGTGCTATTAGCAAACATTCGCACACTAATAATGAACGTTCATTTAAAAAATGAGCGTACAAATAGCGTACGAATTCTCAGTGTACTATTGTCTACTCGATTACATAATACGCAGGCACGCATGACGAGAGACCGCGGCGTGCACTCCTCAGAGGCAGAGCGAATATTCAAAAATGGCATCCAGGCGATCCTCATCATTTAGCTCTGAAGAGCTGAAATTCCTGATCCGGCTGATGGACAGAGAGGATTACAATGGCACACACCGCCATCCAAACCAGCATAAGAAGGAGGTGATCCAGCAGGTGATCCAAGGCCTGCGCCATCATTTCCACACCGTGCAGACCCCAGGCCAGATCCAGCGGAAATGGTCCGATCTGAAATTCAAATTGCCAGAGCGGCTTAATGAGATCCGCGCAGAGATACAGCAGGGTGAGTGACAAAATATTTGATAAGTAAAAACATGTAAAAAAATGAGTGTACTGTATTGTATATATACCAGAAGTCACTGCGAATAATGAAAAAAGTATAGAAGGACAACGTACTGTAACTGTTGTATTTTCGCTCCGGCTGCCTCTCAGCAGGGGTTAACGTGCCGTGGCCAGATTCGCGGCCCGCCCTCATTACAGTAAATTTTGGCCGAAGCGCGGTTCCGGCCCCACACGTGTACCTGCGGCAGCACGGATCCGGAGGGACCCTTCACCCGCCAGATCCGGGCTGCCGCTAGTGTAGAAGTAGCCTTAGGCCATTACTTCATGATTTTTGATAGCTGCTACACCACAGAGGAGCTGCTCTCACCGTCCTCCACCCCAGCTAGAGAGAGGACCCTACCTGCCCCTCCAACACCACCAGCCCAGCTACCAGAGGTAGAAGGTAGGTAAAAAAAAAAATGTAATGGGTGGACCTTCTGTCTTCAAAATATGAGCTAAATGTATGTTTTATCTTTCGTAGCTCCAACCGACAGGGAACAGTTTTCCCCTGGACCGTGGGAAGACCACGCCGTATGGGTGTCCAGTAAGTACTACAAAAGGCTCAGTCAGTACAAAATACATGTCACAGAATAAGTCGCTCCAGTACATTAAAGTTTAGATTTTTTTTTTGTGGGACAACCACTTTAACTCGATCATACAAACTAAGTACATAACTGTTTCCACCCCTACAGACATCCCCACTGACTTCGAAGTGGAGGCTGGATTACGGCGCCTTGGCTCCAGGCTCCATGCTGCCCCCCGGCTCATTCGTGGCCTGCAGCTGGAGCTGCAAGAGCTGCAGGACATGATGGCCTGACGTCGGCAAAGGCCGGCGTAATCTTATTTTTTTTGTTCCTTTCTTTTCTTTATTATATTATTTATTTGTTAAAAAGAAGTTTTTATTTATTACTAAAATATTCTTGAAAAACCTGTGTTTTGAGTGTTTTGTTAAACCTTTAACACCTTCCTGATCCTGACATAGTGTGTCCCACGGCCATTTTCCCATATTAATGAACACAGCGGTGTCTGCCGGCCGAAGTATTACTACATTACACACACTCTTGTTCACTGATTACAATTGACAGACAGAAAAATAAAAAAGGCTTTGCTTGTTTGGGCAACAAGCCTGTACATTCTACCTTAACATAGGGAGTGAAAATTATATATGAGCTTTTTATGGCTGCCCCGGCCAGTAGTAGTAGGGGACGGGGTATATCAGCATAGAGTGATAGGTAAAATAAATACAACAGACTGCGGTGGTGTATAACAATGTCTGCTAATATAACTTGTACAGGAGGCAGAGGAAGTAAAAAAAATGTTTTTTTAATATATATAACACATATATATATATATATATATATATATATATTTTTTGGAGGGGGGGACTAAAGGCTGAGGCTCCAAAACAAACTTAACAATACAAAATAGAACTATTAGTAACATTAACTAACAACAGCTACTCTCCTACTAAGCGTAGAAAACAGAGGCGGAGGTAGACAACAGTGTTTGGTTTTGAAATAGGGTTTTGGAGACTTCGGGTTCGCACAGCCCATGACATGACACAAGACATTTGGCTATAAAATTATGGCCTGGCTGACAGCAATAGTGGGAAGACACTCAGACTATTCTGCCCTGCAAGGCCTGATCTAATCACCACCAGCATCAGCAAGAGGAGTATGAAATTCAGATGTAATTAAGCCTTTATTCATTTTTATAAAGGTATTTTTTTGAACACTGCCTGGTGACAAATTTGTCCCCCCCCAACCCCCCCCCCATACCAGCTGCACTAAAAACCCTCTTTGACATGACACTTGAGGCTGGGCAGGAAAGAAGCTCTAGTGCATAGTGGGACAGTTCCGGCCACTGTTGGCCTCAGGGAGGCTGTCCTCTATAACCGCCGGATTATAAGGTGGGCTTTGGTGGCTTCTTTTTTTAGAAATTGCAGAAGGGACACCACTAGGAGGGAACACTGAAGCCCGAGAGGTGGCAGAAAATGACGGGTTTTGCTTGAGTGGAAACCTCGTCCACTTTCTCCTCCACTACAATTTTGCGCCTTTTGCGCCTTTTGCGCCTTGGTGGTCGAGACCACCGTCTTGGTGGTCAGGACAAAACAGGTCTCAGAGTCTCAGAATTTCACACACAGTGCTTCTGCTTGTCTCAGCAGTCGCAGCAGAAGTGATGCATTACTGGCTTACCGAGCCTGAGCCAATCAGAGCAAGCCCTGCCCACTAGGTCAGGTGACCGCTTTCTTCCCGGGCTTTTGCGCACGATAAACGAACTAACAGTAAAAGTTCGCTAATGAATTGAATTAGAACGCAACAGCGTATACAGTAACTTATACGTAGCAATAGCGTATAATTTATAGGACAAACTACGTAGCGAATGCGTACAAAGCCAAAGCGAATCACCTAATATTCGGATTCTCTTCACAGCTAAAAACTCCCAAGATTCTATACGAATCAACGAATCGACGAATCGATTTGCTCATCTCTAGTCCAGACATTTTTGAACGCAGTGATAGCTGTTATGTCAATTTTTTAAATATTATTATTTAATTTTTAATGTAAAATTGGGAAAAGGAGGTCATTTGAATTTTTTTAGATTTTTACTTTTTTTGTTTTTTTTAAACATAATAACTTTTAACCCTGTTATGAGCCTATAACCTGGGATCTTTTGATCACTTGTCCCTTAGACCATGATAGAGAACTGTTATGGTTTATAGGATTCAGAACCTCTGCCTGTTGAGCCATGCCTCATGCACAACTTTTTCGGCAGTTTACCATGACAGACCTGGGATCCTTCAGCAGGCCCAAGGCTATCATGGTAACCGATCTGAGCATTCTGATTTCACTGGGGGATCTCCCCCTCTGACTGACTCTACAGATGCAGCAGTCGCTATTGACTGCAGCATCATAGGATGTTAAATGACCAGGTTCGACTTCATTGCAGCTTCATTGCAGCCGGGTGCCTACTCTATTATACAGCCAACTCTACCATGTATGGAGCTCAGTGCAGCAGCCCACTCCATACAATTTATGTCATGGTGGCTGAAGGGGTTAGCGTATGAAAGCTTTATTTATTTTACTTGTGTTTGTGTGTGTGTATATATATATATATATATATATATATATATATATATATATATACTGTATATAATAACAGTATATAACATTGTGAACACTGACTATGTAATGACTATCTCTACTCTCTTACTCTTACTGTTTTTTTTCCCTTCGGAGACCAATAGAAATATTGGTACTAGGATTCCGCTTTACCTTTTGGTATGCTTACGTTGCACATTTTTTGTACATAGTTTGTTCATTAATTTTATTACTGATAATTTATGTCTCTTCGTCTATGCTGCTTTCATTTTAATTATAAATCCAGTGGTTGTTTGCCAGACCTGTTTGAACCGGAGCTGTTCAGCTGACATGTAATTAGATTAATCAGGAAGCTAATTAGATACGGTGTTCAAACATTAATACAAGGGATGGGAAGTTATACATCACTAAAATACTCAAGTTCAGGCTTCTAGAGTTTCTATACACAGCGGGAGAGGCAACAAGGTACAAAGGACTGGAAAGAGACAACTGTTCTGAGCCACTGCCAACATTTGTGATTCATCCATGGTGGCGGACCTAGCCTGCGCATCTTTCATCTACCGCGTTAGATGGAGATGTCAGTACTACCAGCCTTGTAGTCCGAACATTTCTTAAACTGTAATTTCCCATTAATCTGCTCTTTATGCTGTAAAGTAACAAGTAGATGAAAAGTATATAGTATTAAAAGCTAGGCCACAATAAAAGGTCTGTAGCTTAGCCCCCAACTTCCACTGACATTCATACTACTAATGTCTTTTTATATGGCAGAGAGGCGATCGCTACCTCTATATCCTCTATAGTTATGCCTATGATTACAAAGATATATGTATAGAGTATTCTGTTTTCTCTGTTACTCTTTAGAGTAAAAATTAAGGAGGTTGCACACATGGCTGTCTCCATTGCGGTCTATGGGAATAATGGAAACAAGATACTTGGTTACTTCTGTATCTCCCATAGGGAATAACGGAAACAAGATACTTGGTTACTTCTGTATCTCCCATAGACATATGGGCTGTAAACAGCCTAGGATTCTGTCACTGTCTAACTGTAATGATGACCACCAGGAATATATATACATATATGACTAAATCAGTGCTCTCCTCCCCTTTTGCCTAGTAGCATTGGGGTGCACAGGGTTGATGTCTTCTTATGTGGCAGAGAGGCGACCTCTACCTCTCCATCTTCTATAGTTATGCCTATGATTACAGATATATATTTTACAACAGGAATGTATAGAATATTCAGTTTTTTCCGTTACTCTTTAGGGTAAAAGTAAAGGATGTTGCACACACATGGCTGTCTCCATTTCAGTCTATGGGAATAATGGAAACAAGATACTTGGTTACTTCTGTATCTCCCATAGACATATTTGATGTAAACAGCCTAAGATTATGTCACTGACCAACTGCAATAATGACCATCAGGCACATATATGACTAAATCAGTGCTCTCCTCCCTTTTTGCCTAGTGGTATTGGGGTACACAGCACTCAGAACTCTTATAGAAATGCCATTGGAATACAAGGATGTGACCAGTTACAAGACTTAGCTCTGATAAGTGTACTGTAACAAACCATGCACCTGCGTGTCCATCACAGGACCAAAACAGATTGTTATCTCCAAGAAGTAATTAATGAAGAACAACATTGAATGACAGCAAGCAGTGATCTTAAAAACAAGGAGAAAGTAAGAGGTTGCCTAGGTGTACTGACTGACAGCACTATGTTCCAAAAATTCTAGAACTTGCATTGCTCTTTTAAATTTCTTTTATTGATTCTTACAGATAGTAGAACACATTTAAGGACAATCCTAAGCCTTTTTGAGTGAGGGTTGGGATTCTTGCTGCATTATACTACGGGGACCTTACTTCCAATGTACATTGTGCTGACCATGGAAGTTTCATGGAATTTACATCACAGATTACATTTCTGGGACATAAACATGCATTCACCAAATATATTAAAAAGCATGTTCCTCTTAATAAATTTGTTGCATGTTACCCCATCACACTTTGGAGTAAAGCCAAATTATTGAGTATTTGCATAAACTTGAAGTATTTGTCAATACAAGTTAAGACATCTTATGAAACACTTATAATTGTAATTCTGTACACCATGGAAACCTCCGACAAAACTTTGTGAAAACCAAAACCTGTGTCAGTCTAAAAAAACTTTTGGTCACAGCTGTACATTTTATGACCTTCTCTGACAGAGAGTTGCATAGTCTCACTGCTCTTACAATAAAGAATCCCCTTCTGTGCTGGTGTGGAATCTGTTTCTCCACTGAAAGTAGATGCCCAGCTTCTTATAGCATTGGTCCTGGATATGCATACATTAGATCATGAGAGAGATCTGTGTATTGACCTTTGATGTATTTAGTAGAGATGAGCGAGTAGTGTTCGATCGAGCTGGTATTCGATCGAATACTACGCTATTCGGCGTACTCGATTTCGTTCGAGTATAACGGCGATGGCGCACTTAGAATTCGTTTCCCCTCCCACCTACCCTGGCGCTCTTTTTCCACCAATCACCATGCAGGGGGGGTATGACAGGCCCGCTGAGCACGCTGGCAGCGCGAAAACGGCGTCTACATGCATTGGCTGGAAAAACCATGTGACCTTGAATCATAAAAACTCAGCTCTTCCTGCTCGTTCGCATATGCTGCGTGAACTTAGTCAGGGACAGAGGCTGGAGAAGGGAGAGACAGGTTTTAGCTGTTGGACAGGCACGAGCGTGATTAAAAGCCCTTATCAGGGCTACTATAGTGCAGTACAGTGATAGCTTTACTACTATATACACTCTGCAGAGAACGGTTGCTGTATTCAGGGATAGCTGCTGGAGTAGGGACAGAGAGAGGCATTAGTGGTGTATTAGGTGCTCTGCTACATACCAAACTATATTTGGCACTACTGTTCTGCGTTCTTTTTGGCTGCAAAACCCTGTTATATACCTAGTGTGTATATGCACCATCTGATCTTCTGGCAGTATACGGCTGTGTACTTTTTTTTTTTTAAATACAGTTTATTTGGCTCTAGTGTTCTGGGTTCTGTGTGCCTGCAATACCCTTTTTGTATACCAGGTGTAAATACCCACCGTCTGAACAGTTAGTACACCGCTGTGTACCTTGAAATATAAAATATATAGGCCTTTTCATTGGCAACTGTACTGTGCGTTCTCTTGCAAAATAATTTTATATACGTGGTGTTAATACACACCAGCTGATCTGTTAGTACACGGCTGTGTACCTTGAAATATAAAATATATAGGCCTTTTCATTGGCAACTGTACTGTGCGTTCTCTTGCAAAATAATTTTACATACCTGGTGTTAATACACACCGTCTGAACAGTTAGTACATGGCTGTGTACCTCGAAATATAAAATATATAGGCCTTTTCATTGGCAACTGTACTGTGCGTTCTCTTGCAAAATAATTTTATATACCTGGTGTTAATACACACCGTCTGATCTGTTAGTACATGGCTGTGTACCTTGAAATATAAAATATATAGGCCTTTTCATTGGCAACTGTACTGTGCGTTCTCTTGCAAAATAATTTTACATACCTGGTGTTAATACACACCGTCTGAACAGTTAGTATACTGCTGTGTACCTTGAAATATAAAATATATAGGCCTTTTCATTGGCAACTGTACTGTGCGTTCTCTTGCAAAATAATTTTACATACCTGGTGTTAATACATAGAGATGAGCGAGTAGTGAAATATTCGAAAGTTCGAAATTCGATTCGAATAGACCGCGAAATTCGACTATTCGACCAAATATCGAATCCCATTAAAGTCTATGGGAAAAAAATGCTCGCCACTTGGAAATCTCAATTCGACCACTTGGAGGTCACCAAGTCCACCCTGAAACCTCAGAAAAGGATGCCAACACTGCTGGAATGCAACTGGGACAGCAGGGGAAGCATGTCTGGGTGCATATAACGCGCCCAAGTCGCACTATTACGCCACTATCACAGCCTCTCAACAATACACTCCAAAGACAATCTAACCTATCTGTAAAGTGAGACCATACAAGGAAACCTTCTTTCCTCAACATTGCCATGGACCCCAAGCCAAACTAGACAAAAAAGAAGATAAAATTCTGCACCCCTTAAAATCACGTTGCCTATGACAACCACAGATGGCATAGGCAAGGGGGAAAGCAAATAGACCCCACCCCTAATTGTCATTGTGTGTGTGTGTGTGAAATGTGGTCAGACATGTCTTCTTTAAAATGTAAAAACAACTCAAACACATGCAGAAGCCTTAAAATGCCCAAATTGTTGGCGCTTGAGATGTCAGTGACCCGACCTGGCCCAGTGTCATGTCTAGCAGGTAAAGCAGTGGGGATGTTGAGGGATGCGTAGGACCGCAAAAGGCAGGAAGAGGCCGTGGGCTGGCCAGAGGCTCATGGAAAATTTTGTGGAGGCCCAAGAGGTGAGACCTCTTAAACATTTTGTGGAGGCCCAAGAGGTTACACCTCTTAAAAATTATGTGGAGGCCCAAGAGGTGAGACCTGTTAAACATTTTGTGGAGGCCCAAGAGGTGAGACGTATTAAAAATTATGTGGAGGCCCAAGAGGTGACACCTCTTAAACATTTTGTGCAGGCCCAAGAGGTGAGACCTCTTAAAAATTATGTGGAGGCCCAAGAGGTGAGACGTGTTAAAAATTATGTGGAGGCCCAAAGAGGTGAGACCTGTTAAACATTTTGTGGAAGCCCAAGAGGTGAGACCTGTTAAACATTTTGTGGAGGCCCAAGAGGTGAGACCTGTTAAACATTTTGTGGAGGCCCAAGAGGTGAGACCTGTTAAACATTTTGTGGAGGCCCAAGAGGTGAGACCTGTTAAACATTTTGTGGAGGCCCAAGAGGTGAGACCTGTTAAACATTTTTGGAGGCCCAAGAGGTGAGACGTGTTAAAATTATGTGGAGGCCCAAGAGGTGGACCTGTTAAAAATTTGTGGAGGCCCAAGAGGTGAGACCTGTTAAAAATTTTGTGGAAGGCCCAAGAGGTGAGACCGTGTTAAACATTTTGTGGAGGCCCAAGAGGTGAGACCTGTTAAACATTTTGTGGAGGCCCAAGAGGTGAGACCTGTTAAACAATTTGTGGAAGGCCCAAGAGGTGAGACCTCTTAAAAATTTTTGTGGAGGCCCAAGAGGTGAGACCTCTTAAAATTTTGTGGAGGCCCAGAGGTGACACCTCTTAAAAAATTATGTGGAGGCCCAAGAGGTGAGACCCCTCTTGAAAAATTTATGTGGAGGCCCAAGAGGTGTGACCTGTTAAAAATTATGTGGAGGCCCAAGAGGTGAGACCTGTTAAACATTTGTGTGGAGGCCCAAGAGGTGAGACCTCTGAAAAATATTGTGGGAGGCCCCAAGAGGTGACCTGTTAAAAAATTAATGTGGAGGCCCAAACATTTGAGGCCCAGTGAGACCTGTTAAACATTTTTTGTGGAGGCCCAAGAGGTGAGACCTGTTAAAAATTAAGGCATTTTGTGAGGCCAAGTGAAAAATTATGTGGAGCCCCAAGAGTTTATTGGTGACACCTCTTAAACATTTTGTGGAGGCCCAAGAAGGTGAACCTCTTAAAAATTTTGTGGAGGCCCAAGAGGTGTGAGACCTTAAGTTTAAACATTTTATGTGGAGGCCCAAGAGGTGAGACCTGTTAAACATTTTTGTGGAAGATGGTGGAGGCCCAAGAGGTGAGACACTCTTAAAAATTTTGTGGAGGCCCAAAGAGGTGAGACCTGTGTTAAACATTTTGTGGAGGCCCAAGAGGTGAGACCTGTTAAAAAATTTGTGTGGAGGCCCAAGAGGTGAACCTTTAAACATTTTGTGCAGGCCCCAGAGGTGAGACCTCTTAAAAATTATGTGGAGGCCCAAGAGGTGAGACCGTGTTAAAAATTATGTGGAGGCCCAAGAGGTGAGACCTGTGAGAAAACATTATGTGGAGGCCCAAGAGGTGAGACCTGTTAAACATTTTGTGGAGGCCCAAGAGGTGAGACCTTTAAAATTTTGTGTGAGGCCCAAGAGGTGAGACCTCTTAAACATTTTGTGAGGCCCAAGAGGTGAGACCTGTTAAAAATTATGTGGAGGCCCAAGAGGTGAGACTTGTTTAAAAATTATGTGGAGGCCCAAGAGGTGAGACGTGTTAAAAATTATGTGGAGGCCCAAGAGGTGAGACCTGTTAAACATTTTGTGGAGCCCAAGAGGTGAGACCTGTTAAACATTTTGTGGAGGCCCAAAGAGGTGAGACCTGTTAAAAAACATTTTGTGGAGGCCCAAGAGGTGAGACCTGTTAAAAATTTGTGGGAGGCCCAAGAGGTTGAGACCTGTTTAAACATTTTGTGAGGCCCAAGAGGTGAGACCTGTTAACATTTTGTGGAGGCCCAAGAGTGAGACCTGTTAAACATTTGTGGAGGCCCAAGAGGTGAGACCTGTTAAACATTTTGTGGAGGCCAAGAGGTGAGACCTGTTTAAAATTTTGTGGAGGCCCAAGAGGTGAGACCTGTCTTAAAAATTATGTGGAGTGGGCCCCAAGAAAAAAGGTGGAGGAAGAGGTGAGACCTGTTAAACATTTTGTGGAAGGCCCAAGAGGTGAGACCTGTTAACATTTGGAGCCCAAGAGTGCCTTAAATTTGTGGAGGCCCAAGAGGTGAGACCTGTTAAACATTTTGTGGAGAAGAGGTGAGACCTGTTAAAATTATGTGGAGGCCCAAGAGGTGAGACCTGTTTAAACCATTTTTGTGGAGCCCAAGAGGTGAGACCTCTTAAACATTTGTGGAGGCCCAAGAGGTGAGACCTCTTAAACAATTTGTGGAGGCCCAAGAGGTGAGACCGGTTAAAAATTATGTGAGGAGTGAGTCTTAAAATTTTGTGGAGGCCCAGAGGTGAGACGGGTTAAAATTATGTGAGGCCCAGAGGTGGACCTGGTGGAGGCCCAAGGTGAACCCTTAAAATTTTGGAGCCCAAGAGGTGAGACGTATTAAAAATTATGTGGAGGCCCAAGAGGTGACACCTGTTAAAATTTTGTGAGGCCCAAGAGGTGAGACCTGTTAAAATTTTGTGGAGGCCCAAGAGGTGAGACGTGGACCTTAAAAAATTATGTGGAGGCCCAAGAGGTGAGACCTGTTAAACATTTTGTGGAGGCCCAAGAGGTGAGACCTGTTAAAAATTATGTGGAGGCCAAGAGGTGAGACCTGTTAAACATTTTGTGGAGGCCCAAGAGGTGAGACGTATTAAAAATTATGTGGAGGCCCAAGAGGTGAGACCTCTTAAACATTTTGTGGAGGGCCCAAGAGGTGAGACCTCTTAAAAATTATGTGGAGGCCCAAGAGTGTGAGACCTGTTAAAAATTATGTGGAGGCCCAAGAGGTGAGACCTGTTAAAATTATGTGGAGGCCCAAGAGGTGAGACCTTGTTAAAAATTATGTGGAGGCCCAAGAGGTGAGACCTGTTAAAATTTTGTGGAGGCCCAAGAGGTGAGACCTCTTAAAAATTTTATGTGGAGGCCCAAGAGGTGAGACCTCTTAAAAATTTTGTGGAGGCCCAAGAGGTGAGACCTCTTAAAACATTTTTGTGGAGGCCCAAGAGGTGAGACCTGTTAAAAATTATGTGGAGGCCCAAGAGGTGAGACGTGTTAAAAATTTTGTGGAGGCCCAAGAGGTGGAGACCTTTAAATTTTGTGGAGGCCCAAGAGGTGAGACCTGTTAAACATTTTGTGGAG
>ONZH01015827.1:0-31618 GCA_900303285.1 Rhinella marina
CACAGTGATAAGCAGTTGTTCTAGTGATGATAGATAATCAGTTTCACCTCTCCTCACTGTCTCAGTGATAAGCCTGTGATCTGCTCTCCTGTCCTTATCTATAAACAGTGATAAGCAGGGTGTTCTAGTGATGATAAAGTCAGTTCTCTCTTCTCGGTCTCTCCTGTCGTTTATACTATAATCATGGATAAGCAGGTGTTCTAGTATGATAGATAATCAGTTCTCCCCTCCTGTGTTATCTCTTTTCCTTATACTATGTACAGTGAAAGCAGGGTGTTTCTAGTGGTGATAGATAATCAGTTCTCACCTCTCCTGTGTTCTCACCTGTCCTTATACCATAATCAGTTGATAACAGGGTGTTTAGTATGATAATCAGTTCTCTCTCTCCTGTGTTCTCTCCTGTTTTATACTATAATCATGATAAGCAGGGTGTTCTAGTGATGATAATAATCAGTTCTCACCTCTCTGTGTTCCTCTGTCCTTATACTATAATCATGATAAGCAGGGTGTTATAGTGAGATGATAATCAGTTCTCCCCTCTCCTGTGTTCTCCTTTCCTTTATAATCATGATAAGCAGGGTGTTCTAGTGTTCTAGTGATGATAATCGCACTTTTCTCTCTCCTGTCGTTATACTATAATCAGTGAAAAGCAGGGTGTTCTAGTGGTGATAGATAATCAGTTCTCACCTCTCCTGTGTTCTCTCTGTCCTTATACTATAACAGTTGATAAGCAGGGTGTTCGTGATGATAGATAATCAGTTTCTCTCTCCTGGTTCTCTCTGTCCCTTATATTCAGTAATCAGTGATAAACAGGTTTCTAGTGGTGATAGATAATCAGTTCTCACCTCTCCTGTGTCTCTCCTGTTCCTTATACTATATACAATGATAAGCAGGGTTTCTAGTGATGATAGATAATCATTCCACCTCTCCTGTGTTCTACCTGTCCTTATACTATAATTCAGTGATAAGCAGGTGTTCTAGTAGTGATGATAATCAGTTCTCACTCTCCTGTGTTCTCGTCCTGTCCTTATACTATACACATGATAAGCAGGGTGTTCTAGTGATGATAGATAATCAGTTCTGCACCTCTCCTGTGTTCTCTACTGTCCTTATACTATAATCAGTGATAAGAGGGGTGTTCTAGTGATATAGATAATCAGTTCTACCTTCCTGGTTCTCTCCTGTCTTATACTATAATCAGTGATAAACAGGGTGTTCTAGTAGTGAAGATAACAGTCTCCCCTATCCCTTTATCAGGTATCTTCTTGCCCGCTCCAAGTCTGTAGTCAATGCCTGAAACTGTGCTACACAGCGAAAGACCAAGAGAGGAGGTTCACTGGACATGCCTGCAGTCATGTCTATCACATGTAATGCAAAGGGAGCAATCACTGCTGCGGCTTGTGATTGGCTTCAGCAGTCACACATCTACCCGTTAACGCATGTTGATATCGGTGCAGAGCGGAGCTGAAGGCTGGTCTGGGAGCCACATAGAGTAAAGTCCAATGACCGACCACGTGAAGATATCACCATGCAGTTTAGCCACGTTTGGAGTTGATTTAGTCTCGATAACCCTTAAAGGGATATCTGTGAATAGCTAACTTTACAGGTGCCCACAGCATGCTTCTGCTCTGGAGATTTCTACCGTATTACGTGTATAACAGGTTTTAGTTATTCTACATACTGCATTCATATTTACTTCAGGAATTTAGAAATGTCAGGAATTTCAGAAATTTTAGCCTGATTACTGACATGTGAGAAAAACTCAAAGTCACCATTTTACTTACTGGAGTATTACTTACTTACTACCATTTTATGAAGCGAATAAGAAATGGGCTGTAGTACTCCACGCCCTGAGTAACACACAGCATGTGTAGCATCCGGATGGGAACATCGCTCATGTCAAGCAATGTGTTCATGTCCCAATATAATTAAGAATCTTGGCGAGCTCTGCATTACTCTGAATAGCAAAAAATCACATTACAGTCATCACTTTCTCTTCTGCCGCTGTTCAGTCCTCCTGCGCTGCATGTTCAAAATCTGCGGCATGTGCTGGTATATTCACATGACCGCTGCAGCCATCTGTCTAATGTTGAAGACAGTGATGGCTGCAGCAGTACCATGTACCGAACGTTGCAGTCTGTCGTATGGAAATGCGCTTGTCAGCTGTTTTTTATCCACTGTGGAACTAAAGGATGTGTTTTTGCTTCTGGCCCCATCCATGTTAGTAGTCGTGGGGTACTACAGCCCCATGCAGGAGAACATTCCACCCCCTCATCAGATGACCATTGAACAGTTAAGGGGTGGCTTCTGAGACATTGGCATACATGCCTTCCATATCAGAAGGTGTGACCCACACCTATCTTCAGAACAGGGCCCCCACAGTGATGGAGAGCACACCATGCATGCGCGGCATTGGAGTTCTGAAAAAGTAAACTAAACTAATCTCACATGTGGTAATGCGTTTTCCACCCGTGAATCGGCAGAAAATCCCACCGAAGCTCAGTAGCCCTAATCTTCAATGTCTGCGTTGAGTTTTTTTTTCCTGCACTAACGAAATGTTCAATCGACAGTTTCACCCGCAGAAAACTGCAGCAGGTCAAACGATGTGTACGCCATGCTCGGAGACAATGTGACTCTGCCGATATCTGTGGTGGAGACAAAACGAATAAAAAAAATTGCATGGGTCAATTCACAAGCCGTTAAATTTGCCACGTGCCTATCGAATGGTTCCATCGAAATCGGGTCAGGTCTTACGCCGAAGATTAACATCCACTGACGGCTCTTTTGATTATCATAAGCCTGAGAAGGAAGATAGCAGGACCATCACGGCGACAATTTACTTATTGATGGAGAGACTTGCTCACAGACGTATCGCAATGTCGCAGGTGAAAGAAGGTTGTATTTATTAACCCCTTGAACATGGGCCTAAATGATGACAATTTCGTCTGTTTTTTTTTATGCCTGCCTTAAAGGGGTTGTCCACAAAAAATATTCTACAGTTCAAACCAGCACCTGGATCTGAATACTTTTGTAATTGCATGTCATTAAACATTTGTACAGCTACTGAGTTATTCAGTAAAATGTATCTGTATAGGACCACTTAATTTCTTATTCTTTGACCTACTCACTGAGCAGGCTGCAACGCTCAGTTTCAAATTTTAAACTGCCTCCTGAGCTGTTGATAGGGAGAGCTGAGACACGCCCCTAAGCTGTGATAGGGAGAGCTGAGACATCCCTGAGCTGTGCTGAGACAAAACTGCTGTGATAGGAGAGCTGAGACATGCGCTCTGAGCTGTGGTAGGAAGAGCTGAGACACGCCCCGTGATGTGATAGGGAGAGATGCTTGAACTGTGATAGGGAGAGATGAGACGCCCCCTTAGCTGTGATAGGAAGAGCTGAGACACGCCCCTTGAGCTGAGAGAGCTGAGACAGCGCTCTGAGCTGTGGTAGAAGAGCTGAGACACGCCTCTACTTTGATAGGGAGAGCTGAGACATGCTCTGAGCTGTGGTAGGAAGCGCTGAGACCGCCTCCTGAGCTTGGATAGGGAGAGCTGAGACACGCCCCTGAGCTGTGATAGGGAGAGCTGAGACACGCCCCCTGAGCTGGATGGGAGAGCTGAGACACGCCCCCCTTAGCTCAAGTTAGATAAGACACTCCCTGAGCTCCCAGCTGATATAAATCTAGCAGAACAATGAATTGGAGATCTCTGGATCCATGTGAGTACAGGGCTGGTTCTAGCTTTATTATAAAGAGATTGTCATGTACTATATGATGTCTGATTTTTTTTTTATATTATTCATGGGAGAACCCCTTTAAGTTCTAACTTTCTTGGTGACTTTAATTTGTTTGAGCTGGCAGGTGTTGTGTTTTTGTTTAGTTTTTTAACGGAAGTTTTTTAATTTTTGAGTTTTAATTTTTCTTCCCTATCTTCCATGAGCCATAACTTTTTTTTAATTTCTCCGTTCACGTAGCTGTATGAGGGCTTATTTTTTGCGGGACAAGTTGTACTTTCTAATGCCACCATTAATTATGGCATACAATGTAGTGGGAAGCGGTAAAAAATAATTTCAAATGGGGTGGAATTGGGGAAAAAAATGCAATTCCTCCACCGTTTTACGGGTTTTGTTCCCAGGGCATTCCGTTTGCTGCAAAACTGACCCAAGCCCTTCATTCTCTGGGTCGGTTTAATAACCACAATATCCCAGATTTATAGGGTTTTTATGTCTAAATAGTGTAAAAATAAATTTGAACTTTGAAAAAAAAATTATATTTTTTTACATTGTCATATTCTGACCCCCATAACTTTTTTTATAGTTATATCTACTGAGCTGTGTACCTATTATACCTTGTACCTCACATATCAGTACACTGCTGTATAAACTATATATCTATACGTCTATTATACCTTGTACCTCACATATCAGTACACTGCTGTATACACTATCTGTACACACTGCTTCTATTATACCTTGTACCTCACATATCAGTACACTGCTGTGTATACTATATATCTGTACACACTGCATCTATTATACCTTGTACCTCAGATATCAGTACACTGCTGTATACACTATATATCTGTACACACTGCATCTATTATACCTCATACCTCACATATCAGAACACTGCTGTATGTACTATACATCTGTACACACTGCTTCTATTATACATTGTACCTCACATATCAGTACACTGCTGTGTATACTATATATCTGTACACACTGCATCTATTATACCTTGTACCTCACATATCAGTACACTGCTATATATACTATATTTCTGTACACACTGCATCTATTATAGTAGATGCAGTGTGTACAGAAATATGTGGTCAGTTATACATTATGATCACTGTGTGTGAGATACATGAGGTAGTGGTCTCTCTAACTGCCTGAAGTATTACATATGAGTGAGCAATGATTAAAAACTGGGCATAGGGGGGCAAACGAAGAGAAAAAGGGGAGGACCTCCTCTTACCACTCCATTCCAGTCTGTATGGATCAATGCTGAGCTGGTTGTGAAATTCTAATACTTGTCGTTAGGGGTTGAAGGACCTGTAGTGATGTCATCACAGGTCCTGGCAGATGATCCTGCAGGACCTGTGATGTTGAAGACCATGTCATCACAGGTCCTGGCAGATGCACTGTTCTAAGCTGGGAACTACACTTTACACTCTGCAGTTCCCTTACAGGACCTGCGATGACCTCATCAAAGGTCCTTTAGCTTTAGGAAATAGTCGGAGCAATTAGGGGATGGGGCCTCTCCTCCACTGCGGGCCTTTCTTCCTCACGGGCCCATAGCAGCTGCGTGGTCTGCCTATATGGTAGGTACGCCACTGGACATTCTGTTATGGGGGATCTGTGGAGGACACTGTTATGGAGGATCTGTAGATGGTGCACTGTTATGGAGGATCTGTAGATGATGCACAGTTATGGAGGATCTGTAGCTGATGCACTGTTATGGAGGATCTGTGGAGGACATCGTTATGGAGGATCTGTAGATGAAGCACTGTTATGGAGGATCGGTAGATGAAGCACTGTTATGGAGGATCTGTAGATGAAGCACTGTTATGGAGGATCTGTAGATGATGCACTGTTATGGAGGATCTGTAGACGAAGCACTGTTATGGAGGATCTGTAGATGATGAACTGTTATGGAGGATCTGTAGATGATGCACTGTTATGGAGGATCTGTAGATGATGCACTGTTATGGAGTGATCTGTAGATGATGCACTGTTATGGAGGATCGGTAGATGATGCACTGTTATGGAGGATCTGTAGATGATGCACTGTTATGGAGGATCTGTAGATGATGCACTGTTATGGAGGATCTATAGATGATGCAAGGTTATGGAGGATCTGTGGAGGACATCGTTATGGAGGATCTGTAGATGATGCACTGTTATGGAGGATCTGTAGATGATGCACTGTTATGGAGGATCTTTAGATGATGCACTGTTATGGAGGATCTGTAGATGATGCACTGTTATCGAGGATCTGTAGATGATGCACTGTTATCGAGGATCTTTAGATGATGCACTGTTATGGAGGATCTGTAGATGATGCACTGTTATGGAGGATCTGTAGATGATGCACTGTTACTCTTAGTAATAGAACAGTGTGTAGAATGTACCCAGTGCTCGGGCCAGGAGGGGGCCGTGTGTTACACTCGCAGCCCTCCTCTCATGCTCCCTTACAGTATCTTTCAGAGCTACATCTCCGCTTCCTCACATACAACCCCAGGTCTTCGCGCCACTAACGCCGTGCCTGTGTAAGAGCACTCAGTGCTTCGCACTACAAAATGCACTGACATTTTTGACAAAAAGTGCATCTCATAGTCCTGAAAATCTGGTAATTTAGTCAGTATGTTAGATGCACCCCAAAATGATGCCACAAGACCAACCACAGCTACATCTATGGAAAGGTTAAAAAAAAGTTCAACATACAACTATAATAAAACCAAAAAGTCCTGAACTTTACACTTTATTATTCAACAGAAAAGTGTGGTGCCACCAAGAAGGTGTCCCGCTCGGGCCGGGGGAAATGTTACTCTGAAAGTGGAACAAAGTCCCATTGAAAGCCTGTCTTGGGAAAGACCAGTTGGGGTACATCTTGCCACCACCAAACCGGGTGGTTACATTGATCGTCAAGTCCACCAGTATACTGGGATGCGACTGGGATCCGACAACCATGGTTCCTTGATTATTACTCATTTATATCCACCAGACCAGGGAGACTACAGAGCATTTATGTTTGTACCTGATGAGGTGAAGTGTGCTCAGACGTACAATGTCTACATTTCAGGTGAGATATGAAAGTACTCTCTTTACGTAAGACACTTACCTGGCGGTGATCCGTAAGCCATCACACAGTTGCCCCACTCGGCTTTTAGGATGGTGACCATGTGCGGTGTTTGCCATTTTCTCAGTTTATCAGTTTGCCTCAAGGTCCAGCTGGCCTCGGGTTCTGCTTTTTATTCTACTACTGTTTTTGCTCTCATTCTGGTACTTTAAATGGGTTCTCCAAGAATGATTTAAAATGGCTGCCAGCAACCTGTCCTGGAATGTGATCAGCAATGGTTGCCACCACTCGCAGAGCTGCCCGGGGCCTCGCTACACACTATTCTCTTTCACTTATATATGCTACATATTGGTCAGCGTGTCTGTCAGACTGCTCAGCCATGATGGCATATCATAGGCAGGATTGCATCATTACAATCAGAGCAGTGTAGTGTGACCCCCACCCCACAAGCCCTAGGCAGTCCGTCAAGTGGTCAGCAGTCCTGCTCAGAATCTAAGATAGGTTGCTAGAAGCTATTTTAAATCATTCCCGGAGAAACCTTTTAAGCCCCCACTGATCATCCCGAACAGTGTACGTGCAGACCAGTGGCTTTAGAAGTGGGGGCCCTTCTGAGGTCTATTTCTTAGGCTGTCATGGGGCACAATTTTGGTTTTGTTTTAAAGCTGATAATCTAGTCTTTCAAAGAAGACCAAGATGGTGGCAGGAGTCCTGATACATGTCACGTAAGTTACAGCCCTTAATCCTGTATTACACAAGCCGATATTTTGGCAGATAATTGCTGCTTTAACCCTTCATATCTCAGGCTGCATGAGCCTGGTCTTGTTTGAAAGCTGTTACTCTAAAGCCTGTATTACACAGCATGATGGGGCAGATGATTGTTGGGAGGGAAGTGTAGCTCGGTCGTAGAGGAGAGCGGTGCTATTACATGCAGCGATCTCCTCCACAGTATGGGGACGAGCAATCACTATGCCATCGCTCGTCCCCATGTGGTTTTCTGGTCGCGGATTGTGATTAGACAGCACGATCTGCCACCTGCAAACAATCAGGCAAAGTATTCAATTAATAATTGTATTTCATCTTTTATTTCAGATACATCTTCACATTTGACAGCGGGTGGAGGTGTGCACATGATCTCTGCAGTCATCCTCGCAATAGCCGCGCTACAGCATTAATTTATGTTTGATGGAAAGGAAACTGATGCCCTTAATTGTATGTAACGTTCACGTCATCTGTTGCTTTGATGCGAAGTGTATGTCTACACGGGGGCTACTTTCACACTAGCGTTAATATTTTCCGGTATTTAGGTCTCAATAGGGTCTCAATACTGGAAAAAAACGCTTCCGTTTTGTCCTCATTCATTGTCAGTGGTAACAAAACGTAACTAAACAGAATGGAGTGCTCCAAAATGTATTCTGTTCTGTTCTCATACCGGAGAGCAGCAAGCTGAGATGCATGATCCACAATGCAAGTCAATGGGGACGGATCCGTTTTCTCTGACACAATAGATAATGGATCCGTCCCCCCATTGACTTTCAGTGGAGTTCATGACGGATCCATCTTGGCTATGTTAAAGGGTTCTCCCATGATTAATGTAAAAAATGAGAATCAGACATCATATAGGACATGACAATATCCTTCTAACAAAGCTAGAACCTGCCCTGTACCTCACATGGATCCAGAGATCTCCACATTCATTGCTTTGCTAGATTCACAGTACAGACCAAAAGTTTGGGCACACCTTCTCATTCAAAGAGTTTTCTGTATTTTCATGACTATGAACATTGTAGATTCACACTGAAGGCATCAGGACTATGAATTAACACATGTGGAATTATATACTTAACAAAAAAGTGTGAAACAACTGAAAATATGTCTTATATTCTAGGTTCTTCACAGTAGACACCTTTTGCTTTGATTACTGCTTTGCACACTCTTGGCATTCTCTTGATGAGCTTCAAGAGGTAGTCACCTGAAATGGTTTTCACTTCACAGGTGTGCCCTGTCAGGTTTAATAAGTGGGATTTCTTGCCTTATAAATGGGGTTGGGAACATGAGTTGTGTTGGGCAGAAGTCAGGTGGATACACAGCTGATAGTCCTACTGAATAGACTGTTAGAATTTGTATTATGGCAAGAAAAAAGCAGCTAAGTAAAGAAAAACGAGTGGCCATCATTACTTTAAGAAATGAAGCCACCGTGAAGCATGGAGGAGGAGGTGTGATGGTGTGGGGGTGCTTTGCTGGTGACACTGTTGGGGATTTATACTGAACCAGCATGGCTACCACAGCATCTTGCAGCGGCATGCTATTCCATCCGGTTTGCGTTTAGTTGGACCATCATTGAGTGATGGGTGCTACGTCAGATGGACCTGGCCTCCACAGTCACCAGACCTGAACCCAATCGAGCTGGACCGCAGAGTGAAGGCAAAAGGGCCAACAAGTGCTAAGCATCTCTGGGAACTCCTTCAAGACTGTTGGAATACCATTTCAGGTGACTATCTCTTGAAGCTCATCAAGAGAATGCCAAGAGTGTGCAAAGCAGTAATCAAAGCAAAAGGTGGCTACTTTGAAGAACCTAGAATATAAGACATACTTTCAGTTGTTTCACACTTTTTTGTTAAGTATATAATTCCACATGTGTTAATTCATAGTTTTGATGCCTTCAGTGTGAATCTACAATGTTCATAGTCATGAAAATACAGAAAACTCTTTGAATGAGAAGGTGTGTCTAAACTTTTGGTCTGTACTGTATATCAAGCTGACAGCTCAAGGGGAGTGTCTTTTCTGCTGCAGTTGAAGGATGGAACTGAGCATGTGTGGCTTTCTCAGTGAGCAGGACAAAGAAATAAGAAAAAAAACAGCAGGTGGCGCTATACAGATACATGTTATTGAATAACTCACTGGATATAATAAATTTTTTATGACATGCAATTACAAAAGTATTCAGATCCATGTGCGGGTTTGAAAACTAGAATATTTTTTGTGGGACCAAGCCAAATTCTACAAATCTGACATGTATCACTTTATTTGGTAATGATGACATTTTTCTCTCGTGACATATCATACTTCATGTTAGTGGTAAATTTGAATTGATAAGTTTTTTCCTTTATAAAAAAAATCCAAATCTTACAGCAAATTTGAGGTAAAAAAAAATAAAAATATATATATATAAAATGAAAACTGTAGAATATTTTTTGTGGGACAACCCCTTTACAGATAATACAACCGGATCCGTTCATAACGAATGCAGATGGTTTTATTATCAATAACGGAAGCGTTTTTGCTAAGCCCTGCCGGATCCAGCAGAACCCCTAGTGTGAAAGTAGCCTAAACCGTGCGCATTGTTCACCACGAAATTACAGGGGCAACATCGGCACTGTTTTGTAGAAGCAGCAACACTGCACCCCTTTGTTTCTGTTCTCCAAACCAACAGTGTATGGCAGGGGTGTCTGAGTATGTGTTCCTAAAGGTAAATCCCCTTTCTGCTGACCACACAATTCTAGTGCCCCTTTAATGCCTCCCCACACAGAAAGAACGTCCTCATAGTGCCGCTTAACAATAATGATGCCCCTTAGTGTCCTTTGGACAGCATGATATCAGTTTAGTGCCTTCCACAGAGTACGGTGCCTCCTCACAGTAGGATGTCCCCTAAGTGCCCGCTTCCTGCAGGGTGATGCCTTGGTGCTCCCTACACAAAAGGATGCCCTCTAAGTGCTCCCCTCACACAATATGATGTTCCCTTAAAGGGGTTCTCCAGGAATTAAGAAAATAAAAATAAATAAATATTACTTTAGACAGTTACAAATACTTTTCATTAGATATAATAGCTTGTTTTGTCTGGGAAGCAATCATTAGGAGAAATAAAATGGCCGCCGTCCTATTAGTACAGACAGAACCTGTCCTAATCAAAACACTGAAGTAAAGCGCTGCCTCATCCTACTCTCTGCTTGTCAGGGACTATGATTCTGAATACAGATGATACGATGAATCTCTTTAGGAATGGAGTTCATGTGGAGACATGAAGTGCAGAGAGGACAGACTGTGGTAATGGAGACTGCATCAGCCTCACCCCCAACCTCTTCTCTGTACTTCATGTCTCCTCATGAGCTCCATTCCTACAGAGATTCATCTTATCATCTGTAGTCAGGATAATAATCCCTGACAAGCAGAGAGGAGGATGAGGCAGCTCTTTACCTCAGTGTTGTGAAGTAACTTCTCCTTCTGTGTGATTAGGACAGGTTCTGTGTGGACTAATAGGACGGTGGGCATTTTATTTCCCCTAATAATTGCTCCCCAGACAAAACAGGGCATTATAACTAATGAAAGGTATTTGGGAATATATTTATAATGAAGTAATATTTATGTATTTTCATTTTCTTAATTCCTGGAAAACCCCTTTATAGGTGTCGTCTCATCTTGGAAAGTGGGTTCATATCACAGAGGGTATGCCCCCAATGTCTGATAGAACGGAGCTCGCAAAGTGACAGAGGACTCACTGCACACACACTGACGCCCTCCATTTCCCTCTATGGGAGAGCTCTCGGCTAATTTCGGAAGTCCGATTGAAATTAATGGAAAGCAGACTACGCAAGTGCAGCCACCATTCTGTTCACTTCTATAGGGCTGACGGAAATAGCCGAGCCATCGCTCGTCTGTTTTTGCCACTTCCATAGAATTAAATGGAGGGCAGTCCTCAGTTACTTTGCGGGCTCCGTTCTAAGGATAAGCGTGAGTCCCAGAGGCGGGAGCCGCACCTGTAAGATATTGGGGACAGATCCTAGCGATATGTCCAACATTGGACCACAGTCCGCCAGTTAAGGACCCCTGGTGTATGGATTCATAGAAAGTCCATAGACCGTAATTCCATACCTCTCCTTCTGAAGAGAGCCGAACAGGAGCAAAGAGGTAGTGTGAAGCTTCTGCCCCTTCATTTTAGTGATCGGTGGGGATCTCAGCACCCGGACCCCACCGATCAAGACTTCTGACATCTCACTATTCTGTAGAAGTTTGTTGAAGGAATAGGAACCCTTTAAGTCCGTCCTTTAAGTTCTCTGCTGTTTTATCTATGTATGTGACATGTATGTACAGTATGTTGCGTGGTGGCGGTAGGACTCCTTTAACCTATAGTCTGTGTCTCTTCTAGGAAACCAGACCTGAGCTCATTGTAAGACGTGAAGGCCTATGGTGGATGGACCTTGGTGGCATTTTCTGCTCTCTCATCATTTCCAAAAAAGTTAATGATATTTATTCACGAATTTGCTAATTCAATTTAAATTTATTTTTTTTACCTTTTTTGCACTAATAGTTTGCTGCTAGAGATGTTGCTGTGATTTTCATTAGATTTGGAGATTTCTAAGCTAAAGGGTTTGTCTCACCCCAAAAGCTTAAAATGGTGTAAAATAACAAACTGAGTACTAGTCACCTTACCAGTCCCCGCTGGTCTTTGTACCCTGACATTTCGACATGCACATGTGACCACTGTAGCCAGTCACTTGCTTATACCATTGAAACATTGAAGAGACAGGGGATCAGTATTTATTTATGTGTTTATTTATTTATTTAATTTTACACCTTCATACGTTTTTGAGAGAAAGTTGACAAGGCTGGTGGACGTATGGTTCCTCCATTCTAGCTTAAAGGGAACCTGTCACCTCCTGTAGGGAAAAAAAACTGTTAGCAGTACCTTAATCTGGTGGCCAGGGTGACGCTAAAGAAGGTCTTGATAAGGAGAAGAGATTCCTGTAAATAGAAGAAATTGATGTTTTAATCCTGTTCAGAACGCTGACTTGACTCGGCTTGAAGTCAAGGGGGCAGCGGCTAGCCAAGAAAACCACTCCCCCTGGTCAACTTGAATGACAGTTGCCGTTGGGCCGGGGATCGCGCAATTCTCGCGCATGCGCGGTGCGCAATTTCTCCCTGCGCGATCCCGGCCCCGGCTCTTCACTTCTGCGGCGCTTTTGTCCCTACAGCGCATGCGCCGCAGAAGCAAGCGAGCGCGCGGGGACGGCGGGCGGGCGCGCTCTGGCAAGCGCGCTCGCTTGCTTCTGCAGCGCATGCGCTGTAGGGACAAAAGCGCCGCAGAAGTGAAGAGCCGGGGCCGGGATCGCGCAGGGAGAAAATTGCGCACCGCGCATGCGCGAGAATTGCGCGATCCCCGGCCCAACGGCAACTGTCATTCAAGTTGACCAGGGGGAGTGGTTTTCTTGGCTAGCCGCTGCCCCCTTGACTTCAAGCCGAGTCAAGTCAGCGTTCTGAACAGGATTAAAACATCAATTTCTTCTATTTACAGGAATCTCTTCTCCTTATCAAGACCTTCTTTAGCGTCACCCTGGCCACCAGATTAAGGTACTGCTAACAGTTTTTTTTCCCTACAGGAGGTGACAGGTTCCCTTTAAAGAAGAACTCCCGCAAAAATTTTTTATTCTCTGACCTGTTAGAAAGGTGCATGATGCAATCTTCTTATCAGAGACTGTATTTGTGAGTTATCCCCTCTCTTCTAATTGTAACTCGGTCATGTGACCAACTCCCTGACCCAGGACAGGAAGCCAGTTACTTCTCTATTCATTTCTATGAGACTCAGAGTGAGGCTCCCATAGGAATACATAGAGAAATAGACTTCCTGTCCACACATAAGATGCTGTGTCAGTTGTCGAGTCTGATTGCTGGTCACATGACACACATGAGAAACATCAGGGAGATATAACTCACAAATACAGACACTGGTAAGAAAATGAAATTCACTACAGGTTACGTCATGTACATTTCTAGCAGGACAGAGAATAACATTTTTTGCGGGAGTTCTTCTTTAAGGATCCCAACGTCTTGTACCGTGTTAGTTAAAATAGCTCATTATCTAACAAGTCCTTCTACAGGTTACTGGACTTCCAGATGTTAATCTACCTCAGTATAACATAGAGTATGACTTTAATGTTGGAACAAGTTTGGAGAAAACAGAATGATGTAGCAAAATGGTACTTTTTATTATAAAAACAATAAAAAGACGACACCTTTCGATGTGGCCCTGACCAGCCCAATATGCGGGTCAGGGCCTAGTCTACAACAGGAAATGACCTTTGACCTATTAGTATCTTCAGACAACAACCAGACAATTGAAAAAATCATTAACATAAGTAAAGTATTAAAATACAAAAGACTAAATACATAGATTGATAAGCAAAAAAAAAAAAAATATAATGTTTCTGAACATCATCTAATAAAAAGAGATAAAAGTCCACAGCTTCGTACACGAACCCCACGAATCGTACATCCCACATATTGCAGGCACTAAGGTAAACTGATCACATGGACCATAGTTGAGGAACCCATTGACGTCAAACCTATCATTGGTTACTATGGATATACAGAAGCTAGTTCTGTGGAAAATATAACAGCGCAAGCGCCGTGGGTTTCCACATATAAAGGAACCTCTGATGTGGGGGATGAAAACTACTAACACCCATGGCATGAGGTTTCTTCTGCTTACTGGGAGCCAGAATATTACGAAGTGTGGTGGGACTCCTCCTACAGATAAGGCTAGGCTTAGAAGGCAACCTGTCCTTCAGATAACAATAAATGCCACTGGAGAATTATCCTAATCTCCCTATGTACTCGATCTAAAAATTGTGATAAAACTAAGTCTAAACGTATATTTTTACATGGCCATCGTGATGGTGGTGACTTACCTACCAGGAGAACATAAGGATCGGTTGTTGAAATTCAAAGTGACCAATGTTGATGGAGAGTCAAAAATCCCATAATCACTATTAGCCTAATATGTATGGTGGCCTCACCTCCATCCAAAATCTAACCATTCCAGTCTTACCTCCATGTACCCAGATAGGTCAGGAAGACCACAATGTTCTCACTGAAAACATGAGAGAAGACTACAAACATAAACTTGAGTGTGGGCAGTGCAGTGGCAGAACTAGAACAGGTCCATAACCGGACATTACTAGGTAGTCCTCCCCCATGCCAGTGGATGTCTTATTAAACAATATTGAACATGTCCAACAGTTTACATGAGGAGGTGGGAGAGTGCTCCGTTGATCAGGACACCATCGTAATGGTGGTAACCATTTTCTCTTCCATTCCTTTACATCTGATGGCATACAAGATAAGATTGATATAACATACAGGAGAAATCTCCCACCAAGTGAAAGACTTGTTAGACTGCCGTCATTTTCATCTTACTGCTCACATACAACTTCCCGGTCGTTTGAGTTTTTCACCACAAGAGACGACCATTCTACCATTTACATATGCAGCCTGGCTTACAGTGAGGACCCCAGGGCTGTCCTGTGATGGTGCCTGTTACAACATTAGGCATACACTTACCTTACCTAGTATTATTAGCATAGAGACTGTTCAAACTTTTCAATCAAAACAAAAACAAGTTAAAAAGTGAAATATATTTTTTCCCAGAAAGCTTCTTCTGTGGTGATGGGTGAACATTGTATGGTTGTCTTCACACAAGGTGTTGTTTTACGCCCATCTTACCTCCTTTTCATGATGATATAATGCAGAATCAGCTCTTTTTCTGCTAACTGCTGCAAGCTTCCTGGCATGGCTATCCATTTAAAGGGGTTTCCCAGCTCCCAATATTGATGACCTCTCATTGATATCTGAGCGGTGTGGGCCTGACACCCTCCTGTGCTGGAACTAGCATTATGAATAGAACAGGAACAGGATGTGTTGGGTTCCTGCACCTCAGATTACATTGACGTTACCTGACATGACCACTACTCTGTTTCGTGCACAGTGCTAGTTCCAGCACAGGAAGCTGCAGAGAACTGTGCTGATCATTGGGGGTATGGACTGTTGGACCCTCTGCAGTCTGATCATCGTGACCTGTCCTGGGGAGAGGTCGTCATAGTCTGGAGCCTGAAAAACCCCTTTAATGCATGAACTGACCAGGTCTTCGAGAGTGCCTTAATAGAGTATCAGTACGGGTATTGTATAAAGAATTTGTTTTCGGCACGTAGAAGGGCTTTCTTCGTGAATTGTTGCTCGTTATACTGTATGATTATGACTCTGTATTACTGTTGCAGAATTGAACTTATTTGAATTTGTTGTAATCAAATAAACCCAGTAAGCATGCCACCTGTCTGGAGTGATGTTCTGTGATGATCTAAACTCCAGTTATAACCTCCTTCACGGGAGGACCAAGATCTTACAATACTGGATTATAAACCCCTTGATTAGCAGATAGAATGTGGGTATTACAGTACTTCACCCTACTGATGTAGTGATGGGTATCCCGAGGTTGTATGAGGTAATAGAGAGGTGTCCATCTGTTAAAGGGTTATTCCTGTGAAGTAACTTAATTTTTGAAAAACTGCATTAAGGCTGCAAGCTGTGACCCAACCAGAACCCATACCTATACATATAACCAGAACCCATACCTATACATATAACCAGAACCCATACCTATACATATACCCAGAACCCATACCTATACATATAACCAGAACCCATACCTATACATATAACCAGAACCCATACCTATACATATACCCAGAACCCATACCTATACATATAACCAGAACCCATACCTATACATATAACCAGAACCCATACCTATACATATAACCAGAACCCATACCTATACATGTAACCAGAACCTATACTTGTACATATAACCAGAACCCATACCTATACATATAACCAGAGCCCATACCTATACATATAACCAGAACCCATACCTGTACATATAACCAGAACCCATACCTGTACATGTAACCAGAACCTATACCTGTACATATAACCAGAACCCATACCTATACATATAAACCAGAACCCATACCTATACATATAACCAGAACCCATACCTATACATATAACCAGAGCCCGTACCTGTACATATAACCAGAACCCATACCTGTACATATAACCAGAACCCATACCTGTACATATAACCAGAACCCATACCTATACATATAACCAGAACCCATACCTATACATATAACCAGAACCCATACCTGTACATATAACCAGAACCCATACCTATACATATAACCAGAACCCATACCTGTACATATAACCAGAGCCCATACCTGTACATATAACCAGAACCCATACCTGTACATATAACCAGAACCCATACCTGTACATATAACCAGAACCCATACCTGTACATATAACCAGAACCCATACCTGTACATATAACCAGAACCCATACCTGTACATATAACCAGAGCCCATACCTGTACATATAACCAGAGCCCATACCTATACATATAACCAGAATCCATACCTGTACATATAACCAGAACCCATACCTGTACATATAACCAGAACCCATACCTGTACATGTAACCAGAACCCATACCTGTACATATAACCAGAACCCATACCTATACATGTAACCAGAACCTATACCTGTACATATAACCAGAACCCATACCTATACATATAACCAGAGCCCATACCTATACATATAACCAGAACCCATACCTGTACATATAACCAGAACCCATACCTGTACATGTAACCAGAACCTATACCTGTACATATAACCAGAACCCATACCTATACATATAACCAGAGCCCATACCTGTACATATAACCAGAACCCATACCTATACATATAACCAGAACCCATACCTATACATATAACCAGAACCCATACCTATACATATAACCAGAGCCCGTACCTGTACATATAACCAGAACCCATACCTGTACATATAACCAGAACCCATACCTGTACATATAACCAGAACCCATACCTATACATATAACCAGAACCCATACCTATACATATAACCAGAACCCATACCTGTACATATAACCAGAGCCCATACCTGTACATATAACCAGAACCCATACCTGTACATATAACCAGAACCCATACCTGTACATATAACCAGAACCCATACCTGTACATATAACCAGAACCCATACCTGTACATATAACCAGAACCCATACCTGTACATATAACCAGAGCCCATACCTGTACATATAACCAGAGCCCATACCTATACATATAACCAGAATCCATACCTGTACATATAACCAGAACCCATACCTGTACATATAACCAGAACCCATACCTGTACATGTAACCAGAACCCATACCTGTACATGTAACCAGAACCCATACCTGTACATGTAACCAGAACCCATACCTATACATATAACCAGAACCCGTACCTGTACAGATAACCAGAACCCGTACCTGTACAGATAACCAGAACCCATACCTGTACATATAACCAGAACCCATACCTGTACATGTAACCAGAACCCATACCTGTACATGTAACCAGAACCCGTACCTATACATATAACCAGAACCCACACCTGTACATATAACCAGAACCCATACCTGTACATGTAACCAGAACCCGTACCTATACATATAACCAGAACCCGTACCTGTACAGATAACCAGAACCCGTACCTGTACAGATAACCAGAACCCATACCTGTACAGATAACCAGAACCCACACCTGTACAGATCCATTTGTCTAGCTCCTGTGTGAGCCTGCAGCACACTGAGAGGATTGTGGCTCCTGATCTTCCCTCACAAAACTACAATCCCCACAATGCCTAGCTTTCCTGCTGTGAGTTTGTGTTTGTTTATGAGTGTTGCTGTTTACTGATTGGCTGCCTGATATCACAGTGCAGACACGCCCCCACTACTGACCAATCACTAGCACACTGACATTAGTTAGAGAACTGATAGGAACACACTGAGCATGCTCAACCTAACAAAGGCTCAGAACTACAGGTTGGTGCCATGGTAACTCATGAGGAACACAGTGGGTAGTAAGGAAGAAACTACTTTATAACTACTAAACGGTAAATATGTGAAACTGACATTATATAAGGTAATTATTGATGATGAATTAGTCTAAAACATAAGTTATATTTATGGTAACCGGAATACCCCTTTAACCAGAGTGGAGAGTATCTCTCCCTCTGGAGGACTCAGCAATTTCATGAATTAGACATCCCATTCATTTTGATGAGAGCTTGTAATACTTTATTTCTGCTGTGGTGGCGCTGCAGGGAAACTGAACACAGATTACTAATGATCGCTGGTGGTTCCAGCAGCAGGACACTTTGTGGTCAGCTTATCATTGGGGCTTATCTGACAAAAAAAGGATTGTCCAAAGCTCAAAGGCCCCATATAAAGTAAAAATTTTCTGTATCAGAACATTACTTCACATCTGTCATTTTATTCACATGAACCTGAGGTCTCACACGTTTGACAATGCGAGACCACGTAGCTGTCTAGTCGAGGCATCGTGGAATCCTCTGAAGACCTCCATGGCAGTAAAACCATGGACACATTGCATTTCACTAGTCTGATCCGAAGCCCAGTTACATCTAATCATCTGTATAGGGTTCTCAGTGGAAGACTCCACTGGTGGTGGTGGATCAACACACAGCATCTGGTTACAAACATACAGATAGTATGAGACTCGCCAAATATAATGCTTCGTAATCTAACAGTTCTATTCCTGGAGGACAGTAGAAAAATGTTATGTTCATGGTAGGTAATTTTTTTATGTCATGAGATCTGACGTTCTGTGTCCCTGTCCTTGCCATCTATTATAGTGAATAGGAGCTGAGGAAATATCTGAGCATGCTCGTTCTGCTGAGCATGCCCACAGATCTAGTCAAACCCTCACCAAACCAATCTAAATCAGATCAGTGGGGGCAGAGCCGCCACCAGGGCAGTACTGCTGTCAGGGGCCACAAATAAAGGGGTCATTTGCCACAGCCAGCATCCATACGGCCAGCACAATTTTGGTGCTACGGATGGTGGCACATATGGAGATACTAGAGATACCATCAGACAAGGACCGATCTACAACAGCCGACCGTTTCACCTACTGGAAAGTGATGATGGATTCCCTTTAAACCAGAAAGGCCTGTCAGAAAACTCATTCAGCCCTGCCCTAAAACACACAGAACCGCTAGATATGTCAGTCTGCCCCACCCCTTCTTCCTTCTTCTATTCTCCTCCACAGCAGCGTGATGTCCGTCGGTGACTGGCCACATGTGGAAAGGAGGCGGTGTTATCATTTATACTGCAGCTGCGGGATGCAGCAAGGTGAGTGAGGTATGTTTGTATCAGACTGCTGCTGCAGTTATTCTTCTAGGCAGGAGGCCAGCGAGAGCCCCTGAAGCTGCAGCCTGTTCTGTGTTCTCTAGACAGGCTCCTACCAAACATGGTTCCCCCACCGCTCCTTTCACATCCTAAGCTCCTCCCTGCTATCTACTTTGTGCCACCCTGCCAAGGTGTGTCCTGCTGCTGCCCCCATTTCATGCTCAGAAACTCCCCCTAGACCACTAGAGATATTATCAGGATAAGTAACATTGACCCTTAAACCGACACCTAGCAGGGAACAGCCTGACTGAGCTTTCTGGATCCAACATTGCCCGTAGCTGCCTCAATGCCCGCCGGTCCCATTTACTATAATGGGGACCAGCGGAGATCTGGTTGCAACCTGGCAAATATGCTGAGAATCAGCCGGACTAGAACGGGAAGTATGGGTAAAGATGTGCGGGTGATTGGATATATAGACCATGTTATGGTGGTGTGTAAGTCTATGGCAGTGGTGAGAAGATTGAAATTGATTGAATGTTTTTGTCTGATGAGTGGCTTTAAAGAGGACCACTTAATGTCTTATTTCATTGACCTGCTCACTGAGAAGGCCGCACATGCTCAGACTTTTAACTGTCTCCTAAGCTGTGATAGGAAGAGCTGAGACACGCCTCCTGAGCTGTGATAGGGAGAGCTGAGACACACCTCCTGAGCTGTGATAGGAAGAGCTGAGACACACCTCCTGAGCTGTGATAGGGAGAGCTGAGACACGCCTCCTGAGCTGTGATAGGGAGAGCATGGACACGCCCCCTTAGCTGCAGCTGAAAAGACACTCCCCCTGAGCTAATATAAATCCCCTTGATATAAATCTAGCAGAGCAATGAATGAGGAGATCTCTGGATCCATGTGAGGTACAGGGCTGGTTCTAGATTTGTTAAAAAGAGATTGTCATTGTCATGTCTTCATTTTTTACATTATTCGTGGGAGAACCCCTTTAAGGTGAACGTGGACAAAAGTGGATGTAAGTTCCTTTGGGAATGGAGGAGAATGACACGTGTGTGGCCAGTGAGAGGAGGGAGCATGGAAATGTCAGAGATGATATTTGATGGAGATTTGTATGGGAAGGAAAGTTTGGAGAGGGCTTTAGTACGGGTGCAAAATAAAATACATTTCTGGTCTTTAAGGAGTTTATCGATTGACGGTAGAGTTTTAGTTATTAAAGGGAACCTGTGAGCTCCGAAACACCCCCTGAACTAGAGTAAGCGTTGTATAGTGTAAGTGATGATGAATCCGAATATGTAAGTTTTATCTTCATACTCACTTCCATTCTGACGCTGTGCTCCCACAAACCTGCAGTAAAATGCATTGAGAGGACTCTTTTTTGAGTCCTCTCCATTATGTGAGAGAGCACCGGAGTCCTCTCAGTGTATTTTACTGCAGGTTTGTGGGAGCACAGCGTCAGAATGGAAGTGAGTATGAAGATAAAACATACATATTCGGATTCAGCATCACTTACACTATACAACGCTTACTCTACTTCAGGGGGTGTTTTGGAGATGACAGGTTCCCTTTAAATCTGTTATATATTAATTATGTTTTTCCTCCACCACACAGATGTTTGGCCAAGAATATTAAGATGGTGTATTTGTTCTTTCGGAATTCAAGAATGGAGAAGACGGAGAAAGTGGTAAAGAGAATGGTGGGAAAGGACTGATGGATAATGAGCGTTTGGTTGCGGTAAAATATGTGAGTTTTTGTAAGACTGTCAGTGTGAAGTAAAGTGTGCGTGGTTGTATGTTGAGATATCTGGCCAGGAGTGTGTTGGAAAAGCATAAGTTAATAACTACTAGTAATCTGAGGATATCAATAGGCTTTGATGCCCCTTGGTTCTATGTGAGAATAGACAGGTTGATCAGAAGAAATTAGAGGTGTAATTGGAGAAAGAAAGGATTGGTGCAAGAGTAATAAACTGATGGAGAGACCAGAATCTGCTGAAGAAACTGTTGAATGTATGGGAAAGGGGTTGAATGAGAGTAGAATAGTTTGGAGGAATGTGAGTAAGGAATTGACAGGTAGACTGTAGGACCTGGTTTGGATGGTGGCTCATAGATGTTTACCGAATAGGCAATTTCAGAGTAGGAGGAGAATTATAAATAGTGAAGTTTGTCCAATGAGGAGTGTGCAAACTATATTCATTTTTTAGAAATTCGAGTATGCGAAGGTGGTTTGGAAGAATACAGCATGGAACTGTAAGAGGTTTTATGGGATGTGAGGAATATTTTGGTGTTTTAACAGAGTGATGTGGAATTGACTGGGTGTCTGGGCGTGATCCACGGAAGACTATTTCTTTATGTGATAGAAAGACAATGGGTACTGAAGGTGCGGAGGGCATCTGGAGGTACAAGAAATGGCCGTCTTGTATAGGATGTCATTAATTCTGTTCTCTTTTCATGTTACAGAAATGGACTTTTTGGGAATTAAAGGAAAAGATGAAAGGAAATAAGGATCTTTCTTGTTACAGAAGGGGCAGTTTTGTCTATTTCTGTATTGTTTATGTACATTTTGTTGATTATTTCAGAAATATTACTGATACTACATTTTTGAAAATGTGTCATTTGATTATTCTGTCGTGTACCAATAAAAGAATAAAAAAAAAAAAAAAAAGGAATTAAGTTTTTCTATTGAACGTTTGTTAAACATTAAGGGCTTGTTCATCTTCGTTGGAGACTCCAGCACTGAGGACGTCAAAAATCGCAGAGAGAAAAATCCAGCATGTAGGACTTTTTTCAGCTAAAAATCTTTCTCCCGGACCGATCCCGATATAGTCAATGGGATTTGTTAGGTTCTGTTACTTGCCAAGTTCAGCATTTCTGTTCTTCTGCTCCTACAGTGGATAGCGTTGATGTGAACTGTAAGAAAATTTCATCCTGAACCAATCATTTTTTTTTTTAACTTTTGGCCAGTTGTCCCGCTCAGACCACCCTCCTGGCACCTTCTCAGGGCCGTCCTGAGGACACCGGACTCTAGCTTTACCCTCCCATCTGAGCCACCATTCAGCTAAATATTTGCATGCACTATGAGGTGAGTGGTGACATAAACCAGTAACAGGTCCAGGGACATTTTTATTTATTTATTTGCAATGAAATTTCCATCACTTCATAGTGTTTTCAAAAGTGTTGTGAACAAGCTTTGTCTCTGATGCCACCAGATGTAAGCCAGCTATCCTGTAAGTCAATGTTCGACCCTTTAAAGGGTTTCTGTCACCAGATCTGGGCATATTAAACAGGATGACATTTGCAATGTGCAAATGTCAACTGATGCCCAATCTGGTATTCTTTTTTATACTGGTGTCCCCGTTTTTGTTAAAAAAGCATTTTTATATTATCCAAATTAGGCTTACTAGGTGCAAGGGGCGGTTACCCTGCACCTAGTATGCGCCGTTTCCCTACCTCCTGGCACGCCTCCATAGTTTTGATTGACAGGGCCAGGCAGCTTGTTTGCTCTTCTGCCGGCCCTGTCCTCGCTACAAATCCCACGCCTGCGCCGTGCGGAAGAAAATCGGCGCAGGCGCAGTGGGTGGCGCTGGCCGCCGGGCTCCCGGCTTCCTCACTGCGCCTGCGCTGCCTTCTCTTCCGGGTGTACTGTGACGTCATCGGCGCAGGCGCCGATTTTCTTCCGCACGGCGCAGGCGCGGGATTTGTAGCGAGGATAGGGCCGGCAGAAGAGCGAAACGGGGACACCAGTATAAAAAAGAATACCAGATTGGGCATCAGGTGACATTTGCACATTGCAAATGTCATCCTGTTTAATATGCCCAGATCTGGTGACAGAAACCCTTTAAATAGGCCTTGAGACATGACTCGGATATCAAACAAGACAGACAGATGTTTCGGGGTGATTGCCCCCTCATCAGTGCAGAACAGAGAGTACGGGCTTAACTGGGTGAGAGGCCTAAGTCAGGATGAAAAGTGCTTTCATGTGTTGGGCACCATGGTGGCTCAGGGGTTAGTGGTGTATTGCTAGTACTGGGCTCCTCATTTCAAAGATGATATCTGCATGAAATTTTGTGTTCTCCCTGGTTTCTTCTTAAACTTGACTGTGCGTGATGACTATGGCTGTGTAATATGTTGCTATTATTCGGGTCAGCAAAAATAAATTGGATTTGAACCAAGGATCCACTGAGCCTCCTCTGATTGCTGTACCATGTCATTGCTCACCTCCTAGTGGTCTCTTGTGTTGAGTAGTGTGGTGGCTCCAGTGGTTGGTGCTGAAGTGTTAGAGTTGTGAGGTCCTTGGTTCAAGGATGAGATCTGTATGTAGAGTGTGTGCAGGTAATTGGTTGTGAGTGATGATAATGTGTGGAGTTTGGAAATATGTTTGTGAGGTCCTTGGTTCAAGCCTGGCCAAGGATGAGATTTGTATGTAGAGTGTGTGCAGGTAATTGGTTGTGAGTGATGATAATGTGTGGAGGAAGGAAATATGTTTGGAGGTTGGTTGTGAGGAGGAAGAAAATATGTTTGGAGGTTGGTTGTGAGGAGGAAGAAACATGAGTGTGAGGTAATATTTAAAAAAAACCTGTTTGTGAGAGGTGATAAGAGTACAAAGTAGATTCTAACAAAACAGATGTTGGGACTTAGTTTTAAAAAAATATATAGTTGTTCTGCTCCTTGGTCTCCACTGATGGAGACCACCATTAATTATACTTGTATAGCATGACTGTGCGTTATGACTATGGCTGTGCCATGTCATTGCTCACCTCCTAGTGGTCTCTTGTGTTGAGTAGTGTGGTGGCTCCAGTGGTTGGTGCTGGAGTGTTAGAGTTGAGAGGTCCTTGGTTCAAGGGTGAGATTTGTATATAGATTGTGTTGTGAGTGATGATAATGTTTGGAGGTTGGTTGTGAGGAGAAAGAAAATATGGATTGTTGTGAGGAGGAAGGAAATATGTTTGGAGGTTGGTTGTGAGGAGGAAGAAATATGAGTGTGATATAATAGTGAATATTTAAAAAAAACCTGTTTGAGAGGTGATAATGGGTGAGCAAAAGAAACTGGATTTGAACAAAGCTTCACAGTGCCATCTACTAAGCCACCATGTTGCTCAACACACTAAGGCTTTTTTTTAAAAACACAGTGAGCATGATGGAGATAACATTGCTGGGTCATGTCATCATTTACCTCAGAGTGGTTCCTTGTGATAGCAGCGCTCATCAATGAGCCACCGTGCTGCCATCTTAGAGTGGTTGTGGGAGAACTTCTATGAAGTTTGAATGCATGGTGATGATGGGTGTGGGAAAGAGAAGATTTTCGGACTTAAGTAAGTTTTTTAATAGTATTTGCTGACCTCCACCAATATTTTTGAAACCACTACCACTAGGGGGGATGGATGTCTCCTCCCATTGCTGTTCCATGTCATTGCTCACCTCCAAGTGGTCTCTGCTGTTGAGCTGTGTGGTGGCTACAGTGGTTGGTGCTGGTGTCTTAGACTTGTGAGGTTCTTGGTTCAAATCTGACTAATGGTGAGATCTGTGTAGAGTCAATGTGTGTGCAATTGGTGGTGATAATAATCTGTGTAGAGATTTGGTGTGGGGGCAAATGTGTGTGCACTTGGTGATGATAATGCATGTAGTCATTTGGTGGAGAAAGGAAATATCTTTGGAGCTCAGTTGAGAGGAGAAAGGTTTGACTGAGTGGTGGTTGGGTAGTAAGAGATAATTGGATGAAAGTGTGAGAGGTAATAAGAGTACAAGGTAGATTTTAATAAAAACACATGTTGGGACTTAGTTTATTTTTAAAAATATACTTGTGCTTCTTGGTCTCCACAGAGGGAGACCACCATTAATTATACTTGTATAGCACAAAGAACCCTTTCCTTCATCTGTTACCACCAAGACTGCACCCTCAGGAGAGAACACTTGTATGCCCCATCAGATAACAGCATTGAGTGGATTTGAACCTGGAGCCTCACAACTGAAAGACACCTGTGCTTCTGACCACTGAGCCACCACTCTGCTCAGTACTAGTAAGTCCGAGGAGGTGAATGATGACATGACCAGGAGGAGGGTGCCAAGGAGGTGAACAATGACATGAACAGGAGGAGGGGCCAAAGAGGTGAACGATGACATGACCGGGAGGAGGGGCCGAGGAGGTGAACGATGACATGAACAAGAGGAGGGGCCGTTGCACCCCACGTACTATTACATCCGGGGATGCCAAGAGGTTAACTCCATCTAACCTTACTACTGAATTTCTCCAGACTTTTTTGCACTAATATCACGTGATAATAATTCATCAAGCAGCAAGAATTATATCCAAATTTCTCAACATACATCATTTCTGCAGAGCATGCTTCGTTTGGAAGTAGGGGAAGAATCTCACAAAGATTAAACTTAAAGGGGTTGTCCCCATTTTTTTTAAATTTTTTAAAAGTTGCCCCTATCATATGATTAAGTGCTTTAACAGTAATAATGTTGAAAACATTCCTACTGGGCCAACGCTGAGCTCCCTGCTCGGGCACTTTCTAGCCCGGTCACAGCTTTTAATGTGCAAGGGTTGCACCTGCGCAGTCAGGAGGCCTTGTGCGCTATGAGCAGTCAGTGCTCGAGGCTGCCTGACTATGCAGGCACAACCCGTGTATATTGCAGGTTGTAGCCAGGCTAAATGTACAGCACATGAAGTGCCCACAACCTAATTACATCGGGGAGCGCAGGGAGCTCAGCTTGGGCTTGTTAAAGCGCTTAATCACATTAAAGGAGAGGATAATTAAAAACTAAAAGAAAAATTGAGACAGTGATCACCTCTCTCAAAAACTTTACTAATAAATTAACACAATAACACAAAAAATGACACTGAGTATAAATCAAATACCAATGGGGTGCAACATACTTGCTAGGTCAAGAAGCTAACAATAAAAAGAAGCATGTATATATATCCAGCATACACACCCAAATAAACGAGAAGCAACATTTATTAAATCACAAAATATATTAACAAAATGCAAAAAAAAGGTTAAAAACATTTAAAATGTATAATTTGTACAAGTGGACCCGAGATAAAAACAAAACTAGACCCCCGCATGTGCTAACATATAATAAAGTTACAATAAAGAGAAGAAAAGACCAGATCCATGTAACATAAAACAGGCAAACTGTGCGATATTAGAACCAAAGAATCAATACCACAAAATATCTAAGTGTCCTGATAATGATACCATACAAGAAATGAGTTATGGGGCATTCGCACAACCGTATCCATTTTGCAGCCCTCAAATTGGGGCGTGGTCCTTGTGTATCTTGTACTTTTTTTTTGAAGGCCCCCAATGGAAAGAAGGACAAGAATAAGACGCTTTGTATAGTTTGCACCTCGGCCGCACAGATTGCATCCTTGTACTGTCCACATTTTTTGCATGTGGCACCAGTGCATGTGTGATAATGGGATTCTGCGTCCAGAGGTCAAGATGTTCATCTGGGCAATGCAAAGTGAAACTATGGGCATGCTCAACAGGAAACTACTAACTATGGGCATGCTCAACAAGAAACTACTAACTATGGGCATGCTCAGCAGGAAACTACTAACTATGGGCATGCTCAACAGGAAACTCCTAACTATGGGCATGCTCAACAGGAAACTCCTAACTATGGGCATGCTCAACAGGAAACTCCTAACTATGGGCATGCTCAACAGGAAACTACTAACTATGGGCATGCTCAACAGGAAACTACTAACTATGAAGCATGCTCAACAGGAAACTCCTAACTATGGCATGCTCAACAGGAAACTCCTAACTATGGGCATGCTCAACAGGAAACTCCTAACTATGGGCATGCTCAACAGGAACTACTAACTATGGGCATGCTCAACAGGAAACTACTAACTATGAGCATGCTTAAACAGGAAACTCCTGTTGAGTATGCCCATAGTTAGTAGTTCCTGTTGAGCATGCCCATAGTTAGTAAACTACTAACTATGGACATGCTCAAGAGTAAGTACATACTGTATTAGTTCATAAAGAATGCATATATCCCTTAAAAAATATGTATATAAAATATGGGATCAGTGTGCTGAGACTTATACGATCCTGATGACGAGAGCTATATTATAGGATCATATCATGGACGGACTGGGAACTTAAAGGGGCCCTGAAAATACCTAAAGGTGGCCCCAGATACAACAGTGCAGAACAAATGACTACTTCTGCAGAACCAGATACCGAAGTGCAGCACATAATACTGCCCAAATTAATGCTGAGAGCATCAGATCTTTCGGTACCTGGCTTTTGGCCAAGAGAAGGGTTTAGGAGGCCCTCTGGGGATCGGCCCGCCAGGAAATTTCCCTGTAGGGTCTATAGCCAGTCCGCCCTTGTCCATTATATAAGAACAAAGCTCTGACATGACACCCATTGTCAATCTCTAATATGTATATATATATCTTTTTTATTTATCGTAGTAGTGGGCATTAAAAAAAAGTTGCCATAGCTGCTGTCCTAATATATTCCCAGAGATATGGTGCACTACGTTCCCCACCACATGCAGCAGTGCTGCACACTCCCAGGCGATCAACATGTACAAATATAAATAACATATGCAAAAATATACAAAAAAAACAATGCTAGATAAACAATACCAAGCTATAATGAGTCTAAATATACTGTATAATATAAAAAAGGAAATAGGTGGAGCTGCCGGGAAACTCAACACTTGTTTCTGGATTTCCCACAGATTACAAATGATCGCTGGTGGTTCCAGCAGTAGGACTTTTTGTGGCTGGCTTATCTTTGGGGCTTATCTGAAAAAAAGGGTTTTCCAAAGCGGCAAACCCCCATTTTAAAGTCAAAACTGGCTGTGACTGGAGGTCTCACACATTTGATGATGCAAGTTCCAGAATTGAGATCTCACTTTTAGGCTAAAGATTTAGAATATGTCTATGCAATTGTGAAGAAATATGAGACCACATGGCTGTCTATAGTCAAGGCATCACGGAATCCTCTGAAGAAATATGAGACCACGTGGCTGTCTATAGTCAAGGCATCACGGAATCCTCTGAAGAAATATGAGACCACGTGGCTGTCTATAGTCAAGGCATCACGGAATCCTCTGAAGAAATATGAGACCACGTGGCTGTCTACAGTCAAGGCATCACGGAAATCCTTGAAGAAATATGAGACCAACATGGCTGTCTACAGTCAAGGCATCACGGAATCCTCTGAAGAAATATGAGACCACGTGGCTGTCTACAGTCAAGGCATCACGGAATCCTCTGAAGAAATATGAGACCACATGGCTGTCTATAGTCAAGGCATCACGGAATCCTCTGAAGAAATATGAGACAACATGGCTGTCTACAGTCAAGGCATCATGGAATCCTCTGAAGACTTCACCAGTCTGATCTGAGGCCTAGTTAGATGTAATCATCCGTATGGTTGTCTATGTGGAAGACTCCATCAGGTGGTGGATCAAAACACAGCAGGTGATAACAAACAAGAACACAGATAGTATCAGACGCACCAAGTTTAATGCTTTGTAATCTACCAGTTCTTCTGCCCCTGGAGATAGAGAAGAAACATGTTATGTTTATGGTGTTTGTATGTATTAGCACCATACTCAATATAACACATCATGAGATCTGAAGCTCTGCGTCCTGGCTAATCAGTTTCTGTTATAGGAAATAGGAGATAAGAAAGGAAATATCTGAGCATGCTCATTCTGCTGAGCATGCTCACTTATTCAGGCAAACCTTACCAATCTATTCAATATAACATGAAAGTGTTAAATGGGAAGATCACATAAAAGGGGTTTTCCTCAGGATAGGTCGTCAATATTAGATTGTTGGAGGTCCATCAAATGGCACCCCCACTGATCAACTCTTTCAGGCCAGCAAATGAAACTATACAGTGGATGGAACCAGAAGCCCGTGGTTTAGTTGAATGTGTAGTGGCCGTCCTGGGGTACTGCAGTTCATCACTCATTCATGGGAGGTGAGCTGCAATATGCTGGTGCTGGAAATTACACAGTGAACAGAGCCTTCCATCTACCAGGGGCGTAGCTATAGGGGGCGCAGACGTAGCAGTCGCTACCGGGCCCACGAGCTTGAGGGGGCCCAAAGACCCTTGGGCCACATAACAAGACACTGTTATTATAGAAAGTGCATTATAGTCAAGTTATACCTCTGGCTGGAGCGAAGGGGTTAGGTCAAGAATTTGGCATGGGGGGGAGGTGTCATTTTCAATTTTTGGATTAGACAGAATGACGGCTATTTACTTTCCTGCCCCTGACCACAAAGCACTGAGGGAAGGGGGGCCCAAGCTGAACCGATGCACCAGGGCCCATGAGCTTTTAGCTACGCCTCTGCCATCTACTGTATGGTTTCCACCACCGGCGGCTGGCCATAACAGCTGATCGATGGGGATGTCGGACCCCCACAGATCTCATATTCATGACCCTTTCTGAAGGATAGGTCAATAAAATCTAAGAACCAGAAAGTGGCATCCTATAAAATTAGCCGCTGTGTATTGTTAACATAGGCAACTTAGATTGGAAGCGCTCTGGGAACAGGAACGTATGAGTGATCTCCATCTTGGTTCTTTAGAAATAATAGTTACCAATGGTACAAGTAAAAAATACATAACCTACTGGAATGACAAGAGTGTGGTATGTATCGGGCACAAGAAGCATCATGCACAACATAGTTGCCTGTCCAGTGCTGAGGCCAGCGATTGGCTGCAGCTGTCACATGCTGTTGATGTGCCTTCACTGCAGAAGGTACTGGATGGCAGGGGGATTTATGAGCTGAATACTGTGTTTTATTATTTCTGGAACTTAAAGTGGCCCCGTTTTGTAGTTGAGTCCAAACTGATGGAAGGCAGGGCCAGCAATACCACATTGTGGCACATTATACCACTCCAACAGAGCCAAATACCACAGTCCATTAAAAAATACATCCCCAAAAACTTTCAATGGCCGGCCATGAAGAGGACTCAGGCGGCCCTCTGTGTATCGGCCCACCGGGAAATTTCCCTGTAAGGTCTATGGCCAATCTGCCCCTGTTTCCCGCCCTTGGACAAATGTTGCCAGATCCAAGAAGGGTGGCTCTTATCCAGAGGCAAGTTTCTATACACTCATTACAACCACTGAAAAGCCAAAAGTAGACTATTTTCTGCTGACCATGTGCACCTTTTCTTGACTCAAATGAGGTGTGACAGATGGCAGACACTTGTCAAAAAGTTTGATGTGCCACGTTGGATTTATTTGATTGTTGTCAAGCTGTTTGTGCCAAATGACATACTGTATTTTCACTCTGTCAATGGAAGCCCTGACCAGGTCACTCATCACATCAGAGATATATCAGTGATTGTCATTTTTGCTAATGACAACAAATTCATGACCATTGATGAAAGACAAGTCATCCAGAAAATGGCCATTTGAAATCCTTCATCTACAGACAGTTCTACACAGAGATTATTCCCTCTGTCTAGATCAGTGGTTCTCAACTCCAGTCCTCGGGACCCCACTGCCAGTCAGGATTTAGGAATATCCCACAAATGAATACCTGTGGTAATCCTGATGGATGCTAATTATATCACTGGTCTACTAAGGAAATCCTGAAAACCTGACTGGCAGGTGGGTCCCGAGGACTGGAGTTGAGAACCACTGTCTAGATGTTCCTGTTTTCTCTAGAGTTTATAAAAAATATAAATAACTTACGGGCACCTTGAGATCATAGAGCTGTACGCATTGGTCCAATGTTCTTCTCACTATTTCTGCTCTGTAC
>ONZH01015828.1:0-56056 GCA_900303285.1 Rhinella marina
TCTACACTCTGTATATATCTCCTCTCACTGTCCTCTTCATCTACACTCTGTATATATATACTCACTCTCTTATACTACTCTGTATATATCTCCTCACTGTCTCTTCATCTACACTCTGTATATATCTCCTCACTGTCCTCTTCATCTACACTCTGTATATATCTCCTCCTCACTGTATATACCTCTTCATCTATACTCTGTATATATCTTCACTCCTCTTCATCTCCTACTCTGTATATATCTCCTCACTGTCCTCTTCATCTACACTCTGTATATATCTTCCTTACTCTCCTCTTCACTCTACACTCCTGTATATATCTCCTCATCTCCTCACTGTCCTCTTCATCTACACTCTGTATATACTGTATATATCTCCTCACTGTCCTCTTCATCTACACTCTGTATATATCTCCTCACTGTCCTTTCATCTACACTTGTATATACTATCCTCCTCACTGTCTCTTCATCTACATCTATGTATATATCTCCTCACTGTCCTTTCATCTCACTCTGTCCTCTACTATCTATATATCTGTATCTCCTCACTGTCCTCTTCATCTACACTCTGTATATATATATCTCCTCACTGTCCTCTTCATCTACACTCTGTATATATATATCACTGTCCTCTTCATCTACACTCTTGTATATCTCTCACTGTCTCATCTACCTCCTATATATGTATTCTCCACTCCTCTTCATCTACACTCTGTATATATCTCCTCACTGTCCTCCATCTACACTCTGTATATACTGTATATATCTCCTCACTGTCCTCTTCATCTACACTCTGTATATATCTCCTCACTGTCTCTCTCATCTACACTCTGTATATATCTCCTCACTGTCCTCTTTCATCTACACTCTGTATATATATATCCTCACTGTCCTTTCATCTACACTCTGTATATATATCTCCTCACTGTCCTCTCATCTACACTCTGTTATATATCTCCTCACTGTCCTCTTCTCTACACTCTGTATTACTGTATATATCTCCTCACTGTCCTCTTCATCTACACTCTGTATATATATCTCCTCACTGTTCCTCTTCATCTACACTCTGTATATATCTCCTCACTGTCCTCTTCATCTACACTCTGTATATATCTCTCACTGTCCTCTTATCTACATACTCTGTATATCCCTCACTGTATCTACACTCTGTATACTGTATATATCTCCTCACTGTCTCTTCATCTACACACTCTGTATATATCTCCTGTCCTCTTCATCTACACTCTGTGTATATCTTCTCCTCACTGTCATCTCTTCATCTACACTCTGTATATATCTCCTCACTGTCCTCTTCATCTACCACTCTGTATATATCTCCTCACTGTCCTCTTCATCTACACTCTACTATCTACACTCTGTAGTATATCTCCTCACTGTCCTCTTCATCTACACTCTGTATATATCTCCTCACTGTCATCTACACTCTGTCCTCTTCATCTCACTCTGTATATCTGTATCTCCTCACTGTCCTCTCTCATCTGTATCTGTATATATCTCTCACTGTCCTCTTCATCTTACACTCGTATATCTGTATATACTCCTCACTGTCTTCTTCATCTACACTCTGTATATATCTCCTCACTGTCCTCTTCATCTACACTCTGTATATATATATCCTCCTCACTGTCCTCCATCTACACTCTGTATATATATCTCCTCACTGTCCTCTTCATCTATCCTACACTGTGTATACTGTATATATCTCCTCACTGTCCTCTTCTCTTCTACACTCTACTGTATATACTGTATATCTCTCACTCTCTCTCTACACTGTATATATCTCCTCACTGTCCTCTTCATCTACACTCTGTATATATCTTCTCACTGTCCTCTTCATCTACACTCTGTATATATCTCCCTCACTGTCCTCTTCATCTACACTCTGTATATGTATATACTCCTCACTGTCCTCTTCATCTACACTCTACACTCTGTATATATCTCCTCACTGTCCTCTTCATCTACACTCTCGTGTATATATCTCCTCACTGTCCTCTTTCATCTACACTCTATATAAACTGTATATATCTTCTTACTGTCCTCTTCATCTACACTCTGTATATACTGTATATATCTCCTCACTGTCCTCTTCATCTACACTCTGTATATATCTCCTCACTGTCCTCTTCATCTACACTTTGTATATATCTCCTAACTTCACAAACATTTCTAAAATTCTGTTTTCCTTTTCTCATTATGGTTTTTTGATTGCAGAATGATTGGGGAAAGCTTGATTTTTGTATTTTATTTTAGCACAAGTTATGTAACATAACAAAAAGTAATAAAAAGTGAAAGGGTCTGAAGACTTTCCAAATGCACTGTACATACTGTTTCCCTCACTGTCCACACTGTACTAGATCTGTGAATAAGCATATAGTACTATTGGTGCATCTTATGATCTGAAAAATTTATTTTTTTGCACCTTTTGTTTTCAGCATTTTGAAGAGACATATGCTGATTTATGCCACAGATCTAAAAAAAAACCCAGATTTAAAAAAATAGACAGCACTAGGCACCTCAACAAAAATTAACAGTTTTTACAGCAAAGATGCATCAAGATTCTTCTCACGTAATGATCTTATATGAAATATATTAATTATATCTGATATGTTATAGACATTTATAGATTCATGCTGTTTGGTCATTTTTAATTTTATTCTGCATTTCATGCAATATATGGGGATTGACCATCCAGGATATTTAATTTGAATGTATATTGTACTTAAGCTGGTAGGCTGGACTTCCCCATATAAGCAAGTTCAACGTTTGTATAATTTAGTCTTTGATTAAGACCGCTTACTGGTCAAAACACGTCACAGGACAATCTGAGGATGTGCGTTATAATGTGAAGAATGGAATGAAGGACTGATTTCATTACACACGCTGAATTCCTTCTTACAAAATGTGTGGATCGCTGTGGGCATGAACACAACGTGGATGTTTGTGGTGGCTGGCTGATTTCGTTATTTTTGGTGCTGGAGTATACAGCTTCAGTATATTTTCATATATTTGTTAAAAAAAAGGGGGTGCTTAGATTTGGAGTTCCATGGCACGAATGTCTTCTGCTGTGCATACAGTGCCAATCCAGCTATAAAAGCTCTCATACATATTACTGTATTGTCCGCCAAACCCGTCCGACAGTCCAGTGTGTTGAGGGAGAGAAGGATCAGGCAAAACTAATGTTTTCACCTGTGCTTTTTGTTCTCCCAGGAGATGAGCTGCAGCTACAAGTGTCTGGTAGCAGCTTTCTCTTCTCTCCGTTGAAAACACATACATATTCAGCCAAGCCAAACGTATATAGATACAGGAGATACAGCTGTTCAGCTAACAGCTATTAAATATGTATGGGGGCCTTAAAGGAGTTGTCCCATCTTGCCTTATAAACTAAGCACTGACTACCAGGTGGCCAGGAAATAGCACAGCATGCTAGGCTGTTTCCATACTTTCCACTGCAGTGTATGGGAGCTACACAAACAGCGTAGTACCCATGCACTGCAATAGGAGCTATGGAAATAGGGGAGCACCAGTCTACTTGGTTTCCCTGCCATCTGGTGGTCTGCACTTAAAGGTGTATTCCCATCTCACAAATGTAGTTTGTATAGTTAGATATAGCCATACCAATATTATTACTAATAGAATGTATTTATATAAAATGTACCGTTTAGAAGATTTGCCTATTTGTATATCCATTGTCCCACACACATCAGTCAGGCCGTTGCCCCTGGTTACGACCACCGCGGCCATGTACTAGTGTAGTATTTTTGTCTGCGCTTCCAAAACGCAGAGAAACGGACCCTGTTCCAAGATCAATTCATCTCTACTGAGCAGGATCCATTTATAAAGTCTGTGTTTTGGACGGATCCTGACCATTGTGTTTTGGACTGGTAGCGTTCAAAACGCAGATGTGAAAGTACCCTAAGATGTGTCTAAGCATGCTCATACAATGTGCGTTCACAATACAGCAGTTACCTCAGAGCGGGTTTGAACAGGAGCAAGCTGACCATCACTACTATAAGGACCCATTCACACGACCGTATGTTCATTTCCGTATCTTATCTGCATTTTTGCAGATAAGATGCGGACCCATTCATTTTTCCATAGGAGAAAAAAAAATGCACACAGTGTATTGTGAATACACAGTGTGCATTCCGCATCTGTATATTACGGAAGCTCTCCCGCAAAAAAAATGAAACATGTCCTATACTTTTCCGCAAAACACGTCCGTAGCCCCATTAAAAGTCAATGGGTCCGCAAAAATGCGGAACACTACGGAAGGCATTCCGTATGTCTTTCGTTCCATTTTTATACGGACACGGAATACATACGGTCGTGTGAATGGGGCCTAAGGCTGAGGTGGCCGTAACCAGGGGCAAAGGCCTGACTGATGTGTGTGGGACAATGCCTATACAAGTAGGCAAATCTTCTAAACGGTACATTTTATATAAATGCATTCTATTTGTAATAACATTGGTATGGCTATATCTAACTATACAAACTACATTTGTGAGATGGGAATATCCCTTTAAGTATCATCTCGCGTTAAAAACAGCCATAGTGTGTACTGGGCATAATTATACTGAAGCAGTTTCCACACCTATTTACCAAGTAAGAAATCAATTGTTAGGACAAATTCAAACACAAATAAAGCAAGCTCAACAAGCCATGATAACAGGAGAAGCACGTTACATTTAAAATGAATACATGCAACCGTATCACAGATTAAATGTGTAGACAGAAACAAACTGATAAAAGGCATGGTAATAATCTACTGGCTAAATCCATTGGCTAAAATGAAAGCATCCTATATAGAAAAATTTGCAAAGGTTCACACTCCTAAATGTATTTGGAGGATATGCCATAATATAGGTGAGGGTCCTAGAGGTGAACCTGCGTATGGCGACCTTGCTCTCCAATTTGCAAGTTCATACAGTTGAACAGAGATGGCCATAAGTACGTGTGCCCCTCTTTAGTAAAGTCTACGAGGGTGAGGTAAGGAGCTGAGCAAACAGTGCCACTCCCCATTGACTTATTAGAGAATGGCATAAGAGCCTATTGAATTTAGTCAATAATCACTGCTACCATGGGTAAAAAACAAAACAAATTTACTGGCAAAGTCACTGGCCATACTGGATGAAGCCCAATCAAAACTGCAGCTACTACACCATTAGAAGCTTGTGAAGGGACAAACTGCCATAGTTTCAATATAGCCTACCTGATAATGTAGAGCTGACAATAAAAGTAACACACCTAGCTGCCTTGTGATTGTTATGCAAGTTGTTATCTTTCTATTCTGCCCATTATTTTTAAGGAGGGGAAATTGTATCAGCAGGCCTGTAGCAGAAAGGACATGACCCCGAGCTGCCAGCTTGGAAAAATATAATTGGAGCAATGAAAGGGGGGGGGGGCAGATCTATGTGAGGTAAGGGGCTGGTTCTAGTTTTGAGAGAAAAAGATTGTCATGTACTACATGATGTCTGATTTTCATTTATTACATTAATCATCGAGAAAACCCCTTTAAGGGGCAGATGGGTTGTTCCAAAATAATAAAGACAGTGTCAAATGACAGTGTCACTCCAATGCGGTCACCAATATTGACCTTAGTATTCCCACTATGAAATACAGACACAATGCTCACCAGGATATCACGCACTACAACGATCAATAAAGATATTAGCAAGCAAGGAACCTGGGTGTAAACACAGTCACTTCTTACCCAGTATTAGGCGAGAACGATGAGTCAAAGGTCAACTTCAGTCCTTTAGCAAGCTGAACAGAAAAGAAATTAGCCAGTTGCATATCTATTTGTCAGATACAGATTAGTAATGTGCATCTACTGTGTCAGGTCTCCTCCTTACCTGATCTTCTACAGTGATCTCAGTGCCCAGTGTGTTATCGGTGTTCCACTTCTCTGTGAACGTCAGTCCATACTCTGACCACTTGTATTTGGTTTCCAGGCTGCCACTGACTTTGCTGGTCTCTGCATTTGCTGAACCCGAGCTTGTAAATTCCTGGATAAGCAAGAAAGATTGCTATAAACATACAGGTATGCATCTCATAAATGTATTAACCTTGTCAGTACCTGACTGACCTTGAGTGCTCAAATTCTTAAAGCTGGATTTATACATGATAAATACAGTCCTCACCAGTGCCAGCAATGCATTACCTGGAGTCATTTTGCTTTGATGGGATCCGTATTTGTAGAAAGCTATTCCTATGTTACCAAAATAAAACTTAAAGGGGTTTTCCAAGACTTTATAACTGATGACCTATCCTATCCTGATTAACACACCCATAGAGGATGATTGACAGTCTTCTGGGTACACCCACAGGCAGGGTAATAAGGACTCTCACCATCTCTCCTAGGAGTCCTGTGACGGGTGCACTTTAAAACACCATGATTTTAAGTAGATGCCCTGCTACACAAGTAGATAATTGTTTAAAATGAAGTGTAAAATCATCAAAGCAATGTAATTATTGAGTGTAAAAGCACTGAACGATCAAACAAGTGATAATTGTTTAGTCAGTCATTCTTGCGACGGCTGATGTAGACACCTATATCATCGCTGGTCATCAAGAATTCCACAAGTGTAAAGAGGTTCTTTACAGCACAGGCCATTCCACAGTGGGTGGAAATGCAACGGTTTGCCTGACAAATGATCTTACACGATACCCTACACATCTAAAGGGTTACCGTTTGAACGTTAAATGGCATCTGTCAGCAGGTTTGTACCTATGAAGCTGGCTGACATTTTACATGTGTACTTGACAGCTGAAGACATCTGTGTTGGTCCCATGTTCATATGTGCTCGCATTGCTGAGAGAAATGAGTCTTCAGGAGCAATGGGGGTGTTACCATTACACCTAGAGGCTCAGCTCTCTCTGCAACTGCCATTGCACTTTGACAGGGCCCAGCAGTGGAGATGTTTCAGCTGCAGAGAGAGCTGAGCCTCTAAGTGTAACAGCAACGCCCCCATTGCTCCTAGAGACTCATTTGCATGTATTAAAACATAATTTTTCTCAGCAATGCGAGCACATGTGAACATGGAACCAACACAGATGCTTTCAGCTGCCAAGTGCACAGGTCAGCCAGCTTCATAGGTACAAACCTGCTGATGAATACCCTTTAACTAGTGTCGAGCTAACTTGTGTTTGAAGTTCAGCGTACAAGGTTCGGGTTAGCTAAGAATTCCGTTATGGTTACGCTACCACGGACCTTAAGTCATGCCAGTGGTAGCGGAATCCATGACAGAATTCTTAGCTAACCCAAACCTTGTACACTGAACTTCAAACACAAGTTCACTCATCCCTACATTTAACTACTTGATCGAATGAATTATCTACTAGTGTAAAGGGACCTTAAGAAATCATATATAGTGTTCCCTCATGTTACAACTGTCTCAGGATACAAAATTTTCAACATACATACAAGGGTCTTCCCTGAGCCATCATAACTTGAAACCAGACTGAACACATAGGGGGTCATTTATCAAACTAATTTAAAGTAGAACTGGCTTAGTTGCCCATAGCAACCAATCAGCTATTTATTTGACGAATTCCACAATGAGATGGTTATTCCAACTTACCAATCCATTTTCAGATTTTGTTTTCAAGTCAAGCTTTATGAAGCCAAACCCTAAAAGAGAATATGTCACGAAACAAATCATATGACTTATGGATTAAAAAATCAATGTCAAGAAAGTAAATGCAACATTTTGTGTCCTAAGCCTTTTCTAAATGACAGCACTCACCGCAGTCATAAAAAAAAAGCCCTCATCCATGGCCACCTCCCAAATACCTACAAAATTATTCCTTTACTCAAGCATTAATGGGTCTTGAGAGTTTTTTGTTTTTCTAATTTTGACCAATAAAAAAAAAAACTTATATAACATCTTCATTTCTGATGGAGCTATATGAGGGCCTGTTTTTTTAAGGACAACTTGTAGTTTTTATTTGATCACTTTGGGGGAGTTTTATCAAGACCAGCACTTTCTGCACCTGCAACTATTTTTAAAAAAAGTCACAAATACACTTATTCCAGACTTTTTAACGCCACTTTTCTGGGTCAAACTGAATGATAAATCTCCCCTTGTTTGCACTCTTTGTGATGCACAATGAATAAAAAACAGCAATTTTGGCATTTCTTTGATATTTTTTTTGTTTCTTTTTTCTCAACCATTTGACAGCTTTTTTTGTTTCAGTAAGGGACTTCAACATGCAATATACTGATCACAGTGAGAAAGAGAGAAAAGAAAGAAAAAGCAGAATTGTTGTAAGAACTTACCATATCCTTTAGTGAATATATCTCGGGCAGATTTTCCCAAATCAGCATAGGACGGAGGTATGGCCATTTTCTACTGAAAAAAAAACAGGGAAAATATGAATACATTAATATTAATAGATAAGCCTCTAAAATCTTTAATAATCTTTAAAATGCAATACCCAGGGGACCGCCCAAGACTCCTCGTGGCAGTAGGCCAGGTACATAACTATCTGATGCTCTCAGGAGCAACATGTACTTACACGCAGGTACCCTTCTGAATTCAACTGTATAGTTATCCTCAGGACAGCAATACAGTTGAATATTGCATCGGGGTGGAAGTATTTATGATGCACTGGGGTACTTGGTTCTACGGGGGGGGGGGGGGGGGTATTTGTGCTGCACTAAAGTATTGCTGGTCCCGCCTAGTGTCTCTTCTGTTAGTTAGGATTTGCCTACAACATGAGGCCACTTTTAGGTTTTTCCCCAGGGCCACTTTAAAGGGGCTATCTGAAACTATAAACAACCTCCCATATGCCGGGCACTAACACGGAATATACTTACCTGGCTCCCTGCGCCACTGCTGCCCACCAAATGTATTCAACGGTGCAGGGGTCCAGGGGCGGTGCAGGGAGCAGGGAGTCAGGTAAGTATGTTCCATGTGAGGGGCCTGGCATATGGGGAGGGGCAGTTTATAGTTTTGGATAACCCCTTTAAGTTCCCAGTCTGCCCCTGCAGCAGAATGAGGGCGGAAACTTCATTGCATGAACGGTCTAAGCAGCTCCATCATAGTGGCACATATGTAATGATAGATGATACACATTATACTTATGTTTTCCACAGGGTAACAGAGCGCCGTAATGCAGAACTTATTCACATTCATTCCACATCGGTGCGCCTGCTGGTTGGCATGCCATGTAAAGTATACAGTGCGTATATATTCTCCCATAGACACATTTAAGAAGTCACGTATAGCACTGCTGCAAATCAGCACAAAGGCTGAAAAAAAAATACAGGAAATTAAGATGAAGCAAAGCTAAAGCTGCTCTGTCCAAGCAGAATGTCAGGAATGATTCATCACGCATGCATGGCTTGCTGCTCCTAATGCCTTCTGGGTAATCTGCCATTTTACAGTCTAGCAGGAAAAAGAGCTTAGTAAAACCCAGATGTGCGCGGTACACCTGTCACACAGCCATGTGCACATCTTCTACTATGGAGAGGTTATGTGTAATCCATACCAACTGTATTGTTCTAGAACTCACAGCCTCATGGACGTGCATGTCTTTCAATCCATTGTTTTTTTGTTTTGTTTTTTATACAATATTTTATTTTATCAAGTTTTACAAAAGCTGTAAGATTTTACAACATCATTGCAAACAGTGCAATATACAAAACAATTGAACATAGTCATGAAATATAGTGAGGTAGTCGGAGGTTACATTTGGTATGTTACAATCGAAGTATTGCAAGTAACATCTTATAAGGTTAGTACATTGGTGGACACATCTTACTATTGCCCAGTGCTGAGCTACTTATTTTTACATAGTATATCAGAAGGTATGTAATTACAAGTGCTTGATGTCTTTAATACTTAGGGTGGGTTCACATCAGCTTTATGCTTTCCGTTTGTGTTTTCCGTTATAACATGGTTAAAGCGGAAAATAACGGAAACCATCCGTTTGGTTCCCGTTATGTCGACAGGACTTTTTTTTCCGTTCTGCTTAACGGAACTCAGAAGGATCCGTTATGATTCTCATAGGCTTCTATTATGACGGATCAAAACGGAATGCCTCTAAAGGCTTTCATCTTGACTTCCGTCTTATGGTTTCCGTTATAACCATGTTATAACGGAAAATTCAAACGGAAAGCATAACGCTGATGTGAACCCACCCTTATATAGGAGGGTAGTATCATTGTCAGGTAGAGGTAGTATCCCAACTGTGCGTAAAGCCCTCTGAGGCACACGGTGCGGGTAGTTAGTCAGGGCCTGTAGGCGGAGAGAGGGAATGTGTGTCGGCAGGTAAGGGGATAAAAGGGAGAGGGGGGAGAGGGTGTGATCTCAGCATCGGTAACCTCTGTATGTGGCCCAGGGGTTCCAGGTGTCATGAAATTGCTTAGAGCGAGTTTTCCATGAGGATAATTGTTCGAACCTATAAAGCTGGTCTCCTTTGGCTTTCCAGTGAGATATCTGTGGGGGATCAGATTGTTTCCAGTGGTGTGCCACTAATATTATAGCTGCAGCCAATAGGTGGTGTAGCAACCTTTGTGAGTTTTTGGTTACAGTAACTTCCTTCAATCCATTGTTAACCAATTGGTGACTGATGATGCTGGTTCGTTTTTGCAGGTACGTCAATATCCAGCAACAATGGATTTCTAAACAGTCAACCTGAAACCATGCATGTCAACACCCACCTGGACTGCATCTCGGCCAACACCTAAGGGTGCTGACACACGCTCAGGGTTTTTGATGCTGTTTTTGAAGCCAAAATCAGGTGTGGATCATAACAGGAGAGAAGGTATTAGGGCAGATACTACTTTCTTCCCTTTTTTAATCCACTCCATGTTCTGGCTTAAAAAACTGCATTAAAAAAAGTGAACGCGGGACACTTCGTTTTTTTTTCAGTGCCATTCCAGTCTATCCTTGGTCAAATCTATCAGAAGAAAGCTAAATAAATATTGCCAGTGGTACATTCAGAGATCTCTGTTATACACTAGGGCGGTGCATAAGCGTACACTAACTATGAAGTAAGATCACTGTAGACCAAAAGGAAAGAACAAATGAAAATTCAGATTAAAAGAAAATCAACATGCCCAAGGAAACAGTGATACTTGAATATTAAACTCTAAGAACAGATATTCTCTTAAGAAGGTTGATGATACGTGCAGTGTACACGTGTAGGGAAGAATGCGTCCAATAAGCATTCCACTTCCTGATGAAATCCTTAGGCCCCTTTCACATGAGCGAGTTTTCCGTGCGGGTGCAATGCGTGACGTCAATGCATAGCACCCGCACTGAATCCTGACCCATTCATTTCCATGGGTCTGTGTACATGAGCGTTTTTTTCACTCATCAGTTCTGCGTTGCGTAAAAATGCAGCATGTTCTATATTCTGCGTTTTTCACGCAGCCCTGGCCCCATAGAAGAGAATGGGGCTTCAGTGAAAAACACAATGCATCCTGAAGCAAGTGCAGATGCAATGCGTTTTTCACCGATGGTTGCTAAGAGATGTTGTTTGTAAACCTTCAGTTTTTTATCACGCACTTGAAAAACGCATCAAAAGCATTGCACCTGCGCAGAAAAACGTGAAAAAAAGTGAACGCAATCGCAGACAAAACTGACTGAACTTGCTTGCAAAATGGTGCGAGTTTCACTGAACGCATCCGGACCTAATCCGTCACGCTCGTGTGAAAGAGGCCTAAGACAGTAGGAAATGGCTGCAGCTGCAACCGGTGATTGGCGGCACCCGGAATCAAATAGCCGGCACCCGACCCGTATGACAGGGAGCTGTGATGTGAATCTGTGATTCTGAGCCGACACCCGCCTCCTGTACTTGTATTAAACGATAGTTATGTTCATTGGTGGCGCAGTGGCCACAGCCTCTCTCCTCTCATTGGTGGCAGCAGCACAGGGGGGATGGAGAGACTGTTTCCTTCTCCCCTGTGCTGCTGAGGGAACATGGAGCGAGCTGAGAGCAGCGTGCACCATGTTCTCTGATACTAGGCTGCACTGCTCGGTAACAGGCAAATCCCAGTATCGTATCGATACTGATACAAAAGTATCGATTGGGTATCGATAATTCGACACCCGGTGCAACCCTAATGGTAGTACTGCTACATTGTGATAGGGATGAGCGAATTGACTTCGGATGGTACCACTTGGACCCAAACCCGAGTTCGGAAATGTTTTTTTTTACAGTAGAAACTGATTTATGAAGTTAATATGTGATGGTCTCATGAAACTTCGCAAAGTAATAACTTCGGCTCATAGTAGCCCCGCTCTGTACAGTATTCAAACAAAGTATTGTACAAATCGACTTTGGATGTTTCATCCAAAGTCGATTTGCTCATTCCTAATTGTGATTCTTGGACGTGGAAGTTGTCGCATGACCAAGATCACTGTGTAGCTGAACCTTCATGGTTTTACATTATTGATTGGTTCCAGGACAAAGATTATATGTTGAAACCATTGTAACTACAGTCTATAACTCTATGGAAAACTGAGAATTGGTTCCAATACATTATATACTGTATGGGGCAACCACAAGGAGACGTTATACTGTATGGGGGCAGCCACAAGGAGACGTTATACTGTATGGGGCAGCCACAAGGAGACATTATACTGTATGGGGGCAGCCACAAAGAGACATTATACTGTATGGGGCAACCACAAGGAGACGTTATACTGTATGGGGGCAGCCACAAGGAGACGTTATACTGTATGGGGCAGCCACAAGGAGACATTATACTTTATGGGGCAGCCACAAGGAGGCATTATACTGTATGGGGGCAGCCACAAAGAGACATTATACTGTATGGGGCAGCCACAAGGAGACATTATACTGTATGGGGACAGCCACAAGGAGACATTATACTGTATGGGGAAGCCACAAGGAGACATACTGTATGGGGAAGCCACAAGGAGACATACTGTATGGGGAAGCCACAAGGAGACATACTGTATGGGGAAGCCACAAGGAGACATACTGTATGGGGAAGCCACAAGGAGACATACTGTATGGGGAAGCCACAAGGAGACATACTGTATGGGGAAGCCACAAGGAGACATTATACTATATGGGGGCTACAAGGAGACATTATACTGTATGGGGCAGCCACAAAGAGACATTATACTGTATGGGAGCAGCCACAAAGAGACATTATACTGTATGGGAGCAGCCACAAGGAGACATTATACTGTATGGGGCAGCCACAAAGAGACATTATACTGTATGGGGACAGCCACAAGGAGACATTATACTGTATGGGGACAGCCACAAGGAGACATACTGTATGGGGACAGCCACAAGGAGACATACTGTATGGGGAAGCCACAAAGAGACATTATACTGTATGGGGGCAGCCACAAGGAGACATTATACTGTATGGGGCAGCCACAAAGAGACATTATACTGTATGGGGAAGCCACAAGGAGACATTATACTGTATGGGGATAGCCACAAGGAGACCTTATACTGTATGGGGGCAGCCACAAGGAGACATTATATTGTATGGGGGCAGCCACAAGGATACATTATACTGTATGGGGCAGCCACAAGGAGACGTTATACTGTATGGGGGCCACAAGGAGACATTATACTGTATGGAGGCGGCCACAAAGAGACGTTATACTGTATGGGGGCAGCAACAAGGAGACATTATACTGTATGGGGCAGCCACAAGGAGACATTATACTGTATGGGGGCAGCCACAATGAGACATTATACTGTATGGGGGCAGCCACAAGGAGACGTTATACTGTATGGGGCAGATACAAGGAGACGTGATACTGTATGGGGGGCAACAATGAGACATTATACTGTATGGGGCCAGTCACAAGGAGAAGTTATACTGTATGGGGGGCCACAAGGAGACATTATACTGTATGGGGGCAGCCACAAGGAGACATTATACTGTATGGGGGCAGCCACAAGGAGACATTATACTGTATGGGTGCAGCCACAATGAGACATTATACTGTATGGGGGCAGCCACAATGAGACATTATACTGTATGGGGGCAGCCACAAGGAGACGTTATACTGTATGGGGCGGATACAAGGAGACGTGATACTGTATGGGGGGTCACAAGGAGACATTATACTGTATGGGGCCAGTCACAAGGAGATGTTATACTGTATGGGGGGCCACAAGGAGACATTATACTGTATGGGGGCAGCCACAAGGAGACATTATACTGTATGGGGGCAGCCACAAGGAGATATCATACTGTATGGGGGCAGCCACAAGGAGACGTGATACTGTATGGGGGCAACCACCAGGAGACATTATACTGTATGGGGGCAGCCACAAGGAGACATTATACTGTATGGGGGCAGCCACAAGGAGACGTTATACTGTATGGGGCAGATACAAGGAGACGTGATACTGTATGGGGGGCCACAAGGAGACGTTATACTGTATGGGGCCAGTCACAAGGAGATGTTATACTGTATGGGGGGCCACAAGGAGACATTATACTGTATGGGGGCAGCCACAAGGAGACATTATACTGTATGGGTGCAGCCACAATGAGACATTATACTGTATGGGGGCAGCCACAAGGAGACATTATACTGTATGGGGGCAGCCACAAGGAGATATCATACTGTATGGGGGCAGCCAAAAGGAGACGTGATACTGTATGGGGGCAACCACCAGGAGACATTATACTGTATGGGGGCAGCCACAAGGAGACATTATACTGTATGGGGGCAGCCACAAGGAGACGTTATACTGTATGGGGGCAGCCACAAGGAGACGTTATACTGTATGGGGGAAACCACCAGGAGACGTTATACTGTATGGGGGGCCACAAGGAGACATACTGTATGGGGGGCCACAAGGAGACATACTGTATGGGGGGCCACAAGGAGACATACTGTATGGGGGGCCACAAGGAGACATACTGTATGGGGGGCCACAAGGAGACATACTGTATGGGGGCCAAGGACATACTGTATGGGGGCCACAAGGAGACATACTGTATGGGGGCCACAAGGAGACATACTGTATGGGGGGCCACAAGGAGACATACTGTATGGGGGGCCACAAGGAGACATACTGTATGGGGGGCCACAAGGAGACATACTGTATGGGGGGCCACAAGGAGACATACTGTATGGGGGCCACAAGGAGACGTTTTATTGTATGGGGGGCCACAAGGAGACATTATACTATATGGGGGCCACAAGGAGACGTTATATTGTATGGGGGGCCACAAGAAGACGTTATATTGTATGGGGGGCCACAAGGAGACATACTGTATGGGGGCAGCCACCAGGAGACATTATACTGTATGGGGCAGCCCACAATGAGACATTATACTGTATGGGGCTAGTCACAAGGAGACGTTATAATGTATGGGGGCAGCCACAAGGAGACGTTATACTGTATGGGGCAGATACAAGGAGACATTATACTGTATGGGGGCAGCCACAAGGAGATATCATACTGTATGGGGCCAGTCACAAGGAGACATTATACTGTATGGGGGCAGCCACAAGGAGACATTATACTGTATGGGTGCAGCCACAAGGAGACATTATACTGTATGGGTGCAGCCACAATGAGACATTATACTGTATGGGGGCAGCCACAATGAGACATTATACTGTATGGGGGCAGCCACAATGAGACATTATACTGTATGGGGGCAGCCACAATGAGACATTATACTGTATGGGGGCAGCCACAAGAAGACATTATACTGTATGGGGGGCAGCCACAAGAAGACATTATACTGTATGGGGGCAGCCACAAGGAGACATTATACTGTATGGGGGCAGCCACAAGGAGACATTATACTGTATGGGGGCAGCCACAAGGAGATATCATACTGTATGGGGGCAGCCACAAGGAGACATCATACTGTATGGGGGCAGCCACAAGGAGACATTATACTGTATGGGGGCAGCCACAAGGAGACATTATACTGTATGGGGGCAGCCACAAGGAGACATTATACTGTATGGGGGCAACCACCAGGAGACGTTATACTGTATGGGGGGCCACAAGAGGACATTATACTGTATGGGGGGCACAAGAAGAAAATATACTGTATGGGGGCCAAAAGGAGACATTATACTGTATGGGGGCAGCCACAAGGAGACGTTATACTGTATGGGGGCAGCCACAAGGAGACATTATACTGTATGGAGGCCACAAGGAGACATTATACTGTATGGGGGCGGCCACCAGGAGACATCATACTGTATGGGGGCGGCCACCAGGAGACGTCATACTGTATGGGGCAGCAACAAGGAGACGTCATACTGTATGGAGCAGCCACAAGGAGACATTATACTGTATGGGGGCAGCCACCAGGAGACATTATACTATATGGGGCCAGCCACAAGGAGACGTTATACTATATAGGGGCAACCACCAGGAGACGTTATACTATATAGGGGCAACCACCAGGAGACGTTACAAGGAGACATTATACTGTATGGGGGCAGCCACAAGGAGACATTATACTGTATGGGGGCTGATACAAGGAGACATTATACTGTATGGGGGCAGATACAAGGAGACGTTACACTGTATGGGGGCAGCCACAAGGAGACATTATACTGTATGGGGGCCACAAGGAGACATTATACTGTATGGGGGCCACAAGGAGACATTATACTGTATGGGGCAGCCACAAGGAGACATTATACTGTATGGGGGCAGCCACAAGGAGACATTATACTGTATGGGGGCAGCCACAAGGAGACATTATACTGTATGGGGGCAACAAGGAGACATTATACTGTATGGGGGCAACAAGGAGACATTATACTGTATGGGGGCGGCCACCAGGAGACGTCATACTGTATGGGGGCGGCCACCAGGAGACGTCATACTGTATGGGGCAGCAACAAGGAGACGTCATACTGTATGGAGCGGCCACAAGGAGACGTCATACTGTATGGAGCGGCCACAAGGAGACATTATACTGTATGGGGGCGGCCACAAGGAGACGTTATAGTGTATGGGGGCGGCCACAAGGAGACGTTATAGTGTATGGGGGCGGCCACCAGGAGACGTTATAGTGTATGGGGGCGGCCACCAGGAGACGTCATACCGTATGGGGCAGCCACAAGGAGACGTTATACTGTATGGAGGCAGCCACAAGCAGACGTTATACTGTATGGGGGCAGCCACAAGCAGACGTTATACTGTATGGGGGCAGCCACAACCAGACGTTATACTGTATGGGGGCAGCCACAAGCAGACGTTATACTGTATGGGGGCAGCCACAAGCAGACGTTATACTGTATGGGGGCAGCCACAAGCAGACGTTATACTGTATGGGGGCAGCCTCAAGCAGACGTTATACTGTATGGGGGCAGCCACAAAGCAGACGTTATACTGTATGGGGGCAGCCACAAGCAGACGTTATACTGTATGGGGGCAGCCACAAGCAGACGTTATACTGTATGGGGGCAGCCACAAGCAGACGTTATACTGTATGGGGGCAGCCACAAGCAGACGTTATACTGTATGGGCGCCAAAAGGAGACGTTATACTGTATGGGGGCCACAAGGAGACGTTATACTGTATGGGGGGCCACAAGGAGACGTTATACTGTATGGGGGGCCACAAGGAATACTATATGGGGGCCACAAGGAGACGTTTTATTGTATGGGGGGCCACAAGGAGACATTATACTGTATGGGGGCAACCACCAGATGTTAAACTGTATGGGGGGCCACAAGGAGACATTATACTATATGGGGGCCACAAGGAGACGTTATATTGTATGGGGGGCCACAAGGAGACATACTGTATGGGGGCAGCCACCAGGAGACATTATACTGTATGGGGGCAGCCACCAGGAGACATTATACTGTATGGGGGCAGCCACCAGGAGACATTATACTGTATGGGGGCAGCCACCAGGAGACATTATACTGTATGGGGGCAGCCACCAGGACACATTATACTGTATGGGGGCAGCCACCAGGAGACATTATACTGTATGGGGCAGCCACAATGAGACATTATACTGTATGGGGCTAGTCACAAGGAGACGTTATAATGTATGGGGGCAGCCACAAGGAGACATTATACTGTATGGGGGCAGCCACAAGGAGACATTATACTGTATGGGAGCAGCCACAAGGAGACATTATACTGTATGGGAGCAGCCACAAGGAGACGTTATACTGTATGGAGGCAGCCACAAGGAGACATTATACTGTATGGGGACGCCACAAGGAGACATTACACTGTATGGGGACTCCACAAGGATACATTATACTGTATGGGGCAGCAACCAGGAGATATTATACTGTATGGGGGCAACCACCACAGGGCTCCAGATGGCGACCAAAATGGTCGCCAACGCGACTCAATATTTGCAAATGGCGACAAGACTTTTTAGTCTTGTCGCCATTTGCGCCTGGACCCCACCAGCATTTACCGATACTAAGCTGCGCTACTGAGCAGCCTAGTATCGGAGAACATGGTGCACGCTGCTGTCAGCGTGCTCTATATTCCCGCAGCAGCACAGGGGACAAGGAAGCTCTTCCTCCCCCCTGTGCTGCTGCTGTCGCTGCCACCAATCAGGGGGGAGAGGGGAGGGGCAGGGCGCACTGCGCCACCAATAAGAGGGGCTGAGGAGGGGAGGGCGCACTGCGCCACCAATGAGAGGGGCTGAGGAGGGGAGGGCGCACTGCGCCACCAATGAAGTTAACTATGTTTAATACAACTACAGGAGGCGGGTGACGGCGCAGAATCACATTGCCAGCACCCGACCTGTATTATAGGGAGCTCCAATATGCCGCAGTTAACATGCGGCACCTGAGGGGTTAACTACCGCTTACTGCAGCTCCCTATAATACAGGTCGGGTGCCGGCTATGTGAATCTGCGCCGGCACCCGCCTCCTGTAGATGTATTAAATATAGTTAACTTCATTGCTGGCGCAGTGCGCCCGCTCCCCCCAACCCCCCCAGTATAACAAGCATTGGTGGCAGTGGCCACAGGGTCCCCCCCCCCCCCCTTCATTGGTGCAGTGGTAGATACCGATCGGAGCCCCAGCAGTGTAATCGCGGGGCTCCGATCGGTTGCCATGGCAACCAGGACGCTACTGAAGTCCTGGCTGCCATTGTGAGCTCCCTGCTGCCCTGAGCACAAAGGCCAGGGCAGCAGGGAGCCTTTGAAGTCCTATTCATCCTAATAGATCTCTATTAGGGTGATTAGAACAAGGGATAATAGTTACTAAATAAAAAGTTAAAAAAAAAAAAAAAAAAATGTAAAGCACATTAGTTCAAGTATAGGAGGCAGCGGTATGACATACCCGGCCTCAATAACAGGGAAACGCGGCAATTATCCCTCAGATGTGGCACGAAAGGGTTAATTGTCGCAGATTGCACGCCCTGCTATTGAGGCCGGGTATATTATACCGCTACCTTCTATACTTGATTAAATGTGCTTTATATTCATTGGTGGCGCAGTGCACCCTTTCCCCCTAAAGAGGCTAATAGTTATTAAATAAAAAGTTAAAAAAAAAACAAACCCCCCCCCCCCAATATATTAAATTTAAGGTCCCATTCACACAACCGCGTGAATGCGCCTGCAATTTTGTGGAATAGATGCGGCCGTATTCACTTCAATAGGCGGCGTGTGAACTTGCTGCGGCTCTGCAAGAAATTACAGAAAATGTTCTATTCTTGTCTGCAACTGCGGACAAGAATAGACATTTTGAACGGGGCGCCCGGCCGTGTGTTCCGCAAATTGTGGAACACATGCCGGGCGGTATTGCAGAGCGGATGCGCAATACTACAGCCGTCTGAACAGCCCCTTAATCACCCCCTTTCCCAATTTTACATATAAAATATATTAACAATAAATAAACATTTTACATATCGCCATGTCCGAAAAGTCCAAACTATTGAAATATTTAAAAAAATCTCCTATGCGGTGAACACGTAACAGAAAAAATAAATAAATCTGCACAATTCGCCATTTTTTAGTCACCTTGTCCCTCAAAAAAAAAAATAGGATAGGACTGTTGTATTATGGGCCAGACGTTTCATCTTCTCCTCCAAGTCTTTTTTTTTTATTATAATTATATGTATTTAAATTTGGCGACTAAAAATTTAATTTGGCTCCTAAATTTTTCAGTTCAGGAGCCAATGGCTCCTGGGTATTTTTTTTAGTCTGGAGCACTGCACCAGGAGACATTATACTGTATGGCGGCCACAAGGAGACATTATACTGTATGGGGGCAGCCACCAGGAGACATTATACTGTATGGCGGCCACAAGGAGACGTTATACTGTATGGGGGCAGCCACCAGGAGACATTATACTGTATGGGGGCAGCCACAAGGAGACATTATACTGTATGGGGGCAGCCACAAGGAGACATTATACTGTATGGGGGCAGCCACAAGGAGACATTATACTGTATGGGGGCAGACACAAGGAGACGTTATACTGTATGGGGGCAGCCACAAGGAGATGTTATACTGTATGGGACAGCCACAAGGAGACATTATACTGTATGGGGCAACCACAAGGAGACATTATACTGTATGGGGCAGCCACAAGGAGACATTATACTGTATGGGGCCAGCCACAAGGAGACGTTATACTGTATGGGGGCAGATACAAGGAGACGTTATACTGTATGGGGGGCCACAAGAAGACATTATACTGTATGGGGGCAGATACAAGGAGACATTATACTGAATGGAGACAACCACCAGGAGACGTTAAACTGTATGGGGCAGCCACAAGGAGACATTATACTATATGTGGGCCACAAGGAGACGTTATATTGTATGGGGGGCCACAAGGAGACATTATACTGTATGGAGGCAACCACCAGGAGACGTTAAACTGTATGGGGCAGCCACAAGGAGACATTATACTATATGTGGGCCACAAGGAGACGTTATATTGTATGGGGGGCCACAAGGAGACATTATACTGTATGGGGGCCACTATACTGTATGGGGGCTGCCACCAGGAGACGTTATACTGTATGGGGCATCCAGGGGCGGACTGGGAACTTAAAGTGGCCCTGGAAAAAAAATACAAAAAGTGGCCCCGTTTTGTAGTACGGAACTAAATTGATGGAAGGCAGGGCCAGAAATACCATATGGTGGCACATTATACCACCCAACAGAGCCAAATATCACAGTCCATCACTAAATACTGCCAGCAGCACAAAATACATCCACAAAAACTTCCACTGGCCACCTGGGAGGAGGACTCAGGTGGCCCCCTGGGAGATTTCTCTGTAAGGTCTATGGCCAATCCGCCCCTGGAGGCAGCAACAAGGAGACGTCATACTGTATGGGGCAGTCACATGGAGACGTTATACTGTATGGGGGCAGCCACAAGGAGACATTATACTGTATGGGGGCCAAAAGGAGACATTATACTGTATGGGGGGCCACAATGAGACATTACCCTGTATGGGGGCAGCCACCAGAAGACATTATACTGTATGGGGGCAGCCACAAGGAGACATTATACTGTATGGGGGCAGCCACAAGGAGACGCTATACTGTATGGGGGCCACAAGGAGACATTATACTGTATGGGGGCAGCCACCAGGAGACATTATACTGTATGGGGCCAGCCACCAGGAGACATTATACTGTATGGGGCCAGCCACAAGGAGACATTATACTGTATGGGGGCAGCCACAAGGAGACGTTCTACTGTATGGGGGCAGCCACAAGGAGACGCTATACTGTATGGGGGCCACAAGGAGACATTATACTGTATGGGGGCAGCCACCAGGAGACATTATACTGTATGGGGCAGCCACAAGGAGACATTATACTGTATGGGGCAGCCACAAGGAGACATTATACTGTATGGGGGCAGCCACAAGGAGACATTATACTGTATGGGGCAGCCACAAGGAGACATTATACTGTATGGGCAGCCACAAGGAGACATTATACTGTATGGGGCAGCCACAAGGAGACATTATACTGTATGGGGGCAGTATTCATTGCGGTCAACTCCCCCCCTTCCACAGTATTATAGTCATTGGTGTAGCAGAGCGCCCCTCTCCCCTCACCTATTATAGTCATTGGTGGCCTCGTGCGCCCCCCCCCTCCAGAATTATAGCCATTGGTGGCAGTGGCCACAGGGTCCCCCCCTCCTCATCCAGTGATGGTGCAGTGGCAGCTTCTGATCGGAGCCCCAGCTGGTGCTCCAATCAGCTACCATGGTAGTCAGGATGCTACTGAAGCCCTGGTTGCCATAGTAAGCTCCCTGCTGCCGTGTACACACAGAACAGGGCAGCAGGGAGAGTGTGAAGTCTTATTCACCCTAATAGAGCTCTATTAGGGTGCATAGGACAAGGGATTAAAAGATCCCAGGCTCTAGCCCCTAAGGCAACTAATAGGTATTAAATTAAAAATAAAAAAAATAAAAAAAATTTAACCATCCCAAAAATATTAAAATCTTAAATCATCCCGTTTCCTAATTTTACATATAAAAATAAAGAAATAAAATATATTGCATATCGCCACATCCGAAAAAGTCAGAATTAAGATATTTTTAAAAAATTAAAAAACATGCAATGTACCATTTTTTTGTCACATTTTCTTCCCCCAAAAAATAGGATAGGACTGTTCTATTATGGGCTGGTTGTTCCATGCGCAATGCACTAGGCTTTTTTTGTGTTTTTATTTTTTCCACGTGGTATTGAATGGTATCGCAATAGTTTTTCATGGTATCAAAATCGAATCAAAATTTTGGTATCGTGACAACCCTATATAAGTTAAACCGATGTCACACAGTGGCATCCATCACCAATGAGTTTCATTGTATACATTAACAAATACTTCTTTGCCGGATGGAAAAAGTGAAATGTACCACGCTATTGCATATTTTTCCTCCCAAAATTATTTGTTAAATGTAGGACAAATATGCAGTGCATGCGTTTTTTTTTTTTCTTTATTTAACTTTTTTGGCAGTTTTTGAGGGCTATTAATTCTTCTAATAAAATACATACTCATACCCCCATGGCAACAAAAGGAAGGAAGCTCACTTGTCCTGATCCTACAACTGCTGATGTAACTGAATAAATTTAAGCAATTTGCTGTTGCTGTCAATCAGCAAACATGAGACGGCTGTACACAGGACTGAGCTGGACAAATACCAGCATCTTAGATGGAGCAGAAAGCTGAAGCTTACCAACATAAAAACTCCGGCAACTATCACACAGATAATGAAAATCAGTGGAGATATGTAAGATGAAGAAATGATCGCAGAAGCAGCAATTTTTTCGACTTTGTGAACGATGGGCTTTAGGTGTAGTGACCATTTAGCACCTTCAAGGGCATACCGAGTACTAGGTCATGAAAGGGGACCTCTTCAGTGACCAGAGACACATTAGATACATCCCAGCCGACTACCATTTATAGAACTGAAGTATTGAGCTCAATATAAATGTAACTTCCAGGTTTGTGTGGTCAGAAGGGGTGAAGCTGCAGTTAGAGGGGAGTGCAGCCATGACCAAGAGTGACCTCTGAGTGCACTTCAAAGTAGTGATTTCTTTGAATACAACGCAGGTAGAAAAACCAGACACCACATCAAGCCATTTGATTAAATAGTTTACAACTACCTGTTAAAACACGTTAATTTCCTTTCATCACCTCTGTATGGGGATAAATGATCACTGCTGTGATCATTCATCCCATACAGGCTCAGTTTACCAGCAGCACATTCCTGTTTACACAGGATGATCTACTGCTAGCAAACGATGATTGTATGTCCTACGTGAAAGATGTTCATTCATCAGCGGCACATTTACTCAGAGAACTATAGGCTAATATTGGGGGGATCTGTTGCTGACAACCTGTAATGGGGGGACCTGCTGCTGACACCCTGTAATGGGGGGACCTGCTGCTGACACCCTGTAATGGGGGGGACTGCTGCTGACACCCTGTAATGGGGGGACTGCTGCTGACACCCTGTAATGGGGGGGCCTGCTGCTGACACCCTGTAATGGGGGGGGGCTGCTGCTGACACCCTGTAATGGGGGGGGGGGGCTGCTGCTGACACCCTGTAATGGGGGGACCTGCTGCTGACACCCTGTAATGGGGGGACCTGCTGCTGACACCCTGTAATGGGGGGGGGGGCTGCTGCTGACACCCTGTAATGGGGGGACCTGCTGCTGACACCCTGTAATGGGGGGACCTGCTGCTGACACCCTGTAATGGGGGGACCTGCTGCTGACACCCTGTAATGGGGGGACCTGCTGCTGACACCCTGTAATGGGGGACCTGCTGCTGACACCCTGTAATGGGGGGACCTGCTGCTGACACCCTGTAATGGGGGACCTGCTGCTGACACCCTGTAATGGGGGACCTGCTGCTGACACCCTGTAATGGGGGGACCTGCTGCTGACACCCTGTAATGGGGGACCTGCTGCTGACACACTGTAATGGGGGGACCTGCTGCTGACACACTGTAATGGGGGGACCTGCTGCTGAGACACTGTTATTGGGAGGACCTGCCGCTGACACACTGTTATGGGGTTGGGGGGGGGGATCTTCTGCATCATCTCTATCAAACGCCTGCTGACATCCTCTCAGTCACAGGGGAAGGATCAGCCATATTACTTTATTTGCCCTGTAAGAAACACGAACATTTCCCCCCACTTTTGGGGAAAAGTGTGTGTCTTATAGAGTGAAAAATATAGCAGTTATAGCTTCAGCAATGTGCAAAATGAAATAAATAAATAAAAAAATAAAAATCACACTGCATTAAGAACGCCCACAAACATTTTTATTCTATGTCCTGCTAGAAATGTACATGATGTAATCTGTAGTGAGTCATTTTCTTACCAGTAGCTGAATTTTTGAGTTATATCATCCTGAAGTTTCTTAACTGGGTCATGTGACTAGGAATTAGACCCACAAACTCACACAGCACCTTATGTGTGAACAGGAAGTCTAATTTTTTATGCATTCCTATGGGAGCCTCACTTTCAGTCTCATAGGAATGAATAGAGAAGTGACTGGCTTGCTGTTCTGGGTCAGTTGGAGGTCAGGGAGTTGGTCACATGACCCAGCTACAATAAGAAGAGGGTGGAAACTCTCAATTTCAGCCTCTGATAAGAAAATGACATTCACTACAGATTATATCATGCACCTTTCTAACAGGTCAGAGAATACATTTTTTTGCGGGACTTCTTCTTTAAGTACAAGTAAAACACCAAAAATACAGTTTCCAATATATAAAAATATTTTTATTGATATAAAAAAAACTATTATTTCATGTACATAAAAATATACTTTTCACAGTAATCCAAATATATATAATATAAAAAACGTCTATGGAGAATATTCAAACAACATAGGTAGATCATTCTTCCATGACTGTCAGGTATAATATACTATAGTAGTAGGTAAAGAGCTTCCTATAGATATAACTAGCTGAAGGTTATATTTCATCTATTTAATTTGATGTTTGTGTGTGTGTGATATCGAGAGTGACCTCTACAGTGCCGCCCCTTAACAGAAACATCCACAGTGCCCTCCCCTTTAACTGTGACCTCCACAGCAGCTAGGTTGGCCACCGTCTTCACCCCAGAAAGCCGGACCTCACCAGCCACTCCCCCAAACGTGAAGCAGCGCCCCCGGTCCCCATGAAGCCACACCACTAAACATGAGACCACGCCCCCTGGCTCCGTGAAGACACGGAGAAGCTGTCGGAGCGTGAGCTACTGAAAAGGTGGACATCACTGCGTCCGTCCACGCACTGCGCCGAACGGAGGACAGGGAGCCAGAAAACCGGACTTTCCAGCCTAAAGCCGGACATCTGGCCACCCTAACATCAGCCTGCCCCTAGGGTGGCTATAGGTCTGGTTTTAGGCTGGAAAGTCTGGCCTTCAGATTCCCTGTCCACCGTCCGGCGCAGGGCCTGGACAGACACAGAGATGTCCACCGTTTCAGTAGCTCACGCTCAGACAGCTTCTCCTCCGTGTATCACGAAACCAGGGGGCGTGACCTCGTGTTTTGGGGTGTGGCTTCATGGGGACTGGTGGCATGGCTTCACGTTGGGGGGAGGCTGGACAGTCTGGCTTTTAGACTCCCTGTCCTCTGTCATGCGCAGGGCCTGGATGGACACAGGGATGTCCTTTTGAACAGCTCACTCTCAGACAGCAGCACTGTGCAGTCTGAGAATGAGCTGCAGGGAGAAATTCACCCTCCCTCCCCTGCAGGTGACAGAAGTTGATTTTTACCTTAATTTTTTCAATCCTGGTCAGATGAGGAGTGGAAGGGGCGTGGCCTGATGGAGTCGGGGGCGTAACTTAGTGGGACCTGGGGTGGGGTTTTCAGTCCTTCTTTTGAGGGTGGCCTGAATTACAGGTCAATGCCATAGTAATTTAGGAGGAAACACAGTGGGTAGCAGTGGAAAAAAACATCTTTTATTACTACTCAACGGAAAATATGTAAAATTTACATTATATAAGGTAATGATTGATGATGAGTTAGTCTAAAACATAAGTTATATTTATGGTAACCGGAATACCCCTTTAACAGTGTCATCCACAGCACCCTGCCCCTTTAAAGCAGACCTACAGCACTGAACTGGCTGGGTTGTTATGGAAACCTGGTGTGTGTGGAGACTAACTGCCTGTGAGCTTCTATTGGCTGATGCATTTGACCAGGTTTCTATTGGCTAATGCATTTTTTTGGGAATATCTCAGGAACGGTACATCCTGGAGAGCCGAGACCGGTTCTAAAACCTTCCCGGACACCTGATGTACCTGTGTGCCAAATTTCGTGACTGTAGCTGCGGCGGTGCGGATCCCTTTAGCGGACATACACACACACATACACTCAGCTTTATATATTAGATGGTGCCCTAATAAAGTAAAGTGCTAAAATGAATACAAGGGAAACTAGTGACAATTATAGATATAACGCTAAACAAACATCAAAGGCGGAAGCTGAATACACAAAGATCAAAATAAAGTGCAAGTTTTATACATACAGTGCCTTGCGAAAGTATTCGACCCCCTGGAACTTTTCAACCTTTTGCCACATTTCAGGCTTCAAACAAAAAGATATAACATTTTAAATTTTTGGTGAAGAATCAACAAGTGGGTCACAATTGTGAAGTGGAACGAAATTTATTGGATCATTTAAACTTTTTTTTGTAATAATAAAACTGAAAAGTGGGGCGTGCAAAATTATTCGGCCCCCTTGCTTTAATACTTTGTTGCGCCACCTTTTGCTGCAATTACAGCTGCAAGTCGCTTGGGGTATGTCTCTATCAGCTTTGCACATCTAGAGACTGAAATTATTGCCCATTCTTCCTTGCAAAACAGCTCGAGCTCTGAGGTTGGATGGAGAGCGTTTGTGAACAGCAGTTTTCAGCTCTTTCCACATATTCTCAATTGGATTCAGGTCTGGACTTTGACTTGGCCATTCTAAGACCTGGATACGTTTATTTTTGAACCATTCCATTGTAGATTTTGCTTTATGTTTGGAATCATTGTCTTGTTGGAAGATAAATCTCCGTCCTAGTCTCAGGTCTTTTGCAGACTCCAACAGGTTTTCATCCAGAATGGTCCTGTATTTGGCTCCATCCATCTTCCCATCAATTTTAACCATCTTCCCTGTTCCTGCCAATGAAAAGCAGGCCCAAACCATGATGCTGCCACCACCATGTTTGACAGTGGGGATGGTGTGTTCAGGGTGATGAGTTGTGTTGCTTTTACGCTAAACATATCGTTTTGCATTGTTTCCAAAAAGTTCGATTTTGGTTTCATCTGACCAGAGCACCTTCTTCCACATGTTTGGTGTGTCTCCCAGGTGGCTTGTGGCAAACTGTAAACAAGACTTTTTATGGATATCTTTGAGAAATGGCTTTCTTCTTGCCACTCTTCCATAAAGGCCAGATTTGTGAAGTGTTCAACTGATTGTTGTCCTCTGGACAGACTCTCCCACCTAAGCTGTAGATCTCTGCAGTTCATCCATAGTGATCATGGGCCTCTTGGCTGCATCTCGGATCAGTCTTCTCGTTGTTTGAGATGAAAGTTTAGAGGGATGGCCGGGTCTTGGTAGATTTGCAGTGGTCTGATACTCCTTCCATTTCAATATGATCGCTTGCACAGTGCTCCTTGGGATGTTTAAAGCTTGGGAAATCTTTTGGTATCCAAATCCGGCTTTAAACTTCTCCACAACAGTATCACGGACCTGCCTGGTGTGTTCCTTGGTCTTCATGATGCAGAACCCTGAGACTATCACTGAGCAGGTGCCTTTATACGGAGACTTGATTACACACAGGTGGATTCTATTTATCTTCATCAGTCATTTAGGACAACATTGGATCATTCAGAGATCCTCAATGAACTTCTGGAGTGAGATTTCTGAACTGAAAGTAAATGGGCCGAATAATTTTGCACGCCCCACTTTTCAGTTTTATTATTACAAAAAAAGTTTAAATGATCCAATAAATTTAGTTTCACTTCACAATTGTGACCCACTTGTTGTTGATTCTTCACCAAAAATTTAAAATGATATATCTTTTTGTTTGAAGGCTGAAATGTGGCAAAAGGTTGAAAAGTTCCAGGTGGCCGAATACTTTCGCAAGGCACTGTAGCGCTGAATATACAAACCAGGCTGTATAGTTGTTCCTATGGATATTAAAACCTCAACACATTTTGTCTATGCTTCATCAGGATGTACAACTAGGCTGCTCCCTTAAGGGGTTAAGAAAGGCATCAAGGACCCTCTTGAATTCTTTTAGTGAGTTCACCATCGCCACCTCCTGCCAGGTCTCCCTGCTCTTACAGTAAAGAATCCCCTTCTATACTGATGATGCATCTTCTTTCCTTTAGACATGGTTATCAATAGAGATGAGCGAACGTGCTCGTTACGAGCACTGTAGCGCTTGGCTCCCCTGCGAAAGTATGCCCGCAAGCATTGCGGATTCGTCCTCAGCTGCATGTAAGTCAATCCGTCCTCAGTCGGGTGAATGTCATACCAAACGATCCGTCTCCATTGACTTACATGCAGCTGAGGACGGATCCGCAATGCCTGCGGGCATTGCGCAGGGGAGCCGAGCCCTACAGTGCTCGTAACGAGCACGTTCGCTCATGTCTAGTTATCATTACAGGTAGACTGTCCCATGTAGTCTTTTAAAAATGACTGCTTCTTAGTACTGCAACCCTCTTCATTAACAAGCGATTTTTTTGTTTTGGTTTTTAACTCCTGGCCTCCCCAGAGCTGTAACTTTTTATATTTCTGTTCGCATACAGTTATGGGGACTTGTTTTTAGCAGGGAAGAGTTCCATTGTAAGAAAAAAAAAAATTATCCGTTTTTTACTGGCCTCTGCAGGATAGAAAAGCGTGGATGACAAAAACGTGTTGTGGACCCAGCCTTGCACTTTCTAATGGCACCATTTAATATTACATAATGTATGGGAAGCCGGAAAAAAAATAAAAACTAACTGGGGTTGAATTGAAAAAAATGCAATTCCACAACCGTTTTATGGGTTTTCAGCTTTCTATAAGCAGTAAAAATTATATTGTTTACTCCATTCAGTGGGTCAGTACAATTACAGCAATATCACATTTTTATAGTTTTTCTATACTGTTTTAATACTTTAAAAAAAGTGATTTTTATATGCGCCACCATATTCTGACCCTTATAACTTTTTTTATTTTTATATTTATGTCTATAAAGCAGTGTGGGGGCTCATTTTTTGCAGGACAATCAGACGTTTTTACTGACACCATTTTGAAGTGTGTATGACTTTTTGATCACTTTTTATTCGATTTTTTTTGGGTGGTAATGCAAAAAAAGGTTGAAATGACCATTTTGATTTTACTATACAGGATAAATTTATAGGTTAATAATTTAGCCATTTAGCGACATAGCATTGGAAAAGATCTTTATTTTTTATTGTTTATCTTTATTTTTGAAAGGGGAATGATTAGCATTTTTATATTTTTGAAAACTTTTCTTGACTTCTTTTTAAGTCCCCCTAGGGGACTTGAACATGTGATCGCTTCTCCCATAAATTGCAATGAATTACCACGGCAGTATACAGAAGATTGAGTGTGCTCCTGTGGAGCCATGTCACAGGCAGAGCTCCATAGGAATTATTGCTGTGGTAGCCTCAGATCCTTCAGACAGACCGAGGATACAACAAAAAACAAACGGCTCCCCTTCGAGCCATCACAGTGTTCCGGGGGAAAAGTCTCTCAGATGCCATGGTCAAAAGTGACCATAGTATCTGAGGGGGTGAATATCTTGAATCAGCAACACAGACATTAGTTCCGGGTCTCTGCTGTTTAAAACAGCAAGCATCGAGTATCTATTTTGCCCACTCAGCCCCTAGGCTGGAGCCATATTTAAATACCCTGCTTCCTTTGCTCCCTGCGTCTTGTTTGCCTCCCCTGTACTCACTTTAGTTCAGCTATATCTTTCTTATAGGCAGGTGCCCAAGCTGTACACAGTTTATATGTGTCCTAACTAGTGATTTGTATAGAAAAAAAACTCCATTGAACACCATCAAAGTGTTGTATAGGGAACGTCCTAGGGGCTGTCCAGGAATTTGATATTGATGACAGGATAGGTCATCAGTATCAGATCGGTGGGGGTCTGACGTCAGCCGATCAGCTGTTTGAATATTTCTTTGGTGTTGGGTTACATGGTGCTATCTTGGAAACTGGCCTCCCTTGTACATCTGCTACAATTTTTAAATACTTTTAAGGTTAAAGGGAACCTGTCAGCTCTGAAACACCCTCCAAACCACAGTAAGTGGTGTATAGTCTAAGTGACATATCAAGTCCGGTTATGTAAGTTTTATCTTCATACTCACTTGCATTCTGACTCTATGCTCTGACAAACCTGCAGTAAAATGCACTCGGTGGACTCCAGTGCTCACTCACATAATGGAGAGGACTCTCAGTGCATTTTACTGCTGGTTTGTGTGAGCACAGCGTCAGAATGGAAGTGAGTATGAAGATAAAACTTACATATTCGGATTCAGCATCACTTACACTATACACCGCTTACTCTAGTTCAGGGGGTGTTTCGAGGGCTGACAGGTTCCCTTTAACTTCACATCTGCACTGTTGGTGCTCCCTGGGCAGATTCCATCAAACCCAGCAAAAAAAAAAAAAGTTCTGCATGCAGGACTTTTTTTTTGCTAAAAGAGTGGACTCTCGAACAGAAACCTGATGGATTCCATTATTGTCGATGGGCTCCTTGGCACCGTTTGGTAGTTATCTGCTATTATCTTCATAGTTCTGCTCCTTCAGTGGAGCACAGCAACAGAAACAGATAGCGCTGGTGTGAAGCCAGCCTTACCTATTGTACAGTCATGTTCATGCTATGAGAGTTATAATAAGAATATATATTTGTGTAAATTATTTCAGGGGTGTTGTAGGGGTTATATGTATACATGCTTATTCCAGGGTTTGTACTAGGAAATTCTGAGTAGCATACGTGTTAGTTTGTTAAAATTATTGACCATTTTTACACGCTGCCACACAGCATTAATGCCTCTACCCCAATGTGCCATGTAAATCATTTCATTAAGTGTCATTTACTGCAATACAGCTACATATTTGTCCCCAGTGTAAGGAGCTGGATTTACAGAAGCTTACAAGAAGCCAGACACACACTTTACTATTCTTCTAATGGTGCTGTAGGGACAAGAAACTGGCCCATGAGGAACATATGTCCTGTTTACACTTCCAACGATTTTGGCATAGGAGGGTAAAAGTCTTAATCCATTTCAGTAAAGTCATCTTCCACATACTATAGGGCTTCCACATACTACCGTGCTTGAAAGGCAGCATGGGAACAGTTAACATGTAAAGGTGATCTGAATACACATGTCACTATGACAACACTAAACGACACGCTATCATGGGAGAACACGTCTGTAGCATCACCAGCAGAGAGGTCTTATCGTTTTTCAGCTCACACAGAGGATTATACCATTGTATCTGTTGGTTATGCTACCCAGAGCCACCTATCCTAGGAAACAAGGACCTCACAGAGTTCAATATGTCCAAACCTATTGGTGCCAGCTCTTATTCCCCTATTTAAAAAAAACATATTTTCAGCTGCCTGTTTTTGGTGGAATCACGGTTTACTGATGTTGGCCAGTCAGTGCACATGTCCGGGTTCTAGTAAACAGTAAGGGCCCATTCACACGGCCATGTGAATGGGTCCGCATCTATTCCGCAATATTGCAGACCCATTCACTTCAATGAGAGCGCACAAAAAAAAATAGAACATGACCTATTCTTGTCTGCAACGGCGGACAAGAATAGGTATTTAAAACGGGGCACCCAACCGTGCGTTCCGCAATTTGCGGCACCCGTAGTATTGCGGTTCCGCATTTTTGCGGACCCGCAATACTACAGCCGTCTGAATGCAGCCTAAATGTGATAAAAAAACAAAACAGACACTCCCAGTGTCGGTCCTCCCTGCCAATATTTGTTTTCCCATGTGCATCGGTGATATCCTATATGTTTCTGCTGCAGCCAATCACTGGTCTCAGCAGACACGTGCTGTATACTGCTGAGGCCAGTGATTGGCTGCACAGAGACATAGGGGGAGATATATCAAGACAGGAAATTTCTTCTCTGGTCTTGATATCCCCCGCACTGCAGGAGGATGCACCATATTTATGAAGAGGTGCAGGCCTCATCATAAATTAGGCGCATCCACCAGCAATCTATACGCCTAAACAGAAATCCATGGCAGCTCAGAGCTGCCGTAGATTTCTGGCTTTGTTTGCGCCAGAAAACTGGAATAGTTTGCAACTTTTTAACACCATTTTTCAAGGTGCAAGGAAGATGACAATGGTGTATACTGGATGTCACTGCTGCAGCCAGAAAGATGGCATCATTGCTGCTGCATGTAAAGTCTTTACAATAGCTTCCCCATCAAAATGTATTTTACTAAAGTCTAAGAATGTGATATGTGAAAAAACTTGGCATACAAGCATGGCTCCTTGGTTTCCACGCCCTCTGCTTAGTCAATTTGTTCGAGACTTGTGTGACCTGAAGCAGCCCATATAAACGGCCACAGTTGTCAGGCAGTGTATTCATAGCAATCAAACTGGCATGACTCAGCTGGACCCTGGGAGGCCGAGAGCTTGGCAGGAGTCACCCCTTGTATTTACAGGTCCTCCATGATGGGAGAGGGACTGTGGGGGGACTGCTGCTGTTTTACAGCATGTGTGATAGGCAATTCTCCCACAGGATAGGTGATATGGGTCTGATCATTGTACTCTGCTGTCTCCAGCAGTCCCATAGACTTTGATAGGGGCAGCATCAGACATGCACGACTACCACTCCATTCACAGCTCTCCTCACTGCAGTCGAGCAATACGGAGGAAAATATGGGATCAGGACCACCAAATTCTACAATTATATTAGCTAACTGTTTAGGGCACAAATGTCATGGGTATGCAAAGTCACCATAGCAACTAGCAGAACTATGAATGCAGCTCTAGGCTATAAGCACATGATGTAACTCAGGACCAGAGCTAGATAAACAAAGCAAAGGGCACACAAATGTCTATGTATTATACAGTACAGACCAAAGGTTTGGACACACCTTCTCATTCAAAGAGTTTTCTGTATTTTCATGACTATGAAAATTGTAGATTCACACTGAAGGCATCAAAACTATGAATTAACACATGAGGAATTATATACTTAACAAAAAAGTGTGAAACAACTGAAAATATGTCTTATATTCTAGGTTCTTCAAAGTAGCCACCTTTTGCTTTGATTACTGCTTTGCACACTCTTGGCATTCTCTTGATGAGCTTCCAGAGGTAGTCACCTGAAATGTTTTTCACTTCACAGGTGTGCCCTGTCAGGTTTAATAAGTGGGATTTCTTGCCTTATAAATGGGGTTGGGACCATGAGTTGTGTTGGGCAGAAGTCAGCTGGATCCTAGTGAATAGACTGTTAGAATTTGTATTATGGCAAGAAAAAAGCAGCTAAGTAAAGAAAAACGAGTGGCCATCATTACTTTAAGAAATGAAGGTCAGTCAGTCCGAAAAATTGGGAAAACTTTGAAAGTGTCCCCAAGTGCAGTCGCAAAAACGATCAAACGCTACAAAGAAACTGGCTCACATGAGGACCGCCCCAGGAAAGGAAGACCAAGAGTCACCTCTGCTGTGGAGGATAAGTTCATCCGAGTCACCAGCCTCAGAAATCGCAGGTTAACAGCAGCTCAGATTAGAGACCAGGTCAATGCCACACACAGTTCTAGCAGCAGACACATCTCTACAACAACTGTTAAGAGGAGACTGTGTGCAGCAGGCCTTCGTGGTAAAATAGCTGCTAGGAAACCACTGCTAAGGACAGGCAACAAGCAGGCTAAAGAACACAAGGAATGGACATTAGACCAGTGGAAATCTGTGCTTTGGTCTGATCAGTCCAAATTTGAGATCTTTGGTTCCAACCACCGTGTCTTTGTGCGACACAGAAAAGGTGAAGGGATGGACTCTACATGCCTGGTTCCCACCGTGAAGTATGGAGGAGGAGGTGTGATGGTGCTTTGCTGGTGACACTGTTGGGTATTTATTCAAAATTGAAGGCATATTGAACCAGCATGGCTACCACAGCATCTTGCAGCGGCATGCTATTCCATCCGGTTTGCGTTTAGTTGGACCATCATTTATTTATCAACAGGACAATGACCCCAAACACACCTCCAGGCTGTGTAAGGGCTATTTGACCAAGAAGGAGAGTGATGGGGTGCTACGCCAGATGACTTGGCCTCCACAGTCACCAGACCTGAACCCAATCGAGATGGTTTGGGGTGAGCTGGACCACAGAGTGAAGGCAAAAGGGCCAACAAGTGCTAAGCATCTCTGGGAACTCCTTCAAGACTGTTGGAATACCATTTTAGGTGACTACCTCTTGAAGCTCATCAAGAGAATGCCAAGAGTGTGCAAAGCAGAAATCAAAGCAAAAGGTGGCTACTTTGAAGAACCTAGAATATAAGACATATAAGACAAGAAGAACTCCCGCAAAAAATGTTATTCTCTGACCTGTTAGAAAGGTGCATGATATAATCTGTAGTGAATGTCATTTTCTTATCAGTGACTGTTTCTGTGAGTAAAAACCTCTCTTTTTATTGTAACTGGGTCATGTGACCACCTCCCTGACCTCCAACTGACCCAAGACAGAAAGCCAGTAACTGCTCTACTCATTCCTATGGGAGCCTCACTTTCAGTCTCATAGGAATACATAGAGAATTAGACTTCCTGTCCACACATAAGTCTGGTGGGTCTAATTGCTGGTCACATGACACAGATAAGAAACTTCAGGATGATAGAAGTCAAAAATTCAGACACTGGTAAGAAAATGACATTCACTACAGATTACATCATGTACATTTCTAGCAGGACATGGAATAAAATTTTTGTCGGGAGTGCTTCTTTAAAGGGGTTGTCCCACGAAAAATATTCTACAGTTTTCAAACCAGCACCTGGATCTGAATACTTTTGTAATTGCATGTCATTAAAAATTTTGTATAACTACTGAGTTATTCAATAACATGTATCTGTATAGGACCACTTCATTTCTTATTTCTTTGACCTATTCACTGAGAAGGCCGCACATGCTCAGTTTCAACTTTTAACTGTCTCCTGAGCTGTGATAGGCAGAGCATTGACACGCCTCCTGAGCTGCAGCAGAAAAGACACTCCCCCTGAGCTGTCAGCTTGATATAAATCTAGTAGAGCAATGACTGGGGAGATCTCTGGATCCATGTGAGGTACAGGGCTGGTTCTAGCTTTCTTAAAAAGGGGTTGTCATGTACTATATGATGTCTGATTTTCATTTTTTACATTATTCGTGGGATAACCCCTTTAAGTATATAATTCCACATGTGTTAATGCATAGTTTTGATTAGAGTTGAGCGAACGTGCTCGTAACGAGCACTGTACTGCTCAGATCCCCTGCGCTCGCATGGGCGCAGCCATCCGGATCCATTCTCCTCACCCGACGGATCTGGATGCCTGCGCCCATGCGAGCGCAGGGGATCCGAGCAGTACAGTGCTCGTTACGAGCACATTAGCACAACTCTAGTTTTGATGCCTTAAGTGTGAATCTACAATTTTCATAGTCATGAAAATACAGAAAACTCTTTGAATGAGAAGGTGTGTCCAAACCTTTGGTCTGTACTGTATATAAACTGTATATGTAAAACATTATATAAATGCAACCGAAACTTTGGTACCAGGATATAACAATATTTCATGTGGACACTTGATGATTGTAATGTTTATGCCATAAAACATTTTCATCTTGATTACTGATAAATCACCATTTGAGAAGGTGGCCTTCAAAACGAAGAATTCATGTTCTTTGTTTATTTTTCATCCTCTTTGCCTTAACCCTTAAAGGGTTATTCTCATTTTAGACAATGGGGGCATATCGCTAGGATATGCCCCCATTGTCTTATAGGTGCGGGTCCCACCGCTGGGACCCACACCTATTTCCAGAACGGAGCCCCCGAACTGAATGAGGGCGCACTGCACATGCCCAGCCGCCCTCCATTCATTTCTGTGGGGCAGCCGAAAATAGCCGAGCGCTGGCTCGGCTACTTCCGTCGGCTCCATAGAAATGAATGGGAGCGCACCGCGCATGCACGGCCCGGCTCCCATTCATTTCTATGAGCGGCGCGGGGAGCTGCGCCTGGTGGTGGCCGGACCCCCGGAGTCCTCCAGGCGCAGTGCTCCCCGCTTCGTTCTGGATATAGGTGCGGGTCCCAGCGGTGGGACCCGCACCTATAAGACAATGGGGGCATATCCTAGCGATATGCCCCCATTGTCTAAGATGAGAATACCCCTTTAAAAGGGTTCCTTAACCCCTTCTACCCTGGGCCTGTTTTCACCTTCCTGCCCAGGCCATTTTTTGCTAATCTGACAAGTGTCATTTTATGTGGCAATAACTTTGGAACACATGTTTTCTTGTGACACATTGTACTTCATGACAGTAGTAAATTTGAGTCAATATACTTTTCCTTTACTTTACTTTAGTGTGAAATTTGAATTTCTCTACTATTTCTCTACTATTAAGACAATAGTAATACCTCATAAAAGTTATCATCATTCCCCTATGTCTACTTTATGTTGGCATCATTTTATAAATGTCATTTTACTTTTTTAGAACGCTAGAAAGCTTAGAAGTTTAGAAGCCATTTTTCAAATTTTCAATAAAATTTCCAAAACCATTTTTTAAGCACCAATTCAGATATAAAGTGATTTTGAGGGGCTTACTTAAAAGGGTTGACATACCTTTAAACTCACCCAGGCAGCCCGCCTGAACAGGGCATCGGAGCATCCTATGCTCCGATGCCCTCCTTTGCCCTGCGCTAATTAGCGCAGGGCAAAGGCATTTAGCCCGGTTCCGGTGACATACCAGGCTCTGCCAGGCGGAGGCTTCCGCCCGGCAGTGAGCCCGGTGACGTCACCGGCGCTGATGGGCGGGCTTTAGCGCTGCCCTAGCCAGTAAAACGGCCCATTACAGCCGGTGACGTCACCGAACTCACTGCCGGGCGGAAGCCTCCGCCCGGCAGTGTGCTATGTAAATAAAAGAGCCCTTGCCCCGCGCGATCCAGCGCAGGGCAAGGGAGGGCATCGGAGCATGAGATGCTCCGATGCCCTGTTCAGGCGGGCTGCCTGGGTGAATATAAGGGTATGTCCGGGTTCAGCTTTGAAACCGGACAACCCCTTTAATGCAAACCACCCATAAATGACCCCATTTTAGAAACTACACCCCTCAAATTATTTAAAACTGGCATTACAAACTTTGTTAACCCTTGAGGTGTTCTACAACAATTAAAGGAAAATGGAGGCGAAATTTCAAAATTTCATTTTTATGCAGATTTTTCATGTTAATCATTTTTTTCTTGCAACACAGCAAGGGTTAACAGCAAACTAAACCTCAATATACATTGCTCTGATTCTGCAGTTTACAAAAATACCTCATATGTGGTGGTAAACGTCTCTATGCATTTGTGGCAGTGGTCAGAAGGAAAGGAGCGCCATACAGATTTTGGAGGCAGATTTTGCTAGAATAGTTTTTAGGCACCATTTTGTAATTGAGAGACCCTGACGTACCCCTACAGTGGAAACCCTCAAAAAGTGACCCCATTTTGGAAACTATACCCTTCAAAGAATATATTAAGGGGGGTACTGACCACTTTGACTCCCTAAGCGTTTTACAGAATTTGGAAACACTTGGATATAAAAATGAAAAGTTTAATTTCTTCCAATAAAATGTTGATTTAGCCCCATATTTTTCATTTTCATAAGGGGTAACAGGAGAAAAGCACCCAATAATTTGTTCCCCATTTTCTCCTGAATACGGCAACGCCCCATATGTGGTGGTAAACTGCTGTGGGGGCACATGGCAGGACTCAGAACAGAAGGAGCGCCATATGGATTTTGCAGCACAGATTTTGATGGATTGGTTTGCGGGTGCCATTGGTTTTTATTTTTTGAGTTATTGTCTTATGTGGGGGTTCATTTTTTGTGGGATGACCGTTTCATTGGTACCATTTTGGGGTACATAGGACTTTTTGATCGCTTGGTGTTACACTTTTTGTGAGGCAAGGTGACAAAAAATGGCTGTTTTCACATAGTTTTAAAAACATTTTTTTACAGCATTCACCTGAAGGGGCAAATCATGTGATATTTTTATAGAGCAGGTTGTTACGGACGCGGCGATACCTAATATGTCTAACATTTTTATTTTTGTTAAGTTTTACACATTAGATGCATTTTTAAACAGAATTACCGTATTTTTTGCTTTATAAGATGCATCTGATAAGACGCACCCCAGATTTTAGAGTAGGAAAAAAATTAAAAAATATTTTTCATCACACCTCATATCAGACCCCCCATAAATTTCAGGACATCACATCAGACCCCCATATCAGCCCTCCATGTCAGACCCCCATCAGACCTCAGATCAGCCCACTATGGCCCCATATCAGCCCACTGTGCCCTCATCAGACCTCAGATCAGCAGAATGTGCCCCCATCAGACCTCAGATCAGCAGAATGTGCCCCCCCCCCCCCAGACCTCAGATCAGCAGAATGTGCCCCCCCCCCCCCAGACCTCAGATCAGCAGAATGTGCTCCCATCAGACCTCAGATCAGCCCCCATCAGTTCTCAGATCAACCCCCATATCAGCCCACTGTGCCCCGTACGCGTTCAGGACAGTGCAGAGCCGGCCCGGAGAAGACAGAGGAGCGCCGGACCCGAAGCGGAGCCGCGGTGCAGGAGAGGTGAGAGAGTTTTTTTATTTTATCCTTATGGGGCTGGGTGGGCTGATCTGAGGTCTGATGGGGGTCCCGGCACCTAAAACATACTAGTGAGCGCTTCCTTATAAAACGAAAAATACAGTAAATCTTGTTTTTGTGCTGCCATTTTCAGAGAGCCATATTTTTTTTACTTTTTTGGCGATTGCCTTGGGTAGGGTATCGATTTCTGCGGTATGAGATGACTGTTTGATTCGTACCATTTTGGGGTAAATACTCCTTTTTGATTGCCTGCTATTACACTTTTTGTAAGGGAAGGTGACCAAAAAATGTCTGTTTTGGGATCGTTTTTCTTTTTTTACTGCGTTCACCTGGCGGGGTGGATGATGTGATATTTTTATAGAGCCGGTCAATACGGACGCGGCGATACCTAATATGTCTATTTTTATTTTTTTCCCTATTTTTTACAATTTTTTTTTTACTTTATTTTGTGAAAAGGACGCTTTTTTTTTAACTTGAAACTTTATTTTTTTCACTTTTTCCCCCCCACTTTATAACTTTTGGGGGTCTGATCCCCTTTACAATGCATTACAATACTTTTGTATTGTAATGCATTGGCTGTAAGTGTATTACATGCAGTAATACACTTACAGCTCCCTGCCTGTGAGATCCAGGGGGCTGGATCTCACAGGCTTCTGTAGATGGCAACCGGATGCCTAAGGAAGGCCTCAGGCTGCCATCCACGCCATCGGGTCCCCGTCACAGCAGCGCGGGGATCCGATGGCATCGCCTTCCCACACCACAGATCGCATGTGCCGCAGTCAGCGCTGACCGCGGCACATCGAGGGTTAATGCGCCGGCATCAGTGTTTTCACTGATCCTGGCACATACAGCAGGGGTCCGGCTACTGGGCACAGCCGTTCCCCCGCAGCTGATCGGGTGAGCGCAGCTCCTGCACCCGCCCGATCAGCCCGCCGTAGCAGTGCGGGCTGATTGGGCGGGTGCCGGAGTGCGGGAATCATGCTCCATGTGTAAGCGTAATCCTCCGTTCTGGACATTGCTCTTTTTTCTGGAGTGCGCGGCATTATACTGATTTATAATACTGTGTGTCTCTACATGACCTAATTGCTACAGAATCATAGTGACAGCTTTGGAAGGAAGGTGATGAAGAGGCACAAATGAACCTTTAGGAGCAATGGGGTTGTTACGGTTACACCTAGAGGCTCTGACCTCTCTGCAACTGTCGTGCCCTCTGCACTTTGATTGGCAGGGCCAGGCGTGATCACGTTTACACTGCCTGCCCCTGTCAATCAAAGTTCTACACTGCCCACTTGTTAGCTGTATTTACATGAATCAATCATGCCCTCTGTATGGGGATAAATGATCACCACTACATTCATTCACTCCATACACGTCACGCACAGAACAGCTCTTGGTCAAAGCCTGGCTTCTATGGACTGAACTGCGCATGTGCTCACATTGGTGCTGGACTTCAGAGCCAAATGCAGATGCAGAGGAAGCAAATTTCATGCTCCAATGTTCTCCTTTGCCCTGCGCTGAATTGCGCAGAGGAAAGGCATTTTATGGAGTTCTCATGACGTACTGGGCTCTCCATAAGGACTGCTAGGTGAAGGCTTCCGCCCAGCAGTGAGCCCAGTGACGTCACCGGCACTGATGGGCGGGCTTTAGCGCTGCCCTAGTCTGTAAAACGAATAGGACAGCGTTAAAGCCCGCTCAACAGACCGGTGACGTCACCGGGAACACTGCTTGGTGGAAGCCTCCACCCAGCAGTGTGTTGTTATAAACAAAAAGGCCCTTGCCCTGGATCGCATGAATGCTCTGATTCTCATAACAGGGGAGCTGCCTGGCTGAAAATATAGGTATGTCTGGGTTTAGCTCTGAACCCGCACAACCCCTTTAATTTCTCATAATTACTGAAATGGATTTTTATAAAGAAAAGTGTGTTTATTGTACAGGGAACCCGGCCTCAAAGGCATTAAAGGCAACCTGTCACATTGATCATGGTGTCTGAGCTGCAGGCAGCATGTTATAGAGCAGGAGGAGCTGAGCAGATTGATATATAGTTTTATGGGAAAAGATTCTGTAAAACTTGTATTTTGTTCATTTAAATTGCTGCATATTCTGGACTTTGAAGCCAGGGAGGCGGTCCTATCAGTGATTGGCAGCCTTGTTTCTATGACTGTGTATACAGAGAGAGCTGTCAATCACTGATAGGACCGCCTCCCTGGCTTCAAAGTCCAGAATGACTTCTACAGCATCATACTGACATAAAGCTGTCACTATAATTCTGTAGCAGCAAGGTCATCAGTATAATGCCATACGCTTCAGTGAATCCAGCAGTGTCCATAACAGGAAATCAAGCTCACACACGAAACGTGATTTCCGCACAGGACACGCTGGTCTGAAAGAGACCTGAGGTAACGCCACATGTGGAAGGTCGACTACAGAAAATCCACGGTGTGGATTTTGTTGCGGAAATCCTTGTGAAATGCCACGGGTTTGCAGATTTCATCCTCTGCATTGCAGTGAAGTGAAGTGAAATCCGCAGCAGAAATCTGCAACCACAGTCGACAAGCACCTCAGGTTACGTGTGGATTTTCTTGTAGAAAATATCTATAGCGTGTAGATGATATTTGTTAAAATACTGCGATTTTCTGCATGCAAATCCTCTGTGGAAAATCTGCAGCATCCGCACCACATGTGGACATATCCTTGGGTACCTCTCAGCTAACAGTGCCATGAGCCAGTTAGGATGAGGAATAGAGCATCTGCATACTGTAAGAGTTGTCTACCTGTTTCTTAATGCGTTTCAGAAAAGCTTTGATATAGCACAACCATACTCCACAGCGCTGTACACGGACTGTATCTCAGACACGCATTGGGGTTAATTTCTCGGAGCCCCTCAGTATGTATATACCTGCTAGAGATCACTGAGGAGTGTGATCCATCAATGGTTAACAATCTGCGTCGCCTGTTGGAAGGGCACAATATGTCTGCCATCTGTTGGTTTTATAGAATAGCAGAAATAGCTCACAGTCATACGTAATGTGTTCAGGCCTAGGCATGCTCCATGGCACATACCAGCAATCCGGGAGGAAAACCTGCCAATACTCAGCTAAATCTACTGACAAATAATCCTTATATTAAATGGTAGTAGCGTTCAATTACTGCTAACCCAATGGACACATGTAGGCCTACACGCCGCATGCTATACGTCATACGAGGAGTGTCCTTCATGCTCAGGGTCAAATGACATCTTATTTCAGGGACACAGCAAATGGCTCTTGTCCTTGATTCACACACCATCCCAGGACACGGACAATGTGGGAGCCTCTCACACTGGGCTGATGAATAACACTATACATAGATATCTATATATATATATATATATATATATATATATATATATCTATCTATCATCAGGCACTGCCCCATCACAGGAGCACATAATGCTGCAATGCTGCATGGAAAGGGCCATTACAAGCCTAATCGGCCCTGGCATCATGCCCTGTATGACCTTGGGCAGGGTGGCCACACACAGAGGTAGCATCATTAGCCCAGTGTAAGGTGAGTGGTCCATTACTGCTCTGCAGGGACAGCAGCTCACGTGTTCTCCACCATTGTGCTGTCATTATATGACAAAGGTCACATCAGAGAAGATGGATCAGGGGTAGACGAGATGTAGTAGGAAGTGATAAACCCAGAGCCTGCCCACCCTGTTAAAGGATCTAACAGGGGCTAAGGCCACCAGCCTGGTACTGCACCCATACTACATAACCTATCTCCATGGAAGGAGACTAATCCATGCAGACAACGCTTCCCTAGAGAGATAAGGCCGCCATGCAGCAGCCCGCTCCTGTCACACCGCGATACAACGGTCCTTCCCCGGCACACCACCACCCCACACCCGGCGCCATGTACAGCTGCCGGGCAGCCGGGGCCTCCTTTGCGGGAGCACGTCAGGACAGCGCTGCTCTGTGGCCTGTGTGACTATATACGCGTTACCGGACATTATTACCGGGCCGCGTCAGAGCCGCTCTTACCTTTGTGTGTCAGAGCCTGCTGTGCTGCGGCTTTACCGGTGACTGACAGCTAAGGAGAAGTAGGAGGAGCGGCAGGGGGCGGAGCACCAAGAAAAACCTGGGAGAGGGGTGACGTGACGTCATCGACACGCCCTCTGGAACGTGGTGCCGGCTGCTGAGTTACGCACGCTTGATGTGAATGGAACTCCCCTGACTGCTGGGAGAGTTGCGTCTAGATTGGAGTGGCTCCTGTAAGGTCTTTATTGCAGCCACTCCATTCTAGACCTCTCACTAGAGAAGTGACTAGATTGGAGTGGCTCAGGGGAGGACCTCACAGGAGCCACTCCAATATAGATGATTCACCAGTGAGATGGCTAGATTGGAGTTGTTGGAGTGAGGACCTCCCAGGAGCCACTCCAATGTAGACATTTCATTGGTGAAGTGACTAGAATGGAGTTGCTGGAAGGATCCATAGAGATTCTATTGTAGTGGCTGCATTTTTTAGCAGTAAATAGTACATTTTTAAATAGTGTAACAAAGTAAATTTGCATAGAAATGGAGCAAAATCTTTAGTTATTTTCCTATTGACACAGATGTAACAGAATATTAAAAGAGGCGTAATGACATTAATTTTAATAACGCTGTTAGGCTTCCGTTATAGTGCATTTCTGTTAATGCCTTACTGGAATAAAGAGGTATTTATGTATAAAAAATTATATTTTAATAATAAAATTAGTAGCCATCTAATAACACAAAGAGCAATAAATTATAAATCACAATAGTAATAAAAAAACAGATATCAAGGGTATATTTTTCCTCATAGGATCTTCGTGCCACAATGTGTCCACATAGAAAGTATCAAATGGCACGTATCAAACGCATATGGGATGCATATATCGTCATGCAGCAGTTGACATCATAGGTGTTTGTTCACATGTGTGGTAGTGTAAATAGTGCGCTCCTCACAAGATGTACTTGATTACATGTACGGCAGTACAAAGGGTGCACTCCTCATAAGAATTATTTTGTATCTTGTTCCCAACGGGGATATTCAAACAGGGGTACTCAAAGCTGTTTTAGTCTCTTACCCCACCATTACGGTTCGTAACAACATAAAAGGATCTGGACCCTTTAAAAGGGTCCAGACCTATTAATATTTGGGGTCCGGACCTTTTTATGTTGGCCTTGTTTTATGGACTTGTGACACCAATATCCTACATAACGGCAAGGTCGGTGCTTGGAAATCCATTTAAGATATTCACTCTCAGCTGTCTTACCCTTACAGAACAGCTGTTCCGAGCAATTCAACGTATCAGTGCTCGGAGCTGACGGAGTTGACTGCTCCGATCGAAATCACGCAATACTCGCGAATACCTGTAGACCACGTGACTCCCTGGAGACGCGCGCACTGCAAACTACAGCCACGGACTCGGGAGATCAACCGGAGTAGCATTGTTACGAACCGTAATGGTGGGGTAAGAGACTAAAACAGCTTTGAGTACCCCTGTTTGAATATCCCCGTTGGGAACAAGATACAAAATAATTCTTATGAGGAGTGCACCCTTTGTACTGCCGTACATGTAATCAAGTACATCTTGTGAGGAGCGCACTATTTACACTACCACACATGTGAACAAACACCTATGATGTCAACTGCTGCATGACGATATATGCATCCCATATGCGTTTGATATGTGCCATTTGATATTTTCTATGTGGACACATTGTGGCACGAAGATCCTATGAGGAAGAATATACCCTTGATATCTGTTTTTTTTATTTCTATTGTGATTTATAATTTGTTGCTCTTTGTGTTATTAGATGGCTACTAATTTTATTATTAAAATATCATTTTTTATACATATATACCTCTTTATTCCAGTATGGTGTGCACACCCAATTGTGTGTTTTTTGTACTTTACTCTCTTTTCTGGATTTTGGGTGATCCAGTGGATGTAGCACCCTTGATTTCCATTCTAACAGTGCGAGCCCAACCACTAGCAATTGTCATTTCTATTAATGTTGCTGGGAAAATAGCGCTATGTATTGTGCTATTATTCCGGAAAAAATAACAGAAGCGCACCATAACGGAAGCTTAGCAGCGCCATTGAAATTAATGTCATTACGCCTCTTTTAATCTTCTGTTACAATTGTCAATAGGACGGAAAATTGCAACGGAAGATTAGACGCTTGTGTGAACTAAATAATTGTCAAGTTTGCTATAACATTGGGGCACATTTATCAATGCGTAATTTGTGCCAGAAAACTGCCTAAAACACTTTGCATTACATTTATGAAGGGTATAAGACAGATTTCAGACACTTTTCCGACATGTCCGACAAAAGGGGCATGGTCTTGGTAAAAGAAAGGGTCACCAAATCTGTGCCAAAAGTTTGGCACACGTGTGCCAAAAACTGTCGGATTTTCTGATAGAAACTAAGCCAACTCAAAAGTGGTACAAACTTAGATGGATAGTCTTAAACTTCTCCAGATTTATCAACCCCTTTAATAAATCTGGAGAAGTTTAAATCTGTCCATCTAAGTTTGCACTGTCTTAATTTTAGACACTATTGATAAATCTGCCCCTTTGTATTGTGGAAGTAGTTTAAACAGAAAGAATACATTACTGCTAACAATTTAAAATTTTCTGAGCTATATAACGTGATTTCTTCTTTTATGCCTCCAGCACTAACACATAGCCTTACGTATTATATACCTCTAGTTGTTAAAAGGAGATCCTCACTGTAGCCACTCCATTCTAGCTGTCTCCTCCTGAACTGTCTAGAATGGAGTTGTTATAGTGAGGTTTATCATGTCTGGGTAATTCCTAGTTGTTATAAGGAGGTCCTCACTGTAGCCACTCCATTCTAGCTGTCTCCCTCCTGAACTGTCTAGAATTGAGTTGTTATAGTGAGGCTCATCATGTCTGGGTAATTCCTAGTTGTTAAAAGGAGGTCCTCACTGTAGCCACTCCATTCTAGCTGTCTCCTCCTGAACTGTCTAGAATGGAGTTGTTATAGTGAGGCTCATCATGTCAGGGTAAATCCTAGTTGTTATAAGGAGGTCCTCACTGTAGCCACTCCATTCTAGCTGTCTCCTCCTGAACTGTCTAGAACAGAGTTGTTATAGTGAGGTTCATCATCTCTGGGCAGATGGTAGATGCTACAGGGAGGTCCTCCATACAGCAACTCCCTTCTAGCTGGTTCACTACTGAAATGACTAGAACGGAGTTGCTGCAGGGAGGTTCATCATTTCTGGGCAGGTGGTAGTTGCTACAGGGAGGTCCTCCATACAGCAACTCCATTCTAGCTGGTTCTCTACTGAAATGACTAGAACAGAGTTGCTGCAGGGAGGTTTACCATTTCTGGGCAGGTGGTAGATGCTACAGGGAGGTCCTCCATACAGCAACTCCATTCTAGCTGGTTCTCTACTGAAATGACTAGAACAGAGTTGCTGAAGGGAGGTTCATCATTTCTGGGCAGGTGGTAGATGCTACAGGGAGGTCCTCCATACAGCAACTCCATTCTAGCTGGTTCACTACTGAAATGACTAGAACGGAGTTGCTGAAGGGAGGTTCATCATTTCTGGGCAGATGGTAGATGCTACAGGGAGGTCCTCCATACAGCAACTCCCTTCTAGCTGGTTCACTACTGAAATGACTAGAACGGAGTTGCTGCAGGGAGGTTCATCATTTCTGGGCAGGTGGTAGTTGCTACAGGGAGGTCCTCCATACAGCAACTCCATTCTAGCTGGTTCTCTACTGAAATGACTAGAACAGAGTTGCTGCAGGGAGGTTCACCATTTCTGGGCAGGTGGTAGATGCTACAGGGAGGTCCTCCATACAACAACTCCATTCTAGCTGGTTCTCTACTGAAATGACTAGAAAAGAATTGCTGCAGGGAGGTTCATCATCTCTGGGTAGGTGGTAGATGCTACAGGGAGGTCCTCCGTACAGCAACTCCATTCTAGCTGGTTCACTACTGAAATGACTAGAACAGAGTTGCTGAAGGGAGGTTCATCATCTCTGGGCAGGTGGTAGTTGTTATACAGAGGTCCACCATACAGCAACTCCTTTCTAGCTGGTTCTCTACTGAAATGACTAGAACAGAGTTGCTGAAGGGAGGTTCATCATCTCTGGGCAGGTGGTAGTTGTTATACAGAGGTCCTCCATATAGCAACTCTATTTTGGCTGATGACTATTGAACTGACTAGAATGAAGTTGCTGCAGGGAGGGTCTATATGCCGGTGCTATAAGTCCTTTCCATATGTCTCCTTTGTTAACCATCCATTCTGCAGTTGGGCCACAACTTACCGGACAGCTAGAATCAGTTACTTTGTCTTATTTTTGGAAGAGAAGTTTGGGGGTCTGTTGCTCACTTTGCCCGCCAGCCAGATACTTGTAGTGTAATGTTTTTCAATTTCTATGAATGACATCTTCGCTCCTGGAGTCTGGAGTGGTAACGCCCCGGCTCTGATGTGCTACCAGCAAAAAATCTATAGTAAATATCATTGGTTCCTCACTTATTAAATGTTTTCCATGTACACAATAGTGATCTTGAAAGAGTCTGGATAGAGGATAACTGACTAATTGGTGGAGGCTGGGAATCCACTAATCCTGAGAAAAGGGATCCTGTTCCCCCAATCTAATGGGGGAACATAACTAGCTCCCCTTTTCCTGATCCGTTGGTGTAGTAGGCCCTCCGCTCCATTCATTCTCTATGTTCCTCAACTCCAGTCCTCCACACCTAACGGTTAGGTTTTCAGGATTTCCTCTGCATTCAGCAGGTGATATAATTAGTTTCACGGCATAAGGATTTACCACAGGTATTCATTCTGTAGGATATCCTCAAATCATGACTGGCAGGTGGGCCCTGAGGAGCGGAGTTGGGGAACACTGTTGTACTCGACTATCTCTAGCTGTCAAACAAAATGAATGGATTCCTGCCTGACCTGCAGCTCCACACTTTCACAAGTGCATGGTAGTAGTACTGGCTTAGTTGCCCATAGAAACCAGATTCCACCTTTCATTTTGCAAAGGAGCTGTCAAAAATGAAAGATTGAATCTGATTGGTTGCCATAGGCAACTAAGCTAGTTCTACTTAATACCAGTTTGATAAATGACCCTATACATGATTACTTACCTGTCAGATCCCTCTCCAGTTTATTACAGTTAATGGGGCTGGCAGGCATTCCGGTAGCATCCGGCAGTGCTGGATCCGGTGAACTCCGGCAGGCTGTTCTCTGCTGGAACCGCCTGTCTGAATCTGTGCCGCAGATATGAAAGCAACCAAATTCCAACTTTATTGGTATAATAAAATGAAAAAAAAAATGCAAATCTTTCTCATCTCTGTTTTATTAAAACATATAACCACAAACCACACAAGACAGATAAAAATATGTTTAAATATAAAACTTAACAAGCATCGGTCAACATGATCTCCATGCTAAAGCATTCATACTGCCTTGTAGAAGTGATCATGGTGGATTAAAGTAGTTATCCAGGAATTTATATTGATGACCTGTCCTCTGGCTTGGTCATTAATCCCTTCAAGACACAGCCAGTTGTCACCTTAAGGACCAAGCTACATTTTTCAGATCTGACATGTGTCACTTTATGTGGTAATAACTTTGGAACGCTTTTAATTATCCAAGGGATTCTGAGATTGTTTTCTCGTGACACATTGTACTGTACTTCATGTTAGTGGTAAATTAGAGTCAATATGTTTCACCTTAATAACAAAAATTCCCAAATTTACATAAAATTTGGAAAAATTCATAATTTTTTAAATTTGAATGTCTCTGCTTTTAAAGCAGATTGATACCTCATTAAATAGTTGTTACTGTACATTTCCCAGATGTCTACTTCATGTTGGCAAAATTTTATAAACATCATTTTAATTTTTTAGGACGTTGGAAGATTTAGAATTTTATTTTTCTATTTTCTATTGTCTTGTGTAGGGGCTCATTTTTTGTGAAAAGAGTTGAAGTTTTTATAGGTAGCATTTTCGGGTACATATAATTTTTTTGATCACTCAATATTACACTTTATGTGACCAATCACTTTAAGTGACCAAAAAATTGGTTTGGGCAGATTATTTATTTATTTTTTTAATGAAATTCACCTTAGGGGTTAGGTCATGTGATATTTTTATAGAGCAGGTTTTTACAGACGCGGCGATACCTAATATGTTTAGTGTGTGAGAATTTATAATTTTTACTTTTAAAAAAAAACTTTTACTTTGTTACATTTGTCCCACTGTGGGACAAATGTAACAAAGTAAAAGTGTTTTTTTTTAATAAAAATTATAAATTCTCACACACTAAACATAATAGGTATTGCCGCCTCTGTAAAAACCTGCTCTATAAAAATACACAGTAAGATGCTGAGAGGTTGCCTAGGAGACCCAGCCTGCATGTTGTTTCCCCTAGGCTTTTGTACATGGCAGCTCAGATGCCCGTGTCAGGCGTCAGAGTTGCCATGGCAACCATCGGCCCCCTGCCAGCACAGCGCTGGGGGGGCGATGGAGTCAGAGGGAGCTCCCTCCCTCTGCAGACCCCACACATGCTGCGGTCAGCGCTGACCACGGCCTGTGTAGGGTTAATTCGCCGGCATCATAGCAATGCCGGGGGATGCAACAAGGGCCTGGCTATTGACAACAGGAGCTGCACCCGCCCGATCCAATCACGTACATGCACGTGAGGACGCGGCAAGGAGCCGCATTCCCTCACATACGTATACGTGAAAATGCTGGAAGTGGTTAATATGTGATCAGTGGGGGTCTGACAACCAGGACTCTGCCAATCAGCTGTCAGGCCGGTGGTCAGTTAGCGCCACAGCCTCTTCCTAGGCCAGTGACATTCAAATCAGTGGGGCTAAGCTGCAATACCCAGCACAGCCACTGTACGATGTACGGTTGAAGTGGTACTCCACAGGGATAGGCCTGCCTCCCAGTTAGGCCAGCCTCTGAGAACCTCACTTGCAAAATTAAAGATTTTGCTACAACCACACATGAGATTGCAGTAACATAGGGCTGATTTAATTCACCTCGATTAACCTACTAGACAGTATGTAAGGTAAAGGAACCTGTCAGCAAGATATTGGACTATGACGTGCAGTAATACATGAGTAGTACTGCAGATAAGGATTCTAGATCACCAGTTTCTTTATAGTGCTCCCCATTACACCACTGAGCGCTCAGATCTGCCCTGAAATAAACACCCTAGACTGTCATACTGTGCTAATCGAGAGGACTCCTGTTAGGGATAGTGCGGCGGTCTGGACTCTGTATTTCAGTCCAGCTCTGATCGCTGACAGGAACTGAGGGTAGAAGGAAAATAACGATCTGGACTCCTTATCTGCAGGACTCCTCATATATTACTGCAGATAATAGTCCAAGACCGTGGTGACAGATTCCTTTTAGGGGGAGGCGCTCTTGGAAGAGGGACGGTTTTAATTATGTTAGGTAACGCTACATTGCATTGCCATGGGTTACATACAGTAAAATTAGGTGACATTCCTTTTAATAGGGTTGATCCTGCCGATAACTGAAGGCACGTTTTAAAATAAATTAGTGGCATTGAAAATAATATTACTACCACAGCAGGAGGGGGCGCTGCTAGTCTTATAATACTGGGGGGGGGGGCAATACTAGAATTATAATCCTGGAGGTGGGGGGCACAATGGTGGCATTATAATACAGGAGGGGAAGCTGGGGCTGCTGTTCAGTGAATACACATGTCAGGCTCTCATCAGATTCACTTCTCCGCGCTCTTGGTCAGCGGGGGGCGCTGTAACAATGCTTCATAGTGTTCATAGGCTGGGGAAAAAAAAGATAAAATCAGAAAAAGTCACAAACATCTGAAACCTCTCAGATGATCACAATAAATATCCATTTAAAAGACAAAAAAAAAGTGCCAACACAAGGAGACATTATATACTGTATGGGGGCCACAAGGAGACATTATATACTGTATGGGGGCCACAAGGAGACATTATATACTGTATGGGGGCCACAAGGAGACATTATATACTGTATGGGGGCAGCCACAAGGAGACATTATATACTGTATGGGGGGCCACAAGGAGACGTTATACTGTATGGGGACCACAAGGAGACATTATATACTGTATGGGGACAGCCACAAGGAGATATTATATACTGTATGGGGGCAGCCACAATGAGACATTATATACTGTATGGGGGCCACAAGGAGATATTATACTGTATGGGGGCCACAAGGAGACATTATATACTGTATGGGGGCAGCCACAAGGAGACATTATATACTATATGGGGGCAGCCACAAGGAGACATTATATACTGTATGGGGGCAGCCACAAGGAGACGTTATATACTGTATGGGGGCCACAAGAAGACGTTATAGTGTATGGAGCAGCCCCCTGTAGTATAATGCCCCCATATATAATGCACTCCCCTTGTACTATAATACCTATATATAATTCTCTCCCCCTGTAGTATAATGCCCCATATATAATGCTCTCCCCCTGTAGTATAATGCCCCCATATATAATGTTCTTTTCTTGTAGTATAAGGCCCCAATATATAATTCTCTCCCCCGTAGTATAAGGCCCACCCATATATTATTCTCCCCCTGTAGTATAATGCCCCATATATAATGCTCTCACCCTGTAGTATAATGCCCCCAAAGATAATGTTCTCCCCCGTAGTATAATGCCACATAGATAATGCTCTCCCCGTAGTATAATGCCCTATATATAATGCTCTCCCCCTGTAGTATAATGCCCCCAAAGATAATGTTCTCCTCCATAGTATAATGCCCCCCATAGATAATGCTCTCCTCCTGTAGTATAATGTCCCCCATAGAAAATGCTCTCCCCCCTGCAGTATAATGCCCCCAAAGATAATGCTCTCCCCGTAGTATAATGCCCCCCATATATAATGCTCTCCCCCTGTAGTATAATGCCCCACATAGATAATGCTCTCTCCTGTAGTATAATGCCCCATAGATAATGCTCTCCCCCTGTAGTATAATGCCCCGCATAGATAATGCTCTCTCCGTAGTATAATGCCCCATAGATAATGCTCTCCCCCTGTAGTATAATGCCCCCATAGATAATGCTCTCCCCGTAGTATAATGCCCCCCATAGATAATGCTCTCCCCGTAGTATAATGCCCCCGCTAGATAATGCTCTCCCCCTGTAGTATAATGCCCCCATAGATAATGCTCTCCCCCTGTAGTATAATGCCCCCATAGATAATGCTCCCCCGATAGTGTTATGTATAGATATATTTAAAAAAAAACAAACATTATACTCACCTGTATACATCTGCAATGCAGGTAGTCAAAATGACAACACCTAAACCTACTGTGCCAGGTCACAGACGGAGTAATACCGGAGGCACATGACTGTATTGTGGCGCTGCCCATGACCTGGTGCCCAGGCCTGCAGCACCTCCAAAATACAGTTCCATGTAAATACATAACTCTCCTGCCTTAAGCCCTTCCAGCATAAAGCCCCATGTAAATACATCACTCCTCCTGCCTTCAGCAGCTGCAGGATACAGTCCTATGTAAATACATCACTCCCTCTGCCTTCAGCAGCTCCAGCATACAGTCCCATGTAAATACATCACTCCCCCTGCTTTGAGCCCCTCCAGCATACAGTCCCATGTAAATAATATCACCCCCCTTTCTTAAGACCCCTCTAAAGTGCAGTCCCATGTAAATAGCACTGCCCCTCTCCCTCCAACATGCAGTCCCATGTAAACAGCATTGCCCCTCTCCCTCCAGCATACAGTCCCATGTATATAGCATTGCCACTCTCCCTCCAACATACAGTCCCATTTAAATACCATTGCCCCTCTCCCCCCAGCATGCAGTCCAATGTAAACAGCATTGCCCATCTCCCTCCAGCAAACAGTCCCATGTAAATAGCATTGGCCCCTGTCCCTCCAACATGCAGTCCCATGTACATCGCATTGCCCCTCTCCCTCCAGCATGCAGTTCCATGTGTATAGCATTGCCCCTCTCCCTCCAGCATACAGTTCCATGTGTATAGCATTGCCCCTGTCCCTCCAGCATGCAGTCCCATGTACATCGCATTGCCCCGTCCCTCCAGCAAGCAGTCCCATGTACATTGCATTGCCCCTGTACCTTCAGCATGCAGTCCCATGTATATAGCATTGCCCTTGTCTCTCCAGCATGCAGTCCCATGTAAATAGCATTGCCCCTCTCCTCCAGCATGCAGTCCCATGTATATATCATTGCCCCTGTCCCTGGAGCATGCAGTCCCATGTAAATAGCATTGCCCTCTCCCTCCAGCATGCAGTCCGATGTATATAGCATTCCCCTGTCCCTCGAGCATGCAGTCCCATGTAAATAGCATTGCCTGTCCCTCCAGCATGCAGACCCATGTATAGCATTGCCCTCTCCCTCCAGCATGCATTTCCATGTATATGCATTGCCCCTGTCCTCCAGCATGCAGTCCATGTATAAGCATTGCCCTCTCCCTCAGCATGCAGTCCCATGTAAATAGCAATTGCCCCTGTCCCGGCATTCCCATGTATATAGCATTGCCCCTAGTCTCTGTAAAGCATTGCCCCTCTCCCTCAGCATGCAGTCCCATATATATATATAGCATGCCCCTTCCTCAGCATCAGTCCCATGTACATCGCATTGCCCCTGTCCTCCAGCATGCAGTCCATGTATAAGCATTGCCCCTGTCCCTCCAGCATGCAGTCCCATGTATATAGCATTGCCCCTGTCCTCTCAGCATGCAGTCCATGTATATAGCTTTGCCCTCTCCCTCCAACATACAGTTCCATGTAAATAGCATTACCCCTCTCCTCCAGCATGCATATATGCAGTCCCATGTACATCGCATTGCCCCTGTCCCTCCAGCATGCAGTCCCATGTATATAGCATTGCCCCCTCTCCTCCACATGCATCCCATATATATAGCATTGCCCCTCTCCTCTCAGAATGCAGTCCCGTATATAGCTTTGCCCCTCCTCGCATGCAGTCCATGTATATAGCATTGCCCCTGTCCCTCGAGCATGCAGCCCCATGTAATACATTGCCCTGGTCCTCCAGCATGCAGTCCATGTAATAGCATTGCCCCTCTCCCTCGAGCATGCAGTCCAGGTAATAGCATTGCCCCACTCTCCACATACAGTCCCATATAAATAGCATTGCATCCCTCAGCATGCAGTCCCAGGTATATAGATTGCCCTCTCCCTCAACATACAGTCCATATAATAGCTTGCCCTCTCCCTCCACATGCAGTCCCATGTATATACCATTGCCTGTCCCTCCAGCATGCAGTCCATGTATATAGCATTGCCCTCTGCTCCAGCATGCAGTCCAATGTATATAGCATTGCCCCTCTCCCTCCAGCATACAGTCCATGTGTATAGCATTGCCCTGTCCATCGAGCATGCAGTCCCATGTACATGCATTGCCCGTCCCTCCAGCATGCAGTCCCATCGCATTGCCACTGTCCCTCAGCATCAGTCCCATGTATAAGCATTGCCCCTGTCCCTCCAGCATGCAGTCCCATGTATAATAGCATTGCCCCTCTCCCTCCAGCATGCAGTCCCATGTATATAGCATTGCCCCTCTCCCTCCAGCATGCAGTCTCATGTAATAGCATTGCCCCTGTCCCTCCAGCATGCAGTCCATATATATAGCATTGCCCTCTCCCTCCAGATAAGTCCCATGTAAATAGCATTGTCCCTGTCCTCCAGCATGCGTCCCATTATATAGCATTGCCCTGACACCCAGCATGGTCCATTTAAATCGCATTGCCCCTCTCCTCCAGCATGCAGTCCATGTACATCGCATTGCCCCCTCCCTCCAGCATGCAGTCCATGGCATAGCATTGCCCTCCCTCACATGCATCCCATGTACATGGCGTGCCCCTCTCCCTACAGCATGCAGCCCATGTAGATCTCATGCCCCTCTCCCTCCAGCATGGAGTCCTGTAAATTGCATTGCCCCTCTCCCCCAGCATGCTCCCATTAAATAGCATGCCCCTCCCTCAGAATCAGTCCCATGTACATCGCATTGCCCCTCTCTCTCCAGATGCAGTTCCATTAAATCGATTGCCCTCTCCATCCATCATGCAGTTCCATGTATATAGCATTGCCCATGTCCTCCAGCAAGCATTCCAATGTACATCGATTGCCCCTCTCCCTCGTGCATGCAGTCCATGTAAATAGCATTCCTCTCCACCAGCATGCAGTCCCATGTACTCTCCTTCTCCTCCAGCATGCAGTCCCATGTAATCGCATGCCCCTCTCCATCCAGCATCAGTCCCATGTTATCGCATTGCCCCTCTCCTCCCATCACTGCAGTCCCATGCATTCGCATTGCCCCTTCCACCAAGCCATGCAGTCCCATGTATATAGCATTGCCCTTCCCTCCAGCTGCAGTCATACATTGCCCTCTCCAGCATTCCCATGTATATAGCATTGCCCCTCTCCCTCCAGCATGCAGTTCCATGTATATAGCATTGCCCCTGTCCCTCCCATGCAGTCCCATGTATATAGCATTGCCCCTCTCCCCCAGCATCCATGTATATAGCATGCCCTCTCCCTCCAGCATGCAGTCCAATGTATATAGCATTGCCCCTTCTCCCAGCATGCAGTCCCATGTATATAGCATTGCCCTCTCCCTCCAGCATGCAGTCCCATGTATATAGCATTCCCTGTCCCTCCAGCATGCAGTCCCATGTACATAGCCATGCAGCCCCTCTCCCTCCAGCATGAGTCCATGTATATGCATTGCCCCTCTCCCTC
>ONZH01015829.1:0-78328 GCA_900303285.1 Rhinella marina
CTGGCTACAGGTCTTTTGGCACTGCTGCCCTGTGCCACCTTTTTTTTAAAGCTCAAAGTCTGGCTGGAACTGGACCCCTTTTGCTTATCCATTCCAGACATTTTTCAATTCACTCTGTGGCCCTGCAGCTGGTCTTTGTCCCTGTATCTCACTGTCTCTCCCTATCTCTCCCTGTCTCTCTCTCGCTGCTTGATTAAATACTAGCCCTGAACTGGCCCTGCCATTGCCCTGCAGTATCCCTGATATGTGTAATATGGATTCCCAGAGCTATTATATCAAATTTTCACAAAACAGGTCTCAGAACTTCACACTTAGTGCTTCTGCTCGTCTCAGCAGTTGCAGCAGATGCGTCACTGGCTCACCGAGCCTGAGCCAATCAGAGCAAGCCCTGCCCACTAGGTCAGGTGACCGCTTTCTTCCCGGGCTTTTGCGCACGATAAACAAACTAACAGTAAAAGTTCGCATGAATTGAATTTGCACGCAACAGCGTATACGGTAACTTATACGCAGCAATAGCGTATAATTTATAGGACAAACTACGTAGCGAATGCGTATAAAGCCGAAGCGAATCACCTAATATTCGGATTCGCTTTGCAGCTAAAAATTCCCAAGATTCGATACGAACCAACGAATCGACGAATCGATTCGCTCTATCTGTGACATGTATTCTGTACTGACTGAGCCTTTTGTAGTACTTACTGGACACCCATACAGCGTGGTCTTCCCATGGTCCAGGGGAAAACTGCTCCCTGTCGGTTGGAGCTACCAAAGATAAAACATACATTTAGCTCATATTTTGAAGACAGAAGGTCCACCCATTACACTTTTTTTTTAACCTACCTTCTACCTCTGGTAGCTGGGCTGGTGGTGTTGGAGGGGCAGGTGGGGTCCTCTCTCGCTGGGGTGGAGGACGGTGAGAGCGGCTCCTCTGTGGTGCAGCAGCTGTCAAAAATCATGAAATAATGGCCTACGGCTACTTCTACACTAGCGGCAGCCCGGATCCGGTGGGTGAAGGGTCCCTCCCTCCATTACCTCCATTACTACAATTCACTGTAATGGGGGTGGGCCGCAGCACGTTAACCCCTGCTGAGAGGCAGCTGGATCGAAAATACAACAGTATCATGCCATATCTCTTCGCGGATCTCATTAAGCCACTCTGGGCATTTGAATTTCAGATCGGACCATTTCCGCTGGATCTGGCCCGGGGTCCACACGGTGTGGAAACGATGGCGCAGGCTTTGGATCACCTGCTGGATCACCTCCTTCTTATGCTGGTTTGGATGGCGGTGTGTGCCATCGTAATCCTCTCTGTCCATCAGCCGGATAAGGAAATTCAGCTCTTCAGAGCTAAATATTGAGGATCGCCTGGATGCCATTTTCGAATATTCGCTCTGCCTCTGAGGAGTGCACACCGTGGCCTCTCATCGCGCGTGCCTGCGTATTATGTAATCGCGTAGACAATAGTACGCTGAGGATTCGTACACTATTTGTACGCTCATGCGTACGTCTTCTAAGAAGTTGCGTACATTTTTTAAATGAACGTTCGTTATTAGTGCGCGAATGTTCGCTAATAGCACATAATAACGTATATTTTGTACGCAAATACAACTAATCTATTAGTCGAATATACGAATCTTAGGAAAAGTTCGGCGAATGTTCGGCGAATAATTTTTTGAATGATTCGCTCATTTCTAATAGGTAATAATACAGAAGTCAAAATACACCTTTGGAAGGCAAATTTCACAGCTGGTCTTAAGACCTCTTCACAGACCACTGCTATATGTACCATTAGGACATCCTGAGTATAGTTTTTTTCATATATCTGATTATGAATTACAACCTGCTTTGCTCTCCTTGCTTTGTAAAACCAGAAACATCACTACAAAAATCAGAAACATCACTACGAGGTTACCATTACATCATATAAAGATGTAAAGCATCTAATCAATTCTGAGATGAATTTTCATGGTCAAATCATAGTTTTTGCAACGATTGCTAATAGCACAGTCTCTGAATTAAAAGGTTTTCTGGGATATCCTCAGGATAGATCATCAATATCAGATCAGAGGGGGTACGACACCCGACACCCCGCAGATCAGCTGGTTGAAGAGAAGGCTGCGCTCCATGCAAGCACACCCTTCCCTTCATTGTTTAGGTGAGCAATTGCAATTACAAGCCATCTCATTCACTTCAATGGGATGGCTGATTCCCAACAATGAAGCATGGGGGTGGAAACAGCATACTTTGGGGGTGCTTTTCTGCAAATGGGACAGGATGACTGAACAATATTGAAGGGAGGATGTATGGGGCCATGTTTTGAGAGATTTTGGCCAACAACCTCCTTCCCTCATGAAGAGCATCAAAAATGGGTCGTGGCTGGGTCTTCTAGCATGACAATGACTAGAGATGAGTGAATTTTTCAAAAATTCGATTCGGTTGGTTCGCTGAATTTTCCGAAAAGATTTGGTTTGATCCGAATAAATTTGTGGCGAATCGCGTTAAAAAACGGCTACTTCCGGGCTACAGAGAGCCTGTATAGTGGTGTAGAACACTGTGCCTTGCAGTAAGGGCTCGTTCACATAACCGTTCAGCCCTTCCGTTCTCCTGCTCAGTTATAGGACCAGGAGAACGGAAAGGACGGATTCGGGACATAATTGAGCTGAACGGAGCCAACAGACCCCATAGACTATAATGGGGTCCGTTATGTTTCCGCTCAGAGGAAGATTTTTGAAGCGGAGACAAAAGTCCTGCATGCACAACTTTTGTCTCTGCTCCAAAAAAAAGCCATCCCTGCCTTGTACTTTCACATGGCAGAGAAAGTGGGCCGCTCCCTGGAATTTTCGCTGTGCAGCAAGTTTCACGCCTTGTTGGACACCTGGAGCAGATCTTATGGGCAGGGACAGTAAATGTCTTTCATTGCTCACTGGGTCAATGTTTGCACACAGGCAGCACCACGACAATGAGGACAGGTCCTTTGGTTCCCCCACAATTGTGACAACCTTGTTCCCACCCCAGGCACTTATCCACCTCCTCCACCTCCTCCATGGATGAGCTCCTTTCCCCTCCAGTAGCAGTGCACAGTGTCGTTCCCAATTCCCATGCTTCCTATCATATGTGTCAAGTGAAGCATTGCCACGCCGTGCTGGAGCTAATCGGCCTGGGCAAGAGTAGTCACACAAACAAGCAGCAAATATCCCCACTGGTTGTCACACTGCTGATCAGTGGTGTCCGTTTGAGCCATTGCAATCGTATTGCATGCAGTACTAGTGTATATACCAATTTTCAGGGAAATTGGAGCAACTTTGGTTTGGTCTTAATAGATTTGAGTCTGAACCGAACTTTTTCAAAAATTCTGCAAACCTGAACCGAACTGAATCTCAACTGGATCACTCATCTCTAACCCACATGGGGGAAACAGAAGTAAGGCACCTTGAGTTGGCTGATGGACAGATTTTGGACCAACATGTTACAATTGTTGGGAACGGTTTTAGGAATTGAGGGGGAGGAGGGGGTGCTTGTGCATCTCTTTTGGTTATTTTTTAATTTTTTTTTGTCAGCCATTATTGAGATCCTGCAAATGATGTCTGTACAGGGCAGCGGCTAGCTAGTTTTTCATGTTTTGTGTTTGTATAACTATAAAACTAAATAATTAAACTGATTCTCCCTAAAACATTATCTAAATATCACTAACACTAAACAATTATAATACACATATAAATATGAGATCTAATTATCAGGAAAGTAATTTTCAATCAAACACAGTTACCAGCATTGCCCTGGAAGACCAGAAGGTGAACATCGAGCAAAGAGGACCAATTAGAAAATTCTTGGTGAACTAACATTTTATTTGACCTTTTATACAACATATTTTTAATCACTTTGTGATAATTAGAGATGGGCGAACTTGCCCGTCCGAGCTTGGTGCTTGTTCGAGCATTAGGGTATTCGCATATGCTCGCTACTCGGACGAGCATATCGCGATCCTCGAGGAAATGGCAACTTCCTCTTCCTGCATGTTAGCCGCCTTTTTTCAGCCAATCAACATGCAGGAGAGTCTTTGGTACCTCCTAGCATCACGTGGGGGCCCCTACAAGTCGATAGCAGGGATTGGCTGGCCAGATCAGATGACCTGGGAATATAAGAATCTGGTCCCGCGCTGCTCGCGTCATACGCCGTCTGCATGAGATTAGGGATAGAGCTGCTGTCTGTCAGGGAGGGTGTTAGGGCCTGAATTTAGTTGTTGGTTAGGCAGGAATCACCCACAAAGAACCCAACAGCCCTTCTAAGGGCTACAAGCACCTTTTTTTATTGGTCTCCTCCTGGCTGCTGGCTGGGACTTGTAGTGCAGCTACCGCCATCTTGGCTGCACACTGTTAGGGCGTGAAATTAGAATCTGGTTAGGCAGGAATCATCCACAAAGAACCCAACGCTCCTTCTAAGGGCTACAACAACATTTTTTTTTGTCCTCCTCTCGGCTGCTGGCTGGGACTTGTAGTGCAGCTACCGCCATCTTGGCTACACACTGTGCACTGGTGGCAGAAAGGGGACAGCACATGGTCCACACAGACCCCAATGAAATTGCCCAAAGTCCTCTCAGTACTCATTTTTGCTGCTGCTGTACCTTGGCTTGCTGGGATCTGTAGTGCAGTCTAGGGAATACGTTTTTTCACTCAATTATATAAACTACAGTCCAGTGAACAATTGTGAGGTGTGTGATACAGTAGCCACAGTCTAGAGAATAATTTTTTTCACTCAATTATATAAACTACTAGCTGAAGGACCTGGCTTCGCCCGGGTATATTTAATTTATTTCTTTTACTGTTTGTATGTGTGTGTCGTTAAAAGATATCGAGAGTGCCCTCTACAGTGCCTGCCCATTTAACAGTGACCTCTACAGCGGCCCGCCCCTTTAACAGTGACCTCTACAGCAGCCCGCCCCTTTAACAGTGACCTCTACCGCAGCTCGCCCCTTTAACAGTGACCTCTACAGCTGCCCGCCCCTTAAACAGTGACCTCTACAGCAGCCCGCCTCTTTAACAGTGACCTCTACAGCAGCCCGCCCCTTTAACAGTGACCTCTACAGCAGCCTGCCCCTTTAACAGTGACCTCTACAGCTGCCCACCCCTTTAACAGTGACCACTACAGAAGCCCGCCCCTTTAACTGTGACCTCCACAGCAGCTAGAGAGGCCACTGTCTTCACCCCAGAAAGCCAGACCTCACCGGCCATTCCCCCAAATGTGAAACAGCGCCCCCAGTTCCCATGAAGACACAGCACTAAACATGAGGCCATGCCCCCCCTGGCTCTGTGAAGACATGGAGGAGAAACTGTCTGAGTGTGAGCTACTGAAATGGTGGACATCACTGTGTCTGTCCAGGCACTGCGTCGGACGGAGAACAGGTAGCCAGAAAACTGGACTGTCCAGCCTAAAGCCGGACATCTGGCCACCCTAACATCAGCCTGCCCCTAGGGTGGCCAGAGGTCTTGTTTTAGGCTGGACGGTCTGGCTTTCAGACTCCCTGTCCTCAGTCATGGGCAGGGCCTGGATGACACAGCAGCAGCACTCTCAGTAGCAGCACTGTGCAGTCTGAGCAATGAGCTGCAGGGAGAAAGTCACCCTTCCCCCACCCCTGCAGCTGACAGAAGGTGATTTTTTACCAATATTTTTAATCCCGGTCAAATGCAGCATGGAAGGGGCGTGGCCTGACTGAGTCAGGGGTGTGACTTAGTGGGATCTGGGGGTGGTGCTTTTAAGTCCTTCTTTTGACAGTGGCCGGAATTACAGGTTGATGCCTGATTTAGGAGGAAGGTGGGTAGCAGTGGAAGAAAACATCTTTTATTACTACTGAACAGTAAATATGTAAAATTTACATTATATGAGGTAATGATTGATGATGAGTTAGTCTAAAACATAAGTTATAGTTATGGTAACTGGGAATACCCATTTACCATTGTCATCCACAGTGCTCTGCCTCTTTAATGCAGACCTAAAGCAGTGAACTGGCTAGGTTGTCATAGAAACCTGATGTGTGCCTGTGAGCTTCTATTGGCTGATAAGGGTCATGTGACCAGGCTACTATTGGCTAATGCATTTTTTGGGAATATCTCAGGAACGGTACGTCCTGGAGAGTTGAAAACTGTTCTAAAACCTTCCCGGACACCTGATGTACATGCGTGCCAAATTTTATTATTGCAGCTGCAGCGGTGCGGATTCCTTTAGCGGACATACACACACACACACATACACTCAGCTTTATATATTAGATAGTCCAGTGAACAATTGTGAGGTGTGCTGTACATCAGCGTCAGTCTATAAAATACGTTTTTTTCACTCAATTATATAAACTATAGTCCAGTGAACAATTGTGAGGTGTGTGATACACTAGCCGCAGTATAGAGAATATTTTTTTTCACTCAATTATAAAAACTACAGTCCAGTGAACAATTGTGAGGTGTGCGATACACTAGCCGCAGTCTAGAGAATACGTTTTTATTCTCAGTTATATAAACTACAGTCCAGTGCAAAATTGAGTGGTTTGCGGTGCAATAGCTGGAGTCTAAAGACTACATTTTTTTGCCTCAGATAGTAATTCTACTGTCTACTGAATACGGTTTTGGCCTCAGATATTAACTCGACAGTTTGGTGAATATACAAAATGTTGAACCCAAGGGCTAAAGTTCGAGGACGAGGGCGTGGGCGCGGGCGTGGGCGTTCAAGTAGTGTAGGGGGCAGAGGCCGTGGTCCTGGGCAGGGTGACACTGAACATGCTGATGAGGGAGCAGTGGAACGCCGCAGAGTTTCTCTCCCTAGCTTCATCTCGCAACTTACTGGGTCACGTGGTACACCACTATTGAAACCAGAACAGTGCGAACAGGTGATGACGTGGATAGCGGACAATGCATCCAGTAATTTATCCACCACCCAGTCTTCCACGCAGTCCACCCACGCTAGCCAAGGGAGTAGACCTCTGTCTCCTCCAGCTCAACCTCCTTCCCCCTAGCCTGCCCCCCCCCCCCAACGGAAAGTATGGATTCAGATCAGGCATACTCACAGGAACTCTTTTCAGGACCCTACCCAGAGACACAAACCACTGCTCAAGAGCAACCTGAGAAGTTGCTCTGTCCCGATGCCCAAAATTTAGAACTTTCGCAGTCTGTGGGTGATGAGAGTGTGGAATTAGTGCAAGTAGTGCGTGAAGAGGTGTCGGATGATGATGATGATGATGAGACACGGTTGTCAGACAGTGACGTTGTTGTCAGGGCAGTAAGCCCGAGGGGGAGCAGAGTGAGGAATCGGAGGAAGAGCTGGTGGATGATGAGGTGACTGACCCGAGGTGGGTTGGTAATCCAACTCAAGACAGTGCTTCTGAGGGGGAGGCAAGTGCAGCACCAGAACAGGTTGGAAGAGGCAGTGGGGTGGCCAGAGGGAGAAGCAGGGCCAGAGCAGGTAGATCAGCAACTGTTTCACAGAGTCAAGTTCCCGTGCCGAGGCCTAAATGTTCGCAAGTCTGGAGGTTTTTTAAAGAAACTGAGGATGACCGACGGACTGTTGTGTGCAACCTGTGTCACACCAAAATCAGCAGGGGAGCCACCACTACCAGCCTAACCAGTACCAGCATGCGCAGGCATATGAGTGCTAAACACCCGACTCAGTGGAACCAAGGCCGTTCACCTCCTGCGGGTCACACCACTGCCCCTTCTCCTGTGTCACGTGCAGGCTCGGCGAGTCCACCCCCCGCCCAGGACCCCGGACGAGCGCCTCCCGCCCTACAACCACCCATTCACCTGCACGATCCTTCACAACCTCCACCAATGTGTCCCAGCACAGCGTTCAGCTGTCTTTGCAGCAGACATTTGAGCGCAAGCGCAAATACAATTCCACCCACCCACATGCCCAAGCCCTAAACGTCCACATCTCCAAATTGTTGAGCCTGGAGATGCTGCCCTATAGACTGGTAGAGACTGAGGCTTTCCGCAACCTGTGGCTGTCCCTCGGTACTTGGTCCCCAGCCGCCACTATTTTTCCCGATGTGCCGTCCCAGCCCTACACCAGCACGTTTCTCAGAACAACATCCGTGCCCTGACCAACGCGGTTAGTGATGAGGTCCACCTAACCACGGACACGTGGACAAGTGCTGCCGTGCAGGGACACTATATCTCCCTGACGGCACATTGGGTTAACTTGGTAGAGGCTGGGATCGAGTCTGACCCTGGGGCCACTCATGTAATGCCCACACCAAGGATTGCGGGGCCTACCTCGGTCACGGTTTCTCAGACTTATTATGCCTCTTCCTCCAACCCCACCTCCTCCTCCTCTTCGCACAGAAACGCTGAGCCAACAGGCAATGTTTCTGAGGGCCAACTGGCGCTCTATACAAACAATGTTTACGGAGGGCCACCTACAGGCCCTCTCTCCAATAAATTTTTTAGTAGCGTCAAATACAGACACTCAAAAAACAATTTTACATGAGGGAGTGTCTCCCCGTCTGCCATCATGTTTGGTCAGGCTGTCCATAGGTACACCACCTCTGTCGTCCACAGAAGCGGCCACTATGAGGAAGGAAACGGCAAGAACATCCCCTTTTCAATTGAGAACAAGTGGAGACTTGTAGGAGGATGACACTTTTCTTCGACAGTGGATTCATCTTCCTCTTTTTCATTGCCATACAACAGTTGGTGAAAAAGTAATTGGCAATGATGAAGAAAATGTAACGGTGCAGTGGACCGTCTGTGAAGCAAACCTATATATTCCCACCATGCCAGCCAGTGGCGTAGCTATAGGGGAAGCAGGGGAAGCGACTGCTTCGGGGCCCAAGCTTAGCAGGGGCCCGGGAGCAGTAGCAGGGATGTGGCAAATCAGCAGGGTAATATTTCTATTTCTCTCTGTTTCCAGGGGTGGGGAGGGATCGTAACGCTGCGCATTGAAACAAGAGGATGGGGAGAGAGGGATTCTCCTACCTCTCCTCTGCGCTGCTGCACTGTGTAATCTGATTGGTGGAGGAGCAGTGAGAGGAAGCTGCTGCTCCACCAATCTTTAATACTTCAGTCACAAACAGGGTTAGCTCCCAGACTTCCAGAAGCACCATGTGGACCCTGCATGTGACCCTCTGCACTCCTGCCTGCCTGTCAGGCTGCCTCTCTTACCTGCCCCTCCACCTCCCTTGTAGTGCCAGCTGACCTCCTGCTCTGGCTGTAACAGACATCCAGGAAGCAAAAGCAACCCAGAGCAGTGCTATCTCAGCCATCTGAGCATTGCTGCAGCCTGCCAGCCAGCCAATACAGCAGACCTTCAGACTCACTGCCAGCCTGACCAACAGTGGTAAGTTTGTGCCCCCTGCCCTGTACTGCACCCCCTATGCTGCATTCTGCCCTGCCCTGTGTCCCCTATGCTGCACTATGTGTGCCCCCTTCCCTGTACTGTACCCCCGATGCTGTATTCTGCCCCCTGCCCTGTACTGTACCCCCATGCTGCACTATGTGTGCCCCCTGCCCTGTACTGTGTCCCCTATGCTGTATTCTACCCCCTGCCCTGTACTGTGTCCCCTATGCTGCACTATGTGTGCCCCCAGCCCTGTACTGTACCCCCTATGCTGCATTGTGCCCTCTATGCTGTATTATGCGTGCCCCCTGCCCCCGTGCTGTATTTTGCCCCCTGCCCTGTACTGTGCCCCCCATGCTACACAGTGTGTGCCTCCTGCCCTGTACTGTACCCCCTATAATGCACTGTGCCCCCTATGCTGCACTGTGTGTGCCCCCTGCCTTGTACTGTGCCCCCTATGCTGCACTGTGTGTGCCCCCTGCACTGCACTGTGTGTGCCCCCTGCCTTGTACTGTGTCCCCTATGCTGCACTATGTGTGCACCCTGCCCTGTACTCCCTGTGCTGTATTGTGCCCTCTATGCTGCCCTGTACCCCATGCTGTATTTTTCCCCCTGCCCTGTACTGTGCCCCCATGCCACACAGTGTGTGCCTCCTATCCTGTACTGTACTCCTTGCCCTGTACTGTGCCCCGTATGCTGCCATGTGCCCCATATGCTGTACTGTGAGTGTCCCCCCCACAGCCTGTACTGTGTGCCCCTGCACTGAACTGTACCCCCTATGCTGTATCTTGCCCCCTGCTTTGTACTGTGCCCCCCATGCTGCACAGTGTGTGCCTCCTATCCTGTACTGTACTCCTTGCCCTGTACTGTGCCCTGTATGCTGCCATGTGCCCCATATGCTGTACTGTGCGTCCCCCCCACGGCCTGTACTGTGTGCCCCTGCACTGTACTGTACCCCCAATGCTGTATTTTGCCCCCTGCTCTGTACTGTGCCCCCAATTCTGCATTGTGTGCCCCCTGACCTGTACTGTACCCCCGTGCTGTATTTTTCCCCCTGCCCAGTACAGTGTCCCCCATGCTACACAGTGTGTGCCTCCTGCCCTGTACTGTACGCCCTATAATGCACTGTGCCCGCTATGCTGTCCTGTGCCCCTGCCTTGTACTGTGCCCCCCATGCTGCACTGTGTGTGCCCCCTGCCCTGTGAACTCTCCCTTACATATGCACATATAGGATGCCTGGATAGTCATGAAGGGGGGGCACCATTCAAAATTTTGCTGTGGGGCCCAGTCAGTTCTAGCTATGCCCCTGATGCCAGCCATGGGTTGTACATAAACTAATAACAGGAAAAACAAAAAAAAATATTTTACAGGAGGGTCAACTACAGACACTCCAAATGTTTGGGAGACTCACCTACAGACATTTGACTGCAATCTCAGTCTGACCAAGGCATTGGTGGTGTCACTGCCATGCTGTGTCAGGCTAAATTTTTGGGTGCTTCACCTGCCACCTGAGTCTAACTTGGTCACTATGGGTTCACCGCCATGCTGTGTCAGGCTATATTTTTGGGTGGTTCACCTGCTACCTCAATCTAACTTGTTGGTGTCACTACGCTGTCACCATGCTGTGTCAGGCTTATGCCTGCGTCGTGGGGCGGGGGATAGCACAGCAGTGCCAGCATGAGCAGTGGTGTCACCTGCAGGCGGTGATGGACCTTCGTTGCACCTAGTTGGGTGCTTTCCTAACACGTGATGGGCATGTGCCTCGCCTTTCTTGGTTTGGGTGAGCACAATTGCCTTGAGGGTCACCACCAGGCTGTTGCCCGAGAATTTGGGGTAATGGAGGGATTAGGCAGCCTCAGAGGCATCCATGCATGCTGCCCCTGCTGTTTCCTGTCCATTTCAGTTGTGTTTCCATCATTTTCTGAGGTTTCCAGGTTTTCACCCAGCCTTCCCTAGGCAGAGCCCCGGTCCCCTGCAAAAAATGCTCGAGTCTCCCATTGACTTCAATGGGGTTCGTTATTCGAAATGAGCACCCGAGCATCGGGAAAAATTCGATTTGAATAACGAGCACCCGAGCATTTTACTGCTCGCTCATCTCTAGTGATAATCCATCATCTATCTAGTCTTATACCAAATCAAAGGAAATTTACTCTACCTTAAAAAGCCATAGTAAATGTCATGCCACTTTGGAGGAATTGGAGGAATGATTGCAGTCATTATTCTGTAACAATAATCTTCATTGACAATTCTTTGTTAGAGATAGGTAAGGTCTGAAGTCAGTGACACAGAAGTTATGAGCTGAGATGGGGAAACAGAGCTGTCATTGTATGTCAGCACACATGGACCAGTATATAGCAGCTACAGTCGTATGGGAAAGAAATGAGGTTTGGGCTGAAGGTCACATGTTAATCCAGGTGAACCTCATAGAAAGGTACCAAATGAAGATCAGATACAAGACTAGTTGGTCAAGAGAGGTCAGTAATGGTACATCAGACAAGGCAGTTGATCATCACAAGTCAAAATCAAGATTAAGCCAAGAATATTCCAGAAGACATAGCAAAGAAGCTTGTATTTAAATTATCATACATTCCTCCAAGATATATCACCCATGACCTATTGATCACATCACTGGTTTGATTATACCCTTAGAATACATTATACAAATACTTGTATATTATAAGAATAATTTAGGCAAAATAAATTTAAAAAGCCTAGATTTCAACAAACCACTGTGATAACAACTCTTTCCCCTTCCCTTACAGCAGATATTCTGACAGATTTCCTCCAGAATGCTGATCTCTTTTTTGCTTTCATGGTATTAAATTTGTAATAATGTACTGACATTTCATGCTGAATATCTGACTTTTTCAAGCATGGAAAATCACTACCATGCTTAGTGTATGCTATATCACTAGATATTGCCAGTCAGAAGGTTATCTCTTCATCCTGGACAATTTATTACTTTGATTTTACATATTGTGCAGTTGTGAGATAAGTCAAGACCATATCCCAAGCACTTGAGAGTGTTGTCATTTCTCGAGTAATAAAAAAAAATCTTCATACAATTATAATAAAGTGTTTTACACACAAATTTGGCTTCATATGTCTTCAAGAATAATATTCGGCCTTGCAAATACTATATTATTCAGACTATATGACGCACCGGACTAGACACACCTAGGATTTGGAGGAGGAAAATTAGAAAATTAAATATTTTCCATCAGACCTCAAAGCAGATCCATAAATCACACACCCAATATTCATTAGACCTCAAATCAGACTCTTATCAGACCCCCAATTCTTATCAGGCACCCAATCCTCATCAGACCACAGATCAGACCTCAAAGGCAGACCCCCAAGCTCTATCAGCCTCAGATCAGAGCCCCCCAGCCCCCATCAGACTCAGATCAGACCCCCAATAAGCCTCAGATCAGACCCTCACCAGACCCCATAAGGCTCAGATGGGCAAAATGAAAGCTGTGCTATAATTGTTGCATGCGCAACAAAAAGTATGTCTTCTACAAAAAGCAAATATAGGGAGATGAGAGACAGAGTGAAAAGCAGTGCCTCAGCAGCTACAGTTACATTAGTGTACATCATTGTTTGCTATGGGAAACAAACAATTGTGGAGAGATTACTACTGTGAATCCGAAAAGGAACTTATTTTCTGACATCACACAGGGAGAGGCAGATTGAGAAGTGCTGTAGTAAAATGAAAGTTGGGATGTTATTGGTTGCTGTGGGCAAAAATGAAAGATGCACTGTGATTGGTTGCTATGGGCAACAGTTTCTCTTTTAGACAGCATACATAGGGAGATGGGAGGGAGACTGAAACGCAGGGATGACGAGAGGCAGTGAGAAGCAATGCCTCAGCAGTTGTAGTTACATTAGTGTATACATTTTAATCCAAAACCCTGTCAGATTAACTTGACAAACCCTAGCATTTTAAGTTGGATCATGAATAGTATAAGTATACATAGTGAGGAGTGTATATAGCACCACAAAAAAAAATCATATCCTAATTCACGCAAACTCTGCTTATAGTTCTTTACAATCTGATGTGGGATAATGAAATAGCTAAAAATGTCTGTGTCTTCACAAAGGATGAGGCAGCACTCCAAATGTAGTAAATGGGTAAGGACCCAAAGGATGAGGCAGCACTCCAAATGTGGTAAATGGGTGAGGACCCGTTTATTCCAAAGGCAATGTTTCAGCCCAGCACAATGAGGTCTTTGTCAAGCAATGTAATAGTGACAAGTGCAGGTATACAGTGCCTTGCGAAGGTATTCGGCACCCTGGAACTTTTCAACCTTTTGCCACATTTCAGGCTTCAAACAAAAAAGATATAACATTTTAAATTTTTGGGTTACAATTGTTTTGGGTTACAATTGTGAAGTGGAACGAAATTTATTGGATCATTGAAACTTTTTTGTAATAATAAAACTGAAAAGTGGGGAGTGCAAAATTATTTGACCCCCTTGCATTAATACTTGTCACCTTTTGCTGCGATTACAGCTACAAGTCGCTTGGGGTATGTCTCTATCAGTTTTGCACATCTAGAGACTGAAATTCTTGCCCATTCTTCCTTGCAAAACAGCTCGAGCTCTTTGAGGTTGGATGGAGAGCGTTTGTGAACAGCAGTTTTCAGCTCTTTCCACATATTCTCAATTGGATTCAGGTCTGGACTTTGACTTGGACATTCTAAGACCTGGATACATTTATTTTTGAACCATTCCATTGTAGATTTTGCTTTATGTTTGGGATCATTGTTTTGTTGGAAGATAAATCTCCGTCCTAGTCTCAGGTCTTTTGCAGACTCCAACAGGTTTTCATCCAGAATGGTCCTGCATTTGGCTCCATCCATCTTCCAATTTTAACCATCTTCCCTGTCCCTGCTGATGAAAAGCAGGCCCAAACCATGATGCTGCCACCACCATGTTTGACAGTGGGGATGGTGTGTTCAGGGTGATGAGCTGTGTTGCTTTTACTCCAAACATATCGTTTCCAAAAAGTTTGATTTTGGTTTCATCTGACCAGAGCACCTTCTTCCACATGTTTGGTGTGTCTCCCAGGTGGCTTGTGGCAAACAAGACTTTTTATGGATATCTTTGAGAAATGGCTTTCTTCTTGCCACTGTTCCATAAAGGCCAGATTTGTGAAGTGTTCCACTAATTCTTGTCCTATGGACAGACTCTCCCACCTCAGCTGTAGATCTCTGCAGTTCATCCAGAGTGATCATGGGCCTCTTGGCTGCATCTCTGATCAGTCTTCTCCTTGTTTGAGATGAAAGTTTAGAGGGACGGCCGGGTCTTGGTAGATTTGCAGTGGTCTGATACTCCTTTCATTTCAATATGATCGCTTGCTCAGTGCTCCTTGGGATGTTTAACGCTTGGGAAATCTTTTGGTATCCAAATCCGGCTTTAAACTTCTCCACAACAGTATCATGGACCTGCCTGGTGTGCTCCTTGGTCTTCATGATGCTCTCTGTGCTTTAAACAGAAACCTGAGACTATCACAGAGCAGGTGCATTTATACAGAGACTTGATTACACACAGGTGGATTCCATTTATCTTCATCAGTCATTTGGGACAACATTGGATCATTCAGAGATCCTTAATGAACTTCTGGAGTGAGTTTTCTGAACTGAAAGTAAATGGGCCAAATAGTTTTGCACACCCAACTTTTTAGTTTTATTATTACAAAAAAAGTTTAAATGATCCAATAAATTTCGTTCCACTTCACAATTGTGACCCACTTGTTGTTGATTCTTCACCAAAAATTTAAAATGTTATATCTTTTTGTTTGAAGCCTGAAATGTGGCAAAAGGTTAAAAAGTTCCAGGGGGCCGAATACTTTCGCAAGGCACTGTATATACCCATTACATCAGGGCTGGCCAACCTGAGGCTCTCCAGCTGTTGTAAAACTACAACTCCCACCATGCCCTGCTGTAGGATGATAGCTGTAGGCAGACTGGGCATGCTGGGAGTTGTAGTTTTGCAACAGCTGGAGAGCCGCAGGTTGGCCAGCCCTGCATTACATGATTAGTGGTTCCTCCCATAATTGATAATGACCTCCACATGCTTGTTCACAACAATAAACAGTGTAAAAATCAAACCATAACAAACCAAACATGCAAAATAATTCATATGAGCCAATCATCAATAATACAGTGATTGGGTAGATACAATGAGAATTTATAATTGATAATTTCATCCTTAATCATACAGAACTATGATATAAAAATAAAGTGACTAGTGCAGAGTGGGTTAAAATATCATCAAAATGCAGACTCCGCTGTATACAATTATTAATTAACTATAGACAGAATTAATCCAGCTCACCATTGGTGGTTCCAGTGGTACATGTATTATTCAGCGCACAGGCGCAGGGTCATGACGACATTGGTGCTCCTTCCCAGTCATCACAGCGCGCCTCCTCACAACACCCTGCATCACAGGAGCGTGATGAAGAGAGGCGCACTGATCGCATCACAAGGGAGGAGGATCGAGTCTGCCCAGGCTGAGGAAACAAGGAGGAGTGGCTATAAGCGTTGCTAAGGCAATCGTGTATACATACACAAAGAACTTGTAGTAAGTGCGTCCAGGGCGTCAGTGGGGGTATGTCTACAAAAAAAAACGCTGCATAGAGCGATAGTAGTAACACTTAAAGGTTACTTAAAGAATACTTATGGCAGCAAAATGGGCTTTTAATCATCCTCATATCGAGGCGACGGTTAATCACCCTTTCATGCTAAAGGGTCACCAGACATTGTCCACATCAGGTGGCCCCATTATTGTCACCATGTAAAAAAGCATAGGAATCCAACAGAGAGTGAGACAAAGAGGATGATATCATCCTAGTTTGAAGTGCCAATCAAGGCGGTGCAGTGGGGGACAGGACTCAAGGTCAATGAGCCCCTCGCCACCCACCTTTATGTCACCCAGAGAAAAAGGCAACATCAGTGTGCAAGACTGCACCAATGATTGTTACAAAGCATAATGTCACCTCTTGTGAAGCATAAATTAATAAATAGACAGTACTTAAAGGTTAAATAAAGATAATGCAGACTGTATCTCCAACGCTGACGCTCCGACACGCACCAGGCGAAAATGCTTGATGACAAATAAAATTATAGGGTAAATAACCAGAACCACTTGGGTGACACTGGACCAGATAAACAAAGGATATCCAATCTACAGGAAAGGGAAGAGAGATACAAAATTAATATTGTCGAAATATAAAATAGACACTATTACATTTTCTTATACCAGAATCAATTTGGAGGGACCCATCTCAGCCTAGTCATACCCTGTCTATATGTCATATAATTCTCATTTGAACTCAGTGTTAAGTCCTTTTGGTTTCAGTGTTTGTAAATGGTCAATCCACTGTAACTCAAGCCGTTTGAGGAACAATTCCCTGTTACCACCTCTCTTTAAGGGAGGGATATGAATCTGATCAATTATTCTGTCCAACATCTGCAAAACGCTTAGAGACTGGGAGGTCTTTTCTTTTCTGATAGATCGTGTACCTGGGTTGATTAAGATGCGTTTTTAGGTCCCATGTGGTCACCCCTACATAGAGGAGACCACAGGGGCACTGTAGTAAATAGATTACGCAAGTACTATCACATGTAAGATAGTTGCGGATCTCGTGCTTAGTCCCCAAAACGGATGAATAAATGTATCCCCTTTCAGTATATAGGAGCAATTTACACAGCTCAAACATGAAAAACATCCAGTCCTCTTAGAGCCTATATGTGATTGCTTAAATCCTTTGCTAGGAAGGTCCGCTCTGACTTACCTGTCTCATAGATTCATAGAACGTCTAAATGACATTAAGGTGGGAACAGTGAGTTCTCTAACATGACGGAAATAGAATTGACCAGTGTTTTCTGATAAATTGACTAATCAGATGACTGTTCTCTGAGTAGGTCGAAATAAAGGGAACTCTTGGTGTTACAGTCCTCTGGATAGTCCGTCCAACCCCAGTGGTCAGTATGTTGAAATGTCTCTGTATTAATTTATTGGGGTAACCCTTTTGTCTAATATTGTCTGAAAAGCCTTTAGCTCCATTTCTGAGCCCTTCCAAATAACAAAGATGCCATCTATGTATCTCCACCACCCCAGCTCATGGCTGAAGTGGTGGGACACATACACGAACCTAGTCTCTAAATCCGACATGTAGATATTAGCATAAGTAGGCACTATGTTCAAACCCATTGCGGTTCCCCATAACTGAAGGTAATATTCATCCTTAAACGCAAAATAATTGTATCTGAGTACAATGTCAAGAAGATCAATGATACAGTCCCTACACTGATCAGTATATTTAGTAGAGGTAAGACATCTCCAAATTGCCGCCACACCTCTGTCATGATTGATAGAGGTGCAGAGGATAACAACATCGAATGAAGCCAGTATGGTACTAGAGCACACTTCTGCAATTTTGTCAAGGAAATCATCTGTATCATGAACAAATGATCTAGAATTAACAGCAAATTGTCGCAAAGCTTTGTCAAGAAAAATCACAATACTGTATTTGAAAAGACAGATCCTCTACCAGAGATTATCGGTCTACCTGGTAGATTCTTGAGAGACTTGTGTATCTTCGGTAAAATATATATTAAAGGTGTAGTTGGATATAAAATCAAAAGAAAGGCATACAAAGTCTCGTCAATAATTCCAGCTAATTTAGCACTAAGAGTATTAGTAATGACTCTAAGAACATTGAATTTGGGATCATGACTAAGGTGTCTATAGACATCTGAATCGCTCAATTGTCTATAGATCTCAGTAGTGTACCATGTAATGTCCATAACAACAACAGTACCCTCCTTATCAGCAGGATTGATAATTAAGTCACTGTTGTTGCACAGATCCTCAATGACCTTAACCTCAGTACTTTTCATAATCGGATGTCTAAAGTTCTTATCGCCTAAAGTACATTTCAAAGCTTCAATGTCATATCTGACCACATTAACAAACATATCAACTGCTGAGCAACTAAGCTGTGGAGTGAAGTCACTCTTGGCATAAAGACCTACATCGCTCACTCATTTTTGGAGAGGGGTTCAACACATTACGTCCAGACTGGACCTGCGAAACAGCCATTGAAGGTCAAGTTCCAACTAGAACCAGTCAGTCACTTTACAGTGCAAAATGAGAGTCCTTTACATAACAAATCAGTTTGTGCTTCAGTAAGTTCTATGGAGGAAATATTTACCATGGCTGTTTTCTGTGCGTCGTCCGATTTTTCAGGGATCGCTGATCCCGTGGTTTTCCTCCCTCTGTGTTGTCTCTTTCCCCCTCGTCTGGTCCTTTGGGTTCTGAAGTAAGGCCTAAAAAAGAATCCAATGATTGAGATCCTTGTGTAGGCTGTGGCTCTTTCGATGATGCTGATCTTGGATGTGTTTCTGTAGACACTTTCCTGGTTGCAGCATTCCCATGATCTTTGGTACTTTTGGTCCTGCCACGTATATATATTACCACTTCTGTGGTGTCTGTGGAGAGAAAATCCCTTTTTTACTGTTGACCTATCCTTTGGATAGGGGGGGGCTAACACTCGGGCCCCCTGCTGATCAGCTGTTTGAGTAGGCAGTGGCGCTCCTGTGAGCACCATGGCCTTCTCTATGCTTTCCCTAGGCCAGTGACAACCTATCCATTGATCACGTGGCCTAGGAACAGCTCAGCCCCATTCAAGTGAAGGGGCTGAGCTGCAATACCAAGCACAGCACTGTACATTGTATAGCGTCTGTGCTTGGGTATTGAAGCTCAGCCCCGAGAATCTGCAAGAAGGCAGCAGCACTCACAAGAGCTATGGTGCCTTCTTTAAACAGCTGATGGTCAGAGGTCCTGGGTGTCGGACTGTTTTGCTGATAAGAGAAAGACTTTAGGTTTGGATACTCTTTAAAAATCAGCTCTCCTAATGCACAATGATATCAACGCTTCAACTGGAGTCCTGACTACATTTAGAATGAAGGTACAGTACATACATAATCTGACAGCGACATCAGCTGGGAAGCTCTTTCAGCGAAAGCAGTCAGTCTCAATCGGAAAAAAACAGATTAGGACCCTACATGAGGCTCCCCCCATAGGATGAGCTTCTAACTTCTTTCCTGAAGGGTTACAGCTTTATACAGATTAAAACAAAAGCATCATTCCCTAGTGGAGCGTAGCAAGCACATGCACTCCATAATTGTGTATGTGTTGTTCATCTGCTCTCACCCAGCCGCCAGTTCCCAGGTCTGCAGCGAGTCAGAATCCCAAAACAACCTTGAGAAAATATGTAGACAAAGTCTTACTCCCCTGCACATGCATTCACAGGTCTTAAAATGAAGTTTAAATGAACAGATACAAAATGGAATTCAAATGATCAGAAACTACATCTTCACACTTTATGGACCCCCACTGATCAGATACTGATGACCTATCCTGAGGATAGGTCATCAGTAAAAAAAAAAAATCTTGGAGTCTTGGAATTTGTATTTAGTGTTTTTATAAAAAGTCATGAATTTCAAGTGTTTTTCATTGTGTTTTATAAGCATTTTGGTGACATATTTTTAGAGCATTTAACATTCTGGTATTTTTCAAATCCCATAGAGAAGCCTATGGGCAAAATGCCAAAAAATAGCAAACTGAAAGCATGATGCATTTGAAAAAATGGCACAAACCCCCCAAATTTTCCCAAAAATGGCAAAAACAAAAATGCCTTATATCTGGACTTTTTATATAATTTCCAGTTAATAGTCACACTGTAATGCAATATCTGCCTGTAGCATTTTGACTAAAAGAACACAGTAAAAACATGTATTAAAACACTGCAAAAATGCTACAAATAATAGCATAAGGCTAAATTCATACAGATATTTGTTACTTTTTTATGTTTTTGGGCTCCAAAACAGTGACAACTTAAAGGGATTCTGTCACCAGGTTTTGGCCTATAAAGTTATTCACACTACCGGATAGGGCTCATTACTAGTCAAACTAGTTGACTATATATATATTTCAAGGATATCTTTTCTACGAATACCCTGTCATTGGTGCAAAAATTGGATCTGATTGCTCAAATATCTACCTGTTTTTCGGATCTAAGTCACTTCCATCCTCCCCCCCTTACTCCTTCCCCTCTTTACCTATATTTCCCCTCCCCCCTTATAATTTATTGTCGTTATACAATTATTTGTTATAAACAATTCTGTACACTTCACATGAATAGAGCTGTAAGCTTAAGAGACCATTTGGCCTCAACCCGCACTGTAACTTGGTAATGTGTATATTCAATTTATTGAGTGCGTCTAATGTCTATGTTATGCTTTTGCATCTGTTCATACGTTATTCATATGTATGGAATATTTCCTTTCCTTATAATGAATAAAAAGAATTTAAAAAAGAAAAAAAAAAAAGAAACTGTCAGTTCACCAAGAAGGATTTGTTCCTGTTAAGTTGTCCACTGATAACAGTCCCATATAAGTATACAAATATGACTTGGTAGAATGTTTATAAAACTTTCCACACTTGAAAAAACTTTTTCACCCATTACTTCTTAGGTGGAGATTCCTCCATCCAAGCCACACTTCTAATGTAGCAAAATTTCTCCAAAAAGTGTTCAAAGGGTGTTAAAATGATCCCCTATCCACAGGATAGTGGAAAACTATTAGATCAGTGGGAGTAATACCACTGGGGCCCTCACCGATCACAAGCATGGGGACCCAATACCCCTTGTAGCCCCCCAAAATGATTGGTATGTTAGGTAAAACATGTCCACTGACACTCCTCCTCTTCTATTCATCTCTATGGGAGTTCCAAAGACTTCCCAGTACAGTGCTCAGATGAATGGAGCAATGATTCATTTTGAGGGGCTCTCAGAGATAAATGGTCCCCGTTTTGGTGATTGATGGACCTAGGATCTAGTGGTAGGACCCCACTGAGCTATTAGTTATTCCTTATCCTGTGGATAGGGGATAACCTTTAACAACCAGAATACCTTTATAATGGTGAGGACAAGGAAAATAAAAAAGTTATATAGAGGTGCCGGCCTCTACATAACTTCGGCATAGCCACCGCCAGTCTAAATGTAAGCAAGCTGCACTTGAACACCCAAGATCCTACCAGACCTTTAACTTGGTTTGAAAACTTTCTTTCCTAGGAACTTACACCTCGCAAGGTAACATCTACTGCCTATAAATACCTTTGGCAGCCACCACCTGACGATATGCAACCCTTTATATGGGCATGGGAAACTGACCTTGAAAGGAAATTCACATCCGGGGAACAACAGAAACAGGCCTCAAGATGTGTGAGAGTAGAAGAAGGTGGGCATACGATTTTAACCAGATGGCTCCCTTATTATTCCTTATTGGACATCTATTGTGCAACACATTAACGCTATCACTGGCTAACACTTCCATTGCAGCCAGAGCTTTGTCTACTCCATCTGCTCCCAAAACACTTAAACACACCATAACACTGGTAAATGCATCTTCTAGAGGCTAGCAGAATACTTATTCCTACTTACTTGAAGTTGGATTCTCTCCCAACTGTTACACAGTGGATAAAGTCAATTGTGTGTGGCGTCTGGAAGAACTCGCTGAATGGGACTCTAAGAATCACACATTTTTCATGACAGTTTGGTTCCCTTGGGCATGCTTTAGAGGTTCTGATATGCCGTAGCAGATATATTCTATATTTCTATAGACCTCACACTTCTCTGATATGTATTTAATGATTCCACTGGGTTGCCTCTTGTTACATTTTACAGAATGTCGTATATGAATGGACATAGCATTGTCAACTTATATATCTACCTGCATTTTCTCACTATACATTGCACATCCCCCTTTTGAAACATTACTTTCTACTATTGAAAGTTAATCCTCACAATACCAAACCCCCCTCCCCCTCATCCCTCCATCCTTCCATTATACCAAGAGTTACTATGCTACTCAGTGCATGAGAGCTACTGAAACAATGTAGAACAACAAGTTATGCTGTTTCCCTAACACATAAAGAGCATAGCTTGTTGTGCTATGCTGTTTCAGTAGCTCTTATGCACGGCATTGAGAACTACTGAAACGGCAGGGCTCCAGAGTGCCCTTCTGTTTCCTGGCATGGAGATGGTTGGGACTGTGTCTCATCTCATGTTAGTAACGGCGAAATGGGACAACTGCTTTAAGGCTAAAATTAAATATGTCACTAAAGGATTAAAAATGGAATTGTGCGCCAACAAGATTTACTTTAAAAAATCTACAATAAAAATAAGTGACAATTTTGTGATGTTTTTTTCCCATTTTAATGTGACTGTTTAAGGAGGTTAAGCCTCTGTTAGATGCCAGAGAGGAAATGGTAAATAAATGTGCATTACTAAAAATAAGATGCTATAGAACTAATGAGACTGAAGCTTGGGGGTCTGATCTAAGGTCTGAGGAGGAATGGGTTTATGATGGGGGTCTGGTCTGAGGAGGAATAAGGGTCTGATTCAGAGGTTTGAATGAGTTTGGGGGTCTGATGGTGTTCTGATCTGAGGTCTGATGAGATTAATGGTCGGAATGTGGTCTGATACAGAGGTCTGATGGAGCTTGTGGCTGTGATGGAGGTCTGATCTGAGGTCTGATGGAACTCAGGGGTGTAATGGGGGTCTGATCTGAAGTCTGAGCAGGAATGGGTGTCTGTTTTGAGATCTGAGGATGAACAGGGGTCTGATGGAGGTCTGATACAAAGGTCTGATTGAGCTTGAGGGTCTGATGGGGGTCTGATGGGGTTTGGGGGTCTGATCTAAGGTCTGACAAAAAAAAAGTTTTTTCTTATGTTCCTCCTCAATATCCTAGGTGAGTCTTATGGTTTGTGTGTCTTTTAGAGCACAAAATATGTAATAAGTAAATTTGGTGACACTGATATAAGGATATTAGAATTGTGAAAGCAATACACTATACTCATATACCATACCAAATTACTCATTTCAGTTATCATATAATCATAAAAAAATAGTTTTTAACACACTGTTTTATGGAGATACCTTCTGGTTATAACACATAGAAAAGTACAATTTGCTGAATAACTATAATGATTTATACACTCAAGGCCACATTAAATAGTGAGAATGATGTACTTAGCAGTATGGCTTGAAGTGCTGCTATTATTGCACTGCAGTATGAATGAAGCTGAAAGAATTATAGGCAAAAAAAAATAATAAATTGATGGGCAACCTGAAAAGTCATCCTCTCTCCTGTTGAGAGCTTCATTTCTGTTGCACTTTCATCAAGTCCTTAAGGATTTCAATTTTAACATCAAAAGCAGCTGCTTTTCTTGTTCTTGATATTGCATCACAGAAGACAGTTTTATAGCGTGTGTTTGATTGATATAATTAATTTCTGGAAGAGGTAGTAGAGGTTAAATCTGCTTGAGAGATGGCATCTGTCCAATGAGAAGTTTCTTTAATAAAAGAAAGATAAGAAATAAAAGTGATGGCATTTATAATGCTGCCGCCAAAGAAACTAATATAGAAAAGCACAAAGCAATCTCTGAACTATGTTATCTATGTTTTGGCTAAGTTCTATACAGTACATCAACAGATTTGAAAGATAAATATAGTATTTTTGATGCATTTGAGTTGATTAATGTGCATATTGTGCTCTTCATTCGTTTCTGCAGATTCATGCCATACAATTACATTGCTTATTATTCTTATTTAGTATCAGATTTTATCTTGTGTTTTTACTTTTTTCCAGAAAATACAGTATGTTTGCTCAACAATTAAAACTGCTGTCTCAGGCTACTTTCACATTAGCAGCAGGGGTGTCCAGCAGGCTGTTCCGGCGGCCAGATCCGTGCCAGATCCGTGTTGCGGCTAGAGCAAGTCTGCGGCCGGAACTACGCTCCGTCCCTATTCACTACAATGGGAGTGGGTCGCAAATATGCCGAGAGGCGGCCGGACTAAAACTACGACATGTTGTAATTTTAGTTCAGCCTCCTCTCGGCATGTCTGCTGTGCTGCGGCTGGAACTCCGGCCCGCCCCCATTGTAATGGATGGGAATGGAGCGTAGTTCTTGGCACAGACTTGCAATAGCGGGAGCACGAATCCAGCAGGCTGTTCACCCTCCTGAACAGCCTGCCAGACACCCCTGCCGCTAATGTGAAAGTAGCCTCACTTCAATAAATGGTATTTAACATGTAGACAGAGTTAATACAAGGCACTTACTATTGTATCACTGTATTGTGATTGCCCATATTGCCTCCTTTGCTCGCTTTATTAAAGGGGTTATCCCATCTTGGACAATGGGGGCATATCGCTAGGATATGCCCCCATTGTCTTATAGGTGCGGGTCCCACCACTGGGACCCACACCTATATCGAGAACGAAGCGGGGATGCTCCCAGGCCTGGAAGAACCCGGGTTTCTGGGGGTCCGACCACCACCAGGCGCAGCCCCCCCCCCCCCGCTGCGCTCATAGAAATGAATGGGAGCGCACCGCGCAAGCGTGGCCCGGCTCCCATTCATTTCTATTGAGCCGACGGAAATAGTCGGCTATTTTCGGCGGCCCCATAGAAATGAATGGAGGGTGGCTTGGCACGCCATTATTTTCAGATACTACTATGTTCTAGATAAATAACATTTTGCCTGCCTTTAAATCTCTTCCAGCAGACAGGAATAATTTCGCCATTTTCACTTCTTGGTCATCATCTTGCTATGTTCAGACTCCTAGTTAGGAAGCTCAGTGTTATATTACTGGTGAAAAACGTCTGAAACACAATGGCCTCTGAGCAGAACAGAGGGAACATCCACAGTCTGAAGAACAGTTCTGAAGATGGACTCAATAAAGAAGTAAAGTAGAGAAGAGCTAACCTTTTTTTATTTGGTTTGTTTCAGGTTCGCTGAATTTTTCAAAAAGTTTGGCTCAGACTAGATTCAATTCTACCTAAATCAACATTCTTCCTATTGCCCTGGAAATTGGTAGATAAGTCCCACTAGTCTCATAGGACTAAAAAGTTTTAGTAAATAATGTTATCTCTTTTTGTTAATGTTTTTACAAATTTTTGAATTTTTTCTCCCCTCCCTAAGCTCCTGAAAGCAGTTACAGCAATAGTAAATAATTTCAGAGTGACATTGTCATACATAGCTATAGGTAAAAACATCATTAATGGAATTACAATTCCATCATTAATGGAATTACAATTCCTCATAGATTGTAAGCTCTTGCGAGCAGGGTCCTCATTCCTCTTGTTGTAATTATTGACTTGTCTGTTGCTATGTTATTCATAAATGTTTATACATGAACCCCTGAACTGTAAAGCGCTGTGGAATATGTTGACGCTATATAAATAAAGATTATTATTAATTGCCTCTGTATTCCTGAGTGATATAAGACTGCCACACACTAATTCCTATGGAGCCCCTACCTGTGGCAGGGCTCTCTATATGAACATTTATTAAGACCAGCGTTTTAAATGCTGGTCTTAATAACACCTGTGCTGGCAGTGGATCCACCAAAGTTATGTAGGGATGTCAGCCTGTACATAACTTCGGCACATCCACCTCCAGTCTAAATCTAAGCCAGCTTCCTTGCCGGTGTATATTTAGAGCATTTTCTATGCCTAAAATAGGCGTAGAAATTGATAAATCAGATAGGCCTGCTGGCCCCTTCATTCCCCCCCCTCCCCCTTTTTTTAGACTTGGCATGAGCGGGGAAAAGTTGCAGATTTCAGCCCATATAACCTTTGTGTCACACTATGTGATATATATACTGCGGAAAACTGATGTACACTCACCGGCCACTTTATTAGGTACACCATGCTAGTAACGGGTGGGACCCCCTTTTGCCTTCAGAACTGCCTCAATTCTTCGTGGCATAGATTCAACAAGGTGCTGGAAGCATTCCTCAGAGATTTTGGTCCATATTGACATGATGGCATCACACAGTTGCCGCAGATTTGTCGGCTGCACATCCATGATGCGAATCTCCCGTTCCACCACATCCCAAAGATGCTCTATTGGATTGAGATCTGGTGACTGTGGAGGCCATTTGAGTACAGTGAACTCATTGTCATGTTCAAGAAACCAGTCTGAGATGATTCCAGCTTTATGACATGGCGCATTATCCTGCTGAAAGTAGCCATCAGATGTTGGGTACATTGTGGTCATAAAGGGATGGACATGGTCAGCAACAATACTCAGGTAGGCTGTGGCATTGCAACGATGCTCAATTGGTACCAAGGGGCCCAAAGAGTGCCAAGAAAATATTCCCCACACCATGACACCACCACCACCAGCTTGAACCGTTGATACAAGGCAGGATGGATCCATGCTTTCATGTTGTTGACGCCAAATTCTGACCCTACCATCCGAATGTCGCAGCAGAAATCGAGACTCATCAGACCAGGCAACGTTTTTCCAATCTTCTACTGTCCAATTTCGATGAGCTTGTGCAAATTGTAGCCTCAGTTTCCTGTTCTTAGCTGAAAGGAGTGGCACCCGGTGTGGTCTTCTGCTGCTGTAGCCCATCTGCCTCAAAGTTCGACGAACTGTGCGTTCAGAGATGCTCTTCTGCCTACCTTGGTTGTAACGGGTGGCAATTTGAGTCACTGTTGCCTTTCTATCAGCTCGAACCAGTCTGCCCATTCTCCTCTGACCTCTGGCATCAACAAGGCATTTCCGCCCACAGAACTGCCGCTCACTGGATGTTTTTTTCTTTTTCGGACCATTCTCTGTAAACCCTAGAGATGGTTGTGCGTGAAAATCCCAGTAGATCAGCAGTTTCTGAAATACTCAGACCAGCCCTTCTGGCACCAACAACCATGCCACGTTCAAAGGCACTCAAATCACCTTTCTTCCCCATACTGATGCTCGGTTTGAACTGCAGGAGATTGTCTTGACCATGTCTACATGCCTAAATGCACTGAGTTGCCGCCATGTGATTGGCTGATTAGAAATTAAGTGTTAACGAGCAGTTGGACAGGTGTACCTAATAAAGTGGCCGGTGAGTGTATATCAGTTAGTAAAATGACACCTTTTGTGTGTTTCTCATAGACGTCAATGCATTAGGGTCTATGAGAAAAGCAATCTAATGATAGCTTGTTATAGTTCCCTATGTAAAAAAAGAAAAAAATTTTTTAAAATACACTGTGTGCAGAATTATTAGGCAAGTTGTATTTGAGAGGATTCTTTTTATTATTGAACAACAACTATGTTCTCAATCAACCCAAAAGACTCATAAATACCAAAGCTTAATATTTTTGGAAGTTGGAGTGGGTTTTTTTTTTAGATTTGGCTATCTTAGGAGGATATCTGTTTGTGCAGGTAACTATTACTGTGTAGAATTATAAGGCAACTTAATAAAAACCAAATATATACCCATTTCACTTGTTTATTTTCACCAGGTAAACCAATATAACAACACAAAATTTTGAAATAAACATTTCTGACATTCAAAAACAAAAACAAAAAAAAATCAGTGACCAATATAGCCACCTTTCTTTACGATGACACTCAAAAGCCTTCCATCCATAGATTCTGTCAGTTGCTTGATCTGTTTACGATTAACATTGCGTTCATCAGCCACCACAGCCTCCCAGACACTGTTCCGAGAGGTGTACTGTTTTCCCTCCCTGTAGATCTCACATTTTATGAGGGATCACAGGTTCTAAATGGGGGCAGTAGTGAAAATAAAATATAACTTTTAATGAATAATAATAATAATAATAATAAAAGACGTGTGGAAGAACCACCATACAGTAATGATCTCATAAAGAACTGTTTTAAACTAAAAAACCAAACCAATGCAGCCTAGTGAGGTAAGTATATGGATAGATCCTACCAGTAACCAGGCAATTGCATTTGAAGTCACGTTTGGAGTAATCAGGTGCTGGATTCAGGATGGACCATGGTGTCATCAGATGTTGTTGCGAAGGATCCAGCAGCCGGTTCTTGTAGCAGGTACAAACAGCAAGGGCGGGCCCTGTCTCTGGCCCTAGACCTCCCTATAGGGGCTAGTATTACCCTAAAGACCTCCTAAATACGGAGTCATCGCCCTGAAAAGAGCGGCCCCGTCCGGAACCTTTCCCTAAGTAAAGGCCCTGGACGACCCTATTGCTGATAGAGCTTCAATACGCCCTGAGGACTTGTGTCTATGCTCGTGACTAGAGCTACCTGACAACGTGCTTATAAAGATATTTATGTGTAATTAAATTAGGGTGTACCAACGCGTTTCATCACCTAAGTAGCCCTTGATTCTTCAGGGGACACTGGGCTAACTTACATATCTAGTAGTGATTAGAAATTACATTCTAGAGAAATCCTCCAGTGTTCAGATGTCACTTCTGGACGGATAAAGAGTCAGACAATACCTCTGCATATGGCTACTAAAGTGGTCTAATAGTGCCTAGAGGCATATGGTTGATGCTAACCTGTTAGACAGTCCGCGTCTAATGGTGGTTAGAAACATGTGGCTGGTACTCGCCTAGTAGACTGTTAAAGTCTGTCTGGTGTTACCTGCTAAAGGAGTCGCCGGTTTAAATGAATGTCCGGCGGTTCCGGGCTTCCCGCGTCTCACCCGCGTCATCGGCGCACCACGTGATCCATCACGTGATCGCTAGGTTCGTACCTGCGCATAGGGACCGGAGGAAGCCGGGAGGGGGCGTGGATGGGAACTGTCAAACCTAGGTAAGCAGCTCCCGTCCATCCCAAACTACATGAGGGCAAATAATGCATTTCTTTTTAACTCTTTAGTGCCCATACTCGTAGCGATATCAATATAAAGTATGCCAGGGGCTGACTGGTGGTGCCAAGCCCCAGGGGCAATATGTGATATTGAGGCTAGCCTATTAAACCACATCGTCATATGTATACCCTAAGTTGAATATACAAACTGACAAAGTAAAAATAAAAATCAATATAAAGTGAGATACCTAAAATCGGAGCACTGATGTATTATATCCCCCAACATATAATAGAAAAGATAATTATAGCTGAGATATAATGGGAGGGAAGGTCAGTGTTAATTCACAAACTGGCCTACTTTTTAGAAGATGTTCATAGGAAACAGCCAAAATTCAGTTGCTCATTAAGGCCGTGCGGGGTGGATGAGTTCAACTTAAAAATCCACCAGCATTCACGCTGTAGGATTCTTTGATCCCAATCCACACCCCGGATCGGCCTTCGGATATATTCAATGCCTTTGAATCTGATTGCCTTCACACGCCCCTCATGGTTTGTCTGGACGTGTCGGGCTACTGGGGTGTCTCTGTTTTTGCGTATATCGCTCAAATGCTCTCCTATACGGCGACGGAATTCCCTCCGTGTTTTCCCTACATATTGCATGCCGCACTCGCAGGAAATGAGGTAGACCATCCCTGCGGTGCGGCAATTAATAAAGTCACGGATGGGAAAAGTCATATCCGAGCCCCTTCCTATAAAGGATTTTCCAGGGTCCATGAATTCGCAGAAACTGCAGTTACCACACCTAAAACAGCCCTTAATTGGATTGTCTAACCATGTACGTGGTTTCTCTGGGGGCATGTAGTGGCTGTGTACTACATAATCGCGGATATTCTTACCCCTTCGGAAAGTGATAGCAGGTCTGGGGCCCAGTACATCTGTCAGATCAGGGTCCATCAACAAGGTTTCCCATTGTTGGTTAATGACATCTCTGACTTCAGCTGTCGAGGTGTCATATGTACCTATTAATCTAATCACCCCTTCAGATTCTTCTGTTGATTTTATCTCTGGGTGTAATAGATTAGTACGTGTCTGGTTGAGGGCCCTTTGATATGCTTTGCGGAGAATTTTATCTGGGTAACCCCGTCTTTGAAACCTGGTTCTCAGATCTTTGGCCTGTTGTATAAATTCCATCTCTTCTGAGCAGTTACGTCTCAGCCTCAGATATTGGCCAACTGGGATACCACGTTTCAATGGAACGGGGTGATTACTTTCCCATCTTAGCAATGAGTTGGTCGAAGTGGGTTTACGGTAAATCGTAGTCTCTAAAGCACCCTGGGTATTCTTTCGGATCTCAATATCCAAAAAGGTAAATGATCTTTTACGATCACCGAAGTGAACCGTAAGTTTATTTGGTTCACGTTAAGAGAATTCGCAAACTCCTGAAATCCAATGTCAGTCCCGCTCCATATGACGAAGATGTCGTCTATGAAGCGGGACCATAGCACAACATTATCAGTGCCCTCTGGGGGAGACTCCCCAAATATAATGGTCTCCTCCACCAGCCCAGGAGCAAGTTAGCATACGACGGCGCACAGGAACTTCCCATCGCCGTGCCCCTGAGCTGGTGTAGAAGCGGGAATCAAAAAGGAAGTAGTTTTTTGTCAGTACAAAGCGAAGGAGTTCAAGTACAAATTCATTGTGTGCTATACATTGCTGGCCCTAGCCCTCAAAAAATGGGCCACCGCAACTAATCCTGCCTCGTGTGGAATCGAGGAGTATAGTGCTTCTACATCTATAGAAGCCAAAAACCAGTGGGGTTCAAGAGTCACTCCTTCGAGTTTGGTCAGTAAGTCCCCAGTATCGCGTATGTATGAAGGAAGACTTTGTACGAAAGAACGAAGTATTTGATCTATATATATGCCACAGTTCTGTGACAGACTGCCTACCCCTGATACTATGGGACGACCTTTGAGAGGGGTCGTCCCTTTATGTATCTTGGGTAGGCTGTAAAATGTCGCTAGTACTGGATGTAGAGGGAGAAGATAATCAAACTCCTCTTTACTTATCAGCTGTTGGCTTTTGGCCCTCCCAAGGATCTCTTTAAGTTCACTCTGATAAGGTATGGTGGGATCCGATGTGACAATCTCATAGCCTGCCCTGTCTTTCAGGATGTCCATACACGTTTGTTTATATTGTGTTGAGTCCATTATCACAACGTTCCCACCCTTATCAGAGGGTTTGATCGTGATGTTTTTATCAGATTCTAGATCCTGTAGGGCCTTACGTTCTTGAACACTACAGTTATACCGAAGAGGGGAGTGGTTCAGTTTCAATAATTCTGCTGTGGTCTGTCTGAGAAAAACGTCTATGCAGGATATATCTCCCTGGGGTGGCATCCTTAGGCTTTTATTTTTTAGCGTAGTAAAGGGTCCCTTGCCCTCCGACACTACCGGTGTTTCCTGGAGGCTGTACAATAATTGTACGTCTTGTAAGATCTCCACTGGAATGCCCAGTTCGCGGCTCTCTCTTTTGGCTATCAATTTGAAGTGCTTGTGCCACCTCAGCTTTCTAGCAAACAGGTGGAGATCTTTAATCCACTTAAATGGATCAAATTTTGCAGTTGGAATGAATGATAGGCCTTTCCTTAGTATACTCTCCTCCTCTATAGTAAGCGTGCGGGAGGAAAGATTGCACACAAACTTATCCTCTGTCAGCGTTGTTGTGTCCCCATTGGCGGGATATTCCTGCTGCGCAGAGGGTAAGTTACCCCTTGGTCTAAAAAATTGGAGGGTTGGTTAGTTCGATTTGAATTGTAACGTGTCCCTCTACCTCTTCCTCTTGACCTCGATGTCCCTCTCCCTCGTCCTCTAGACCTCGTACCCTTATCTCTCTCGTTATCTGAGATGTCGGTTTCACTAGAGGATACGTCTTTGAGATGGTACTGAAAGCGCTCTATAGTGTTTTGTAAATGGTTTTCTTTGATACTAAATTCAGATTCCTGGCTAAATCTTATAGTTATATCGATCTGTTCTTGTAATTGTTTTTCAGCTTGTTCCAATGTCACTTTTTCCTCCTCCAGCAAAATCTGCATGAACCGAAGGGAGCTATTCGTTGCTTCCCTTTCCCATTTCTGCATGAGAGTCGGATTTCTGCAGCGGCTGGCGGGGGCAAGAGTGATTCTTAGTCCCCGAGGTACAATGCCTTGTCTGATATAACATTCAAGGCCCTGTACCTCCCACCAAGACGAAATGTGCTCCTTATATAGTCTAGTTAGTTCGCTAAAGGCCCCGTTCAGTGTAGGGGTATATTTCTTCTGGACAAAGGTGTGTTCAGAGAAAACTACTTGGGCTTCTGTTACCCATATATCTCTGTCCAGACCTGTGGTCAAAAAGCCAGCCATATCACATTTGTTGTGCAAAGATCAAGATATTATAGCCTATGCAGGGCTGTAGCCAATAGAGACTACCCTGCAACTACCGCAGAAAGCTAATCAATATTCTAAATGGGGGCAGTAGTGAAAATAAAATATAACTTTTAATGAATAATAATAATAATAAAAGACGTGTGGAAGAACCACCATACAGTAATGATCTCATAAAGAACTGTTTTAAACTAAAAAACCAAACCAATGCAGCCTAGTGAGGTAAGTATATGGATAGATCCTACCAGTAACCAGGCAATTGCATTTGAAGTCACGTTTGGAGTAATCAGGTGCTGGATTCAGGATGGACCATGGTGTCATCAGATGTTGTTGCGAAGGATCCAGCAGCCGGTTCTTGTAGCAGGTACAAACAGCAAGGGCGGGCCCTGTCTCTGGCCCTAGACCTCCCTATAGGGGCTAGTATTACCCTAAAGACCTCCTAAATACGGAGTCATCGCCCTGAAAAGAGCGGCCCCGTCCGGAACCTTTCCCTAAGTAAAGGCCCTGGACGACCCTATTGCTGATAGAGCTTCAATACGCCCTGAGGACTTGTGTCTATGCTCGTGACTAGAGCTACCTGACAACGTGCTTATAAAGATATTTATGTGTAATTAAATTAGGGTGTACCAACGCGTTTCATCACCTAAGTAGCCCTTGATTCTTCAGGGGACACTGGGCTAACTTACATATCTAGTAGTGATTAGAAATTACATTCTAGAGAAATCCTCCAGTGTTCAGATGTCACTTCTGGACGGATAAAGAGTCAGACAATACCTCTGCATATGGCTACTAAAGTGGTCTAATAGTGCCTAGAGGCATATGGTTGATGCTAACCTGTTAGACAGTCCGCGTCTAATGGTGGTTAGAAACATGTGGCTGGTACTCGCCTAGTAGACTGTTAAAGTCTGTCTGGTGTTACCTGCTAAAGGAGTCGCCGGTTTAAATGAATGTCCGGCGGTTCCGGGCTTCCCGCGTCTCACCCGCGTCATCGGCGCACCACGTGATCCATCACGTGATCGCGAGGTTCGCACCTGCGCATAGGGACCGGAGGAAGCCGGGAGGGGGCGTGGATGGGAACTGTCAAACCTAGGTAAGCAGCTCCCGTCCATCCCAAACTACGTGAGGGCAAATAATGCATTTCTTTTTAACTCTTTAGTGCCCATACTCGTAGCGATATCAATATAAAGTATGCCGGGGGCTGACTGGTGGTGCCAAGCCCCAGGGGCAATATGTGATATTGAGGCTAGCCTATTAAACCACATCGTCATATGTATACCCTAAGTTGAATATACAAACTGACAAAGTAAAAATAAAAAGGTTTGACAGTTCCCATCCACGCCCCCTCCCGGCTTCCTCCGGTCCCTATGCGCAGGTGCGAACCTCGCGATCACGTGATGGATCACGTGGTGCGCCGATGACGCGGGTGAGACGCGGGAAGCCCGGAACCGCCGGACATTCATTTAAACCGGCGACTCCTTTAGCAGGTAACACCAGACAGACTTTAACAGTCTACTAGGCGAGTACCAGCCACATGTTTCTAACCACCATTAGACGCGGACTGTCTAACAGGTTAGCATCAACCATATGCCTCTAGGCACTATTAGACCACTTTAGTAGCCATATGCAGAGGTATTGTCTGACTCTTTATCCATCCAGAAGTGACATCTGAACACTGGAGGATTTCTCTAGAATGTAATTTCTAATCACTACTAGATATGTAAGTTAGCCCAGTGTCCCCTGAAGAATCAAGGGCTACTTAGGTGATGAAACGCGTTGGTACACCCTAATTTAATTACACATAAATATCTTTATAAGCACGTTGTCAGGTAGCTCTAGTCACGAGCATAGACACAAGTCCTCAGGGCGTATTGAAGCTCTATCAGCAATAGGGTCGTCCAGGGCCTTTACTTAGGGAAAGGTTCCGGACGGGGCCGCTCTTTTCAGGGCGATAACTCCGTATTTAGGAGGTCTTTAGGGTAATACTAGCCCCTATAGGGAGGTCTAGGGCCAGAGACAGGGCCCGCCCTTGCTGTTTGTACCTGCTACAAGAACCGGCTGCTAGATCCTTCGCAACAACATCTGATGACACCATGGTCCATCCTGAATCCAGCACCTGATTACTCCAAACGTGACTTCAAATGCAATTGCCTGGTTACTGGTAGGATCTATCCATATACTTACCTCACTAGGCTGCATTGGTTTGGTTTTTTAGTTTAAAACAGTTCTTTATGAGATCATTACTGTATGGTGGTTCTTCCACACGTCTTTTATTATTATTATTATTATTATTATTCATTAAAAGTTATATTTTATTTTCACTACTGCCCCCATTTAGAATATTGATTAGCTTTCTGCGGTAGTCGCAGGGTAGTCTCTATTGGCTACAGCCCTGCATAGGCTATAATATCTTGATCTTTGCACAACAAATGTGATATGGCTGGCTTTTTGACCACAGGTCTGGACAGAGATATATGGGTAACAGAAGCCCAAGTAGTTTTCTCTGAACACACCTTTGTCCAGAAGAAATATACCCCTACACTGAACGGGGCCTTTAGCGAACTAACTAGACTATATAAGGAGCACATTTCGTCTTGGTGGGAGGTACAGGGCCTTGAATGTTTTATCAGACAAGGCATTGTACCTCGGGGACTAAGAATCACTCTTGCCCCCGCCAGCCGCTGCAGAAATCCGACTCTCATGCAGAAATGGGAAAGGGAAGCAACGAATAGCTCCCTTCGGTTCATGCAGATTTTGCTGGAGGAGGAAAAAGTGACATTGGAACAAGCTGAAAAACAATTACAAGAACAGATCGATATAACTATAAGATTTAGCCAGGAATCTGAATTTAGTATCAAAGAAAACCATTTACAAAACACTATAGAGCGCTTTCAGTACCATCTCAAAGACGTATCCTCTAGTGAAACCGACATCTCAGATAACGAGAGAGATAAGGGTACGAGGTCTAGAGGACGAGGGAGAGGGACATCGAGGTCAAGAGGAAGAGGTAGAGGGACACGTTACAATTCAAATCGAACTAACCAACCCTCCAATTTTTTAGACCAAGGGGTAACTTACCCTCTGCGCAGCAGGAATATCCCGCCAATGGGGACACAACAACGCTGACAGAGGATAAGTTTGTGTGCAATCTTCCTCCCGCACGCTTACTATAGAGGAGGAGAGTATACTAAGGAAAGGCCTATCATTCATTCCAACTGCAAAATTTGATCCATTTAAGTGGATTAAAGATCTCCACCTGTTTGCTAGAAAGCTGAGGTGGCACAAGCACTTCAAATTGATAGCCAAAAGAGAGAGCCGCGAACTGGGCATTCCAGTGGAGATCTTACAAGACGTACAATTATTGTACAGCCTCCAGGAAACACCGGTAGTGTCGGAGGGCAAGGGACCCTTTACTACGCTAAAAAATAAAAGCCTAAGGATGCCACCCCAGGGAGATATATCCTGCATAGACGTTTTTCTCAGACAGACCACAGCAGAATTATTGAAACTGAACCACTCCCCTCTTCGGTATAACTGTAGTGTTCAAGAACGTAAGGCCCTACAGGATCTAGAATCTGATAAAAACATCACGATCAAACCCTCTGATAAGGGTGGGAACGTTGTGATAATGGACTCAACACAATATAAACAAACGTGTATGGACATCCTGAAAGACAGGGCAGGCTATGAGATTGTCACATCGGATCCCACCATACCTTATCAGAGTGAACTTAAAGAGATCCTTGGGAGGGCCAAAAGCCAACAGCTGATAAGTAAAGAGGAGTTTGATTATCTTCTCCCTCTACATCCAGTACTAGCGACATTTTACAGCCTACCCAAGATACATAAAGGGACGACCCCTCTCAAAGGTCGTCCCATAGTATCAGGGGTAGGCAGTCTGTCACAGAACTGTGGCATATATATAGATCAAATACTTCGTTCTTTCGTACAAAGTCTTCCTTCATACATACGCGATACTGGGGACTTACTGACCAAACTCGAAGGAGTGACTCTTGAACCCCACTGGTTTTTGGCTTCTATAGATGTAGAAGCACTATACTCCTCGATTCCACACGAGGCAGGATTAGTTGCGGTGGCCCATTTTTTGAGGGCTAGGGGCCAGCAATGTATAGCACACAATGACTTTGTACTTGAACTCCTTCGCTTTGTACTGACAAAAAACTACTTCCTTTTTGATTCCCGCTTCTACCACCAGCTCAGGGGCACGGCGATGGGAAGTTCCTGTGCGCCGTCGTATGCTAACTTGCTCCTGGGCTGGTGGGAGGAGACCATTATATTTGGGGAGTCTCCCCCAGAGGGCACTGATAATGTTGTGCTATGGTCCCGCTTCATAGACGACATCTTCGTCATATGGAGCGGGACTGACATTGGATTTCAGGAGTTTGCGAATTCTCTTAACGTGAACCAAATAAACTTACGGTTCACTTCGGTGATCGTAAAAGATCATTTACCTTTTTTGGATATTGAGATCCGAAAGAATACCCAGGGTGCTTTAGAGACTACGATTTACCGTAAACCCACTTCGACCAACTCATTGCTAAGATGGGAAAGTAATCACCCCGTTCCATTGAAACGTGGTATCCCAGTTGGCCAATATCTGAGGCTGAGACGTAACTGCTCAGAAGAGATGGAATTTATACAACAGGCCAAAGATCTGAGAACCAGGTTTCAAAGACGGGGTTACCCAGATAAAATTCTCCGCAAAGCATATCAAAGGGCCCTCAACCAGACACGTACTAATCTATTACACCCAGAGATAAAATCAACAGAAGAATCTGAAGGGGTGATTAGATTAATAGGTACATATGACACCTCGACAGCTGAAGTCAGAGATGTCATTAACCAACAATGGGAAACCTTGTTGATGGACCCTGATCTGACAGATGTACTGGGCCCCAGACCTGCTATCACTTTCCGAAGGGGTAAGAATATCCGCGATTATGTAGTACACAGCCACTACATGCCCCCAGAGAAACCACGTACATGGTTAGACAATCCAATTAAGGGCTGTTTTAGGTGTGGTAACTGCAGTTTCTGCGAATTCATGGACCCTGGAAAATCCTTTATAGGAAGGGGCTCGGATATGACTTTTCCCATCCGTGACTTTATTAATTGCCGCACCGCAGGGATGGTCTACCTCATTTCCTGCGAGTGCGGCATGCAATATGTAGGGAAAACACGGAGGGAATTCCGTCGCCGTATAGGAGAGCATTTGAGCGATATACGCAAAAACAGAGACACCCCAGTAGCCCGACACGTCCAGACAAACCATGAGGGGCGTGTGAAGGCAATCAGATTCAAAGGCATTGAATATATCCGAAGGCCGATCCGGGGTGGGGATTGGGATCAAAGAATCCTACAGCGTGAATGCTGGTGGATTTTTAAGTTGAACTCATCCACCCCGCACGGCCTTAATGAGCAACTGAATTTTGGCTGTTTCCTATGAACATCTTCTAAAAAGTAGGCCAGTTTGTGAATTAACACTGACCTTCCCTCCCATTATATCTCAGCTATAATTATCTTTTCTATTATATGTTGGGGGATATAATACATCAGTGCTCCGATTTTAGGTATCTCACTTTATATTGATTTTTATTTTTACTTTGTCAGTTTGTATATTCAACTTAGGGTATACATATGACGATGTGGTTTAATAGGCTAGCCTCAATATCACATATTGCCCCTGGGGCTTGGCACCACCAGTCAGCCCCCGGCATACTTTATATTGATATCGCTACGAGTATGGGCACTAAAGAGTTAAAAAGAAATGCATTATTTGCCCTCATGTAGTTTGGGATGGACGGGAGCTGCTTACCTAGGTTTGACAGTTCCCATCCACGCCCCCTCCCGGCTTCCTCCGGTCCCTATGCGCAGGTGCGAACCTCGCGATCACGTGATGGATCACGTGGTGCGCCGATGACGCGGGTGAGACGCGGGAAGCCCGGAACCGCCGGACATTCATTTAAACCGGCGACTCCTTTAGCAGGTAACACCAGACAGACTTTAACAGTCTACTAGGCGAGTACCAGCCACATGTTTCTAACCACCATTAGACGCGGACTGTCTAACAGGTTAGCATCAACCATATGCCTCTAGGCACTATTAGACCACTTTAGTAGCCATATGCAGAGGTATTGTCTGACTCTTTATCCGTCCAGAAGTGACATCTGAACACTGGAGGATTTCTCTAGAATGTAATTTCTAATCACTACTAGATATGTAAGTTAGCCCAGTGTCCCCTGAAGAATCAAGGGCTACTTAGGTGATGAAACGCGTTGGTACACCCTAATTTAATTACACATAAATATCTTTATAAGCACGTTGTCAGGTAGCTCTAGTCACGAGCATAGACACAAGTCCTCAGGGCGTATTGAAGCTCTATCAGCAATAGGGTCGTCCAGGGCCTTTACTTAGGGAAAGGTTCCGGACGGGGCCGCTCTTTTCAGGGCGATGACTCCGTATTTAGGAGGTCTTTAGGGTAATACTAGCCCCTATAGGGAGGTCTAGGGCCAGAGACAGGGCCCGCCCTTGCTGTTTGTACCTGCTACAAGAACCGGCTGCTAGATCCTTCGCAACAACATCTGATGACACCATGGTCCATCCTGAATCCAGCACCTGATTACTCCAAACGTGACTTCAAATGCAATTGCCTGGTTACTGGTAGGATCTATCCATATACTTACCTCACTAGGCTGCATTGGTTTGGTTTTTTAGTTTAAGACAGTTCTTTATGAGATCATTACTGTATGGTGGTTCTTCCACACGTCTTTTATTATTATTATTATTCATTAAAAGTTATATTTTATTTTCACTACTGCCCCCATTTAGAATATTGATTAGCTTTCTGCGGTAGTCGCAGGGTAGTCTCTATTGGCTACAGCCCTGCATAGGCTATAATATCTTGATCGGATCACAGGTTCTCTATGGGGTTCAGATCAGGTGAACAATGGGGCCAAGTCATTATTTTTTCTTCTTTTAGACCTTTACTGGCCAGCCACGCTGTGGAGTATTTGGATGCATGTGATGGAGCATTTTCCGGTATGAAAATCATGTTTTTCTTGAACGATAGCGACTTCTTCCTGTACCACTGCTTGAAGAAGGTGTCTTCCAGAAACTGGCAGTAGGTCTGGGAGTTGAGCTTCACTCCATCCTCAACCCCAAAAGGTCCCACAAGTTCATCTTTGATGATACCAGCCCATACCAGTACCCCACCTCCACCTTGCTGGCGTCTGAGTCGGAGTTGAGCTCTCTGCCCTTTACTGATCCAGCCTCGGGCCTATCCATCCGGCCCATCAAGAATCACTCTCATTTCATCAGTCCATAAAACCTTAGAAAAATCAGTCTTAAGATATTTCTTGGCCCAGTCTTGACGTTTTATCTTATGTTTCTTTTTCAAAGGTGGTCATTTTTCAGCCTTCCTTACCTTGGCCATGTCCCTGAGTATCGCACACCTTGTGCTTTTTGATAATCCAGTAACGTTGCAGCTCTGAAATATGGCAAAACTGGTGGCAAATGGCATCTTGGCAGCTTCACGCTTGATTTTCCTCAATTCATTGGCAGTTATTTTGCGCCTTTTTTTTTCAACACGCTTGTTGCGACCCTGTTGGCTTTTTGCCATGAAATGCTTGATTGTTCAGTGATCACGCTTCAAAAGTTTGGCAATTTCAAGACTGCTGAATGAATGTGAGTAGCTCACCTCCAGAAATCAATGGAATGAGGTGCTCTAATCCAGGCTGTACCCACAGATCGTTTGTATTCAAAGGAACACAGAGAGTTAAATAATAGTTTGTGGATGAGCACACTCCACCTGTATTGTAGGAGTATAATTATTAAATGGGTCTCTCCTATGTATAGACAGTAGAGTATAGATACGGTATAAGTATAGATATAAATACGGTAAAAGTATAAATGGATCAATATTTAATATATTACAAAAATTATCAGCTGGCCAGCATAAACAAATAGTAAAAAATAATAATAACAATAAAAAAGGTAGCAATAGAAATAAATATAGAAAAAATAAAAAGAAAATGATAAAAAGTATAAGATGAGTATCCTTGCTCCAAATGTCACATGTACATCCACATGGATAGCTCTGTATTAAAATTAATGGTCACGCTGTCCATCTGTTTGTTCATAGATAGTGTTGTTACTGTATAAGTGCAGTGTTATTACTGCTTAATTACAGTGTTGATAATAACGATGTTTCAATATCCCAGCATATTAGTTTGGTAGGTATTGGTTTGGTACGTTACCCCTCCTTTCTGAGTTCTCTTGTGGAGCGATATAGCCGCCGAGGATCGATGTCCGGAGTACTGTGTCGGCTTCGTTAGCTCTTCGCTTTGGTATCACTGGTTGGGAGCGCTGACCTTCTGTGTAATTGACACGGAGGTATTCAGCTTTCGCGCGCGCTTGCCTCCCCTTTGGCGGTAACTTTGGTGGCGTCCCACGTGCTGGTAAAGGATCTGATGTTTTCTTGTAAGTTTGAAATAATAATTACTCAGAGAGAAGGAGTTATTCAAAAATCTAAGAACTGTCTATCAAAATCAGAATAGCTCCTATCTATGATGCCAGTGTCCGTACTGTCCTTCAAATGGCCAAACGCGTTTCGGGGCTTATTCTCCTGCCCCTTCCTCAGTGGCTATTAGTGTTGGACTGTGGACCTGGCAAACTTAAATAGTGACTTGGTAGTTGTGTGTTAGGTGATAGCAAAGAAGTGATATGGATCCAGATCGGTATAAATGAATATCTCTCTTATTTTCTTGGTTTGCATAAAAACTATTGTCAATAGAGGTATGGTAGCATCAGATAAATGGGTAATAAATAAATATAATGGACATATATAATATAGAAAATAAAATAATAAAACATACATAAATAATAAAGATAATTGGAAAAATACTCTCAACTGCTGTTTGTTACAGCCTTTTTGGTGCTTTGTGTCAGTGAAATAGATTTTAGTGTGGTGGTATGATTTTATATGTTAATAGGTGTATCATATTTTTCAAATATCCAGTGTTCTTAACTTGTATTATTTTCCATTTTTCATTAAATCATTTCTTATTATTCTAACTTAGTGTGTAGATAAATACGAATAGGTGTTTCTATATTCATCGTTGGTATATTGCAAGTGTTATTATATATCATACATATTTAATTGGATCTATGTTTACCTCATTTCAGTTGTTCGTGATTACTGGTAATTAGGGGATAAGGGCTGGGTAATAGCAAAGAGATGGCATGGATCCAAATCGATGCTGATATATGTCTTATTTTTCTTGGAGGCTAGATTTAATGAAAATTATTATCAATAGATATGTAGTAGCATCAAATGGATGGGTTATAAGTAGATACAATGGACATATGTGGCATAGAGAATAAAATAATAAATAGGTAAAAAGGACTTTCAACTGCTGCTTTTTGGTGCTTTGTGTCAGTGAGGTCTAGTGTGGGATTTCAGTGGGGTGATTTAATTAAATATGCTGGTAAGTGTGTATTATTTAGTGTATAATATGGCAATTTCAAGACTGCTGCATCCCTCTGCAAGACATCTTACAATTTTTGACTTTTCAGAGTCCGTCAAATGTCTCTTCTGACCAATTTTGCCAAAGGAAAGGAAGTTGCCTAATAATTAAGCACACCTTATATAGGGTGTTGATGTCATTAGACCACACCCCTCCTCATTACAGAGATGCACATCACCTGATTTACTTAATTGGTAGTTGGCTTTCAATCTATACAGCATGGAGTAGGACAACATATATAAAAAGGATGATCAAAATACTCATTTGCCTAATAATTCTGCACACAGTGTATATAAATTCCAATCACCCACCTTTCTCCAAATATAATAAAATAAAAATACATAATTAATAAACATCAAGGGCATCATTGCATGAAAAAATGTGCGTACTATTAAAATATAAAAATATGTATCATATGCGACAACCGGCGAAACAGAAAAAAAAGTCTAAATGGCTGATTCGCATCTTTTGGGTCACTTTACCTCCCAAAAATTTAATAAAAAGTAATCAAAAAGTCATTAACACCCCAAAATGGTATCAATGATAATTACAGATCACAGATCAAAAACAGCTCCATACACTTAAAAATAAAAAAGTTATAGGGGTCAGAAAATGGTAATGCAAATAAAAAAATAGCTTTTTCCAAAGTCCGAAAGTCTGAGACCTCAGTCAAAGTTATCTGAGTGTTCCTTGGGTTTTCATACTTTTGCAAGGTACTCCTTTCCTTTTTCACTTTAAAATCGTACAAAACTAAAATAATATTGCATTGCATAAAGGAAATGTGTTGTAAGAAATGACCTATTAATTAAAACATTTTTTAATGTTTAACATATTTAAAGAAATTTTGATGATGTTATATTTAATTTTCCATGTCAATATCTATACTTGAACAAAAACCATAAAATCGTGCCATTTTGGCACCACTTCTTGGTTTGAACAGATCACTTTACTGCAGTAGTATAGTATTCTAATCCTGCCTATAATGAAATCACCTCTGTGCATAGATAAGACAGGATCCACCATTCACAGTAGATGATTGTCATAACTTATCCTTGTACAATGACCTCTGCACAGGTCACAGAGCATGCCTAGAAAACTCTCCCATGAAAGTCACTGCGGTCCCTGCCAGGCCAGTGTGTCAATGGACCATGTGGCTGCCATAAAGCAATTTTCTTAATGCTTTCTAAAAGCTGTTAAGAACAGGTCAGGCAAGATGGCTGCCCCCATAATCATGTTCAGAAAATAGAATAAAGAGATCTGCAATCCGAAAATAAAAAGAGATTAGAAAAAAGGATATGTGTTATGTGGTAATATGTACAGTATAGTGCTGGAAGGAGTGTATATCCAACCCAGATACCTCAGCTGGGTGAGATAACTAAAATCCAAGTGTAGTTTGCTGACATAGGTAGTATAGATTCTGTTCTGGGCCGGATTTTATTTGGACTGGTGGATATGTTTGGTAGTGGGATCTGCCAGTCCATACCCTTCCAGTACAAGTATTGCCTTTTGCTGAGGAGATTGCAGGTGAGGCCTGCTGTTTTAATCACGGAGGGATAAAACAATCATCTGTGTATGATTGAGAGAGAGGACTTGGAAGGAAGGAATGCATCGGTTGGAGTGGATAAATATAGTTCTCTTCACAAATAAAGCTGGGTAGTGGGAAATTTAAAAAAAACTTCCTGGACATTCCCTTAAAGGAAGTAGATTGTGCAGGAGATATAATATGTCTTCCTGCTGTCAAATACAGCTTTTCCCTTTTACATAACCATATTGAAGCAGGAAGTACAATTTTCATTTTCCCCAGTATCAAACAAATGCTGTATGTTTCATATTTGAAATCCAGTGGGTCCTGCCACATTTATCATCTTCTAAGCTAGTTTTCTGGCATGGAAGAACACAAATCTAGGCCAGCCAGTATAGGTGCAGGGACTGCTGGATGCAGTGCCTAGTTATAGTAATAAATTAGGCGTAGCATCTGGCAGCGTGCCTGCTTATTATAGACCACTGTACACGGCCGGTCTATGATAAACCTGCCCCATGGTGTAGTACATACACCCCTTTTCAGTGAAATGGTTAGTATGAAATAACTACTGCTGGTGTCCTCCCTAGAGCACACATTATCTGATTCACTATGTAGACAGAAGTGTAATGTGGTTAATCTGTATGAAGTTTATTTAATCTAGGATTTAACAAGGCATTTATCACAGGAGGCCGTGTTTATACTGCAGCAAATTTTTAAGCCAATTAAAGTTTGAAATACAGCCAGCAAACAATGGAACTAGCGGCATTTCACTGGACTCTTTTTCCCATTGTTTGCAACTGTGTGTTTCAGAATAGATTCTGCCATCTGCACAGTGTCTAGGTTCCTAATCTATGGAAACCTTCCCACCACATTTTATTAGCTTCATTTTCCTCCTCGTTTTGTGCCTGGTGATAACATTTTCCGCATCGCCATAAAATGATCTCGGAAGACAGCATTTACAATAGGTTAGGAAATATTATTTTAACCATTGTGTGAAAAGTAGCAGGGAAGTTTAAAATATCGGACTGATTAGAATTTGCCCAGCAGGCTTTTTTTACTGCTCACACTTAAATATACAGCACTGAAATCATTAGAGACGACCTTGTTGGCAAGAACAGTTTCTCAATAGGGTATGGTGTCATAATAAAGTCCCTAAGTGGTTGGGATGTAAAGGCAGTTGCATATATATTCAAAGTTGTGACAAAGTAAATGAGATGCTTAACAGTTCCGATTGTTGCTGGGCATGGAGAAGGAATGGTAATTAGGGAATGACTGTTGTCATAGATTGTTCATTCACTGTCAACCAATGTCAGCGATGGAATGAGCTGCTGAGAGGAAGACATCTCTTGCAAACAGCAGAGACAGGCGAGGAAAATGAAGCATGCTGCACAAGCTTCTGTCATAGATACCATCTCATATCTATGGTACAAATAATTTATGGTCCCTATTTAGGTACGTCCTGTCATGGAGAAACAAAAACAAACACCCAGGGGCAGATTTATGAAAAATGATGAAAAGTGAAAGCTGTCTTTCTTGACCTTAGCAGCCAATCACAGCACAGGCTTTATTTTTCAAGAGCAGAAACAAAATTAAATCTGTACTGTGATTAGTTGCTATGGGAAGAAAAGAAAGATTTTCTTTCACATGGTTCATGTGAAATTCTCACCCTCAGACTTTAGTATCATTTTTAGAGGCTCTGTATATTTGGTGTGGTAATCAGATGTTTTTGTGGTAGTCGACAGCATAATTATACCACTGGAAAATGAACACCTGGAAAACCTAATGCTAAAGATGCTTGGTCAATGATCACACAAACAAGGTGGTGTACCCTTTATTTTGAGTTCTGCAGCAGGGTATAGGCTAGGCAGGGTCACATGGGTGGTATCTCCCTTTGTTGTGATACAGGCTGCCATTCTGACATGATAATGGTAATACAGGTGCTGGATATGCTCCTGTGGTATGCCATTCCCAGCTCTTTCAACTTGGACCTATATTTCAACCAAGGTGATTGTTGGCTGCTGTGCATGGGAGATCCATCGCCCCATCCAGTCCCAGAAATTATCGATGGAGGAGAGATCTGGTGATCATGCTGGCCAGGAGAGCTGCTGGAGACCCTGTAGAGCATGTTATGTAATGCAGGCGGTGTGTGTCAAAAAAGACACCTGGAGTTGGTCCTCTGTGTCTCTCCACGATGCATGATGACAGTAGGTGCTCTCCAGCCCTCCTGCAGTTCTACCAAATTTTCGCATAGTTTACAATAAAGTCTGGGTGTAATTACATCAATAAATTTGGGCATTTGGAGTTTTATTTGTGACAGTATTTTTGGCCATTTTTTGTCCTTGTGGCACTTTTCAAGGTTGGTCTTTTTTATGGTTACTTCACAAACATACATCAATTTTAACATCAAAGCCTGCAACTGCCTGTCTGATCATTTTTTGGAAGGTGTGAAGAATGCCTTAGGCAGGGTTCACAAAGAGGTCTATTTTTGTATTTTGAACAGCATAAAAGATCTCTACAAAAAGTGTTCTGGGATCAGTGTATTCCCTTCTCTGCAAAGTGTGCACGTTCATTTTGCTGACTGTTATCTCGCATATGGACAGCTTAATAAAGTATGATCAGGTCTACAAAAAGCAAATGTACTGAATGCCTTTTTATGGTGTAGATATACAAAGTGATGACCAAATAGATGTAGTTGATGATGTAGTCGATTGCACGTGGAAGCCATGTGAAGAGTGGGCATCATCATCATCTGGGGGCGAGGGTGGCAGCATGCCCCTGAGACAGCAGGGTGGAAGCAGTGAAAGATCTGCACCCAAACACGGGAGGGGTATACTGTCTGCTGCTCTGGAGACTACCTGTGAGGAACACACTGGCAGTGCATGGGTTCATAAAATCAGCAATAGGAAAGAATCACACGCATGTGATGTTTTTCCCCATTCCACTCCTTCAAGAAACAAGCCCCCTACAGCTACGTCAATGGAAAAAAAAGTTATCATTGTTTGAATGAGACAATGCAAAAAGTGTCTAACACATAATAAATGTGATTCAAAACTGCTTTGCCACTGCCTGCCTCTATCAAGCAAAGCAGCTTGGGAGGGGCTGGCCACTGAAAGGAGCAGAGCGTAGGTGCAACAAGAGGAATAGTGATGCCTTCATTGCACCAAAAGCCTAATTTGCAAATTAAAAAGAGTATCATAACTCAGGAAAGGAGCCTCGGATAAACAAAAGAAACATAGCGTATTAATTAGATGAACCACAGCTATGTGTCTATGCAAACAGTTGAACAGCAAAGTCACCAGTGAAAAACTCCCTTTAACACTTATTACATATATGATGATGGGTGGGTCTTTAAAGATGGAGCCCGCTAGCGAGCACAGTGGGTGTCATAGCCACCAGGTGCCTGCTGGTTTAAACAGCAGACACCCAGGTGCTAACGCCTGCGATCAACCATAATGCCGATAGCTGACATTTAACCCTCAGATGCCATGGTCAAATGTGACCTTGGCATCTGGAAGCTAAAAAAACGGGGAGTGCAACTACTCCCCCTAGCATGGATCAGGAGAGCTGGATAATGTGTGCAGCAGCTTTGGTCCTCTTGACTGAGCCCAGGCTGCCAAAGATAGTTTCCAAACGAAACCCTGCCTGTGGCAAGGCTCATTAGGAATGTATTGCAATTCTCATAGACTCCAATGATAATGCATTGGGGTATATGAGAGAAGAAATATAATGATTGCTTGTTCAAGTTCCCTATGGGATGTTTAAAATGTAAAAAAAAAGTTTTTAAAGTATAACTGCCATTTCACTACCAAAAATGAAATTCCTAACATATGTGATGCTGAAGGGCAGATATTCATGAAGCTGTATTTTTCAGTTAATTTTACCTTTCTGATGTCTGTATTCAGCCCTTAGCAACCCTATTTCTCTGTGTCTCTATTTCAGCATATTCCTAAGATAGCCTCTGCTGCTCTTCCTGTGGTCATCTTTGAGGCCATCCTGTATTTCTCTCACTTCCCATAAACTTTTGATCTCCTCACATGAACTACTGTAGCAGGGCTCAATCAGAATGCAGATAACCTCCCCCACTACCCCAGAACAGTGTGTATCCTCTCACATACAGCAAACCAGAGACAAGCCGTGCAAGTACATGAAATCAGTAAGCAATTGTTTTAGCCTCTTATTAGTCACATGTCAGCAGCTACTCCCTCATTCTCTTCCACCCTGACGGTGGGGAAATGGGTTCTGCTTTAGCTGCTCATATCTCTGGTTTAGTACCAGCTAGAGATATGGGCTTGTATATCTGAAAGCTGACATTCCAAGCTTTAAGACAATACCAGAATGACATCTGTTTAGTACAGGGGAAGATATCACTGATAAAAATCGGTATACTGTGAATGAAGCTGAAAGTGAAAATAAAAGCAGATTTTACTCACAATTATTCCCGACTTGATTTCTCCTCTGTTGCTTGTCATTCTGGAATGTCAGCTTTCAAACAAGACCAGTTGCATGTGGCTAGCCGCTACCATTGAGGAGATATCACCATCTAAAGCAGCCCTCCCCTTCCAATTTCTGCAGCCCAGGCACTCAGGGATGAGCTCCTCCTCCCAGTGCTGATCTGTCTCTTGTTTATTAGACAGAGAAGACAACCTGCACATGGCAACACTCTGAGATGACAGCTGCTAAATAGGAAAGTAGCATGCATTTGTGGGAGTTATTATCAGGTAAAATTGAAAAGCAAAAGCACTTCTACAGCAGGGTGTATTATACCATTAGGGTATAAAAAATGAAATAGCAGTTACACTTTAAAATTATTAAAAAATAAAACAAAATTAAAATAATTCCCTTTTTTAAAAATCAAAATGAACAACAAAATGGACATCACCCCATCTGAAAATTACCTTATTATTAAAATATAAAAATATTTATCCCAAACGAAAAATGGCAAAACGGAAAAAGTCAAAATGGATGATTCACGTTTTTTTGATCGCTTCACCTCACAAAAAAAATGTAATAAAAAGTGATCAAAAAGCCATACACATCTACAAGTGTATCAATTAAAATTACAGATCCCGTAAAAAATGATCCCTCACACAGCTCCATATATATAACTGCAAAAAAGTTATAAGGGCCAGAATGTTGTGTAGAAAAGAAAATAACTTTTTTTTCAAGATTGTTATTTTTTTCAGTTTTAAAATTATTTTATGGCTACAAGTTATACTGCCTATATAAATATAATTATACTCAATTTTGTATAAGGTTTATTCATTTTTTCAAACAAGTAATTAATCTTGATAGTGATAACAGCACAACAAGCTAATTCAGCATATGATACCATAAATCCTTTATCTAATGCCTCTATGGACCACCGGGACATCCTAGCATCTGTCTTGGTGGATGCTTTTGCAGAAAATACCAATGCAGCAGCTTCTTTTCCACGCAGGTCACTGTAATGGGATTATTTATCTCATAGAGGCTGAGTGACTCAAAAGGAATACACAGTCCCCAGAACATATGGCCATGTATTATTACAGCAAGAAACCAGAGATCATGTGCAGACACGAGAAGATGAGATGTGAGACTACTCATGCTATGTAAGCACCCATACACATATATGGGGGTATCATAGGTGTACTGATGTTCATACTCTAGATTTAGTCATACACTTAATCATCCATGTTATTCTGTCACCCTCTTTTTACTATAGAACATTTAATGTTGCAGGTGGATGGTGACAATGACACTATGGCAGCTGATGGAATATGCAATTCTTTACTAAATAACAGTATGATACAACTAATAATGTGACAGGTGCAACCAGCACACACCTTGAATAATTTCAAGGGGTTTCCTATCTCAGACAATGGGGGCATATCGCTAGGTGAGACCCGCACCTACACCGAGAATGGAGCTCTGAAAGTGGTGGATGACGCATGCGCAGCCGGCCTCCATACATTTCTATGGGGCTGCCGAAAATGGCCAAGTGCTGACTCGGCTATTTCCATCTGCCCCATAGAAATGAATGGGAACGGTGGCCGCACAAGCGAGGTGCACTCCAATTACTACTATAGGGAGAACGCATGATGGTGGCCCGCCCGGGGTCCTCCAGCCACTACCTTCCCCACTCCATTCTCAATAAGTTGCAGGTCCCAGCAGTGGGACCCACACCATGGCAGACAATGGGGACATATCCTAGCAATATGCCTCCATTGTCTCGGAAGGGAAAACCTCTTTAAACATAATGCAAAGCAGTCAATATTCTTCTATAGCAGGGATCAGAAACTTTCGGCACTCTAGCTGTTGTGAAACTACAATTCCCAGCATGCTCTATTCATTTCTATGAGAGTTCTTAGAAGAGCAGAGCAAGTATGCATGCTTGGAGTTGTACTTTCACAACAGAGTGCCGTAAGTTGTCCACCCATGTTCTATAGGATACAGTTCAACAGTTCTTACACCAGGAGCCCTTACACCAGGAGGGGGAGCATCCAATAGCAGGCTGCAATGTTAACCAGCCTCCCTAGAAACGCCGATCTTAATAAATGTGCCCCTAAGTGCCTCAGTTTACAGGGGCTGATCTGGTTTCTTCTGTGAGTTATTTGCCCTGTTTTGCTGAAGATTCTCTCTGAAGCACTGACGAGGAGAAGGACCCAATAATGACAACATAGTCAACACCTTCGGAATACCTCCTTACTGCCCCGGATCTGAAGGGACAGTCCCAGATTTCAGTGGCTGTCCCGCAATCCCGAAACGGCTGAGGTACTGTATGTCCCGCTCTCAGCTGTCCCTGCATCTGTGGGATGCAGAAGCAGCTGATTGTAATGGTGAAGCAGGGAGCTGTTCACTCCCCGCCCCATCATTTAACTGTCAGCTTCCGGAACAGCAGCAAGATATGCACACATTGCGCTGCTGGACTGTGTAGGAGGGACTTGCCAGTCAGAAATCAGCCTCTTCTTCTCCTACACATCAAGCGCGATGTGCATCCTACCTGCTGCTGCTGCTGGCAAGCATTCGCAGCTGAGCTGTAATCATCGGAGGAACCAAGTGAGTATTTACAGGTTTTTTTTTAGTTCCTCTGAAAGGGGCACATATATGGCATAATTACATAGAGGGGGCACATATCTGGCCATACCTACTGTAAGGGGGCACATATCTGGCCATTACTACTATAAGAAGGACACATATCTGGCATAATTACTGAGAGAGGACACATGGCTGGCCACAACTACTGTGAAGGGCGCAATATGGGCATAAATACTGTGAGGGGCACAATGTTGGCATTACTACTGTGAGGGGGCACATTGTGGGCATTACTACTGTGAAAGGAGCACAGTGTGGGCAATACTACGGTGTGCTGGGAATGAGGGAATAATTACTATGTGAGGGCATTAAGGAGGCTGGTTGTGTATAGCAATGTTTTGGCTGGAGTTAGAGGTGTAGCCTAGTATGAAAAAAATTGCCGTAGCTCGATACGCGCACCACACATATTGTCCCTCTTTCTGTTTTTCAAAAGTGGGGAGGTATGCTCCAGTTCTTGTATAATGTAATCTAATGTTTGTTGCGTAATCATCACAAGATTAGTAGGGCTGGGCCACTGATGCCTCCCCAAACCCTGCCTTTCCTGCTCATTTAATCTCTGTAGACTGCCACTGTGCCTGCCCTCTGCCCTGTCCATCTGTCGGGGCAGAGACGTGATTACTACAGCAATACCCACGGTGTGACAGCAGTCTACTTGCATCACTGATTGGCTCATCCAGGCTGTCTGTCATCCTGGTAGTCAATCAGGGCAAGTCTCCCCCCCACTTCCTCTCAGGGTCATGTGAGATCTCGTTGTCTTCCTCCCTAGTGCTTTTTCCCCACTGACATGTGCACTAAAATGGTGCTACGCCCCATTTTAGTGGATTCATTGGAAATAAACCCAGAACATTTTGGGTTTATCCGCAGTCCGAAAAATAGCAAAGTTCGGACCAAACTCGGTTTGGTCCAAAATAGTTCATTCATCCTTAGTAGGAATGAGGACCAGATACGCTGCTGTGGGGGAGGAGTGTCATTAGAAAACACTTCAGCTTGAGCGTTCGAGGTGAGATGACTTCTGTTCTCTTCTGAGGCAGACAGACAGACATTTCAGCTGTGATCTGCGCATGATTTCCTGCTTCACGGTGCTCATACAGGCAGAGAATGGCTCCTGCTGTGTGCTCTGCTTTCTCATACAGGCCGTCCTGCAGTGTCATTAGGAGGACGGATTCCATGTCCACTAATCTGACAGAGGCCATTTTAACTCCTTCACTGATTGTCCTCTAGATAAAATGAGCGTTATAAATAATTAAAGGCACTTAAGAGTTTATTTATAACATAATTATCGCCCTTTGTTGGAAATAAAACATTCTCCCCTCTATCTACAGAGTTAACAGAGAAGTAGACAATAATTGCTGATTCGAAGGCGCCTAGGCATCTTCTAATAACAAAAAAAACAGTTTTTTACAGATGGAAGGCCTGACTTAACAACAACATGTGTAATATTCCTGCTGACTTCTTCATCAGACAGTAGACTTATATGGGTTACTAGCTTTCCTTCTTTATTTGCATACATGTACATTATGCATTTATGTGATCTTGAAATGTCCAGTATACCACCCCTCTACAAAATTTCTTCCCTTTCTCCCCTCCCCTACACTCCCCTTCCCTTTTCCCCCTCCCTCCCCCCATATCCTCATATATTCATTAATGATTCCATTTGCACTTGTCATTTTGTAATTGTAACTACTTTATTACTTAATTTAAAAAAAACTATTGTTCAAAAAAAAAAACACTATATTTTTTCAGTATTTTCATTTTCTTTATATCCCGGAACGCCCCTTTAAAATAAACAATATTCAGAAACAAAGTTATATTTATAAAAACAATGTTTTTAAATGTCAAAAATAGAAATCATGTACCAGTAGTGTATATATTAAAGGGGTTGTCTCAATTTATCATGTAGAGAAAGTTAATACAAGGCATTTACTAATGTACTGTGATTGTCTATATTGCCTCCTTTGCTGACTGGATTCATTTTTCCGTCATATTATACACTGTTCGTTTCCATGGTTATCACCACTCAGCAATCCATTAGTGCTGGTCGTGTTTGCATACTATAGGAAAAGTGCAGGTCTCTCTGGTGGCCGGGACCATGGGAGCATGCACAGGCTAGTTCTTTTTGCTTATATTGTACAAGCAAGAACACTGCTGCTGGATTGCAGGGTGGTCATAACCATGGAAACAAGCAATATATAATTTGATGGAAAAATAAATCAAACCAGCAATGGAGACAATATGGACAATCACAATACATTAGTAAGTGCTTTGTATTAACTTTCTCCTCATGAAAAATGCCATTTGCTGTGGTGAGAGAACCCCTTTAACATAAAACATATGTACTGTCTTTAAAGGGCAGGAACAGGGCTGCCATCAGGAATTTCGGGGCCCCCTACAGGCAAATTTCGCGGCCCCCCCCCCCCCTTCGGGTAAACTTTACAGATTGCAAAATGGCTAACTTTTTTTTCTTAACAAGTCGCATCATTGTGTTTATTATCCCTGTACAGTGACATCACTGTGTTTGTTATCCCTGTACTGTGACATCACTGTTTATTATCCCTGTACGGTGACATCACTATGTTTATTATCCCTGTACTGTGACATCGCTGTGCTTATTATCTCTGTACAGTGACATCGCTGTGTTTATTATACCTGTACAGTGACATCGCTGTGTGTATTATCCCAGTGCAGGAAGAGGTAAGTGGTCTGTGTTTGTGTGTTTGTTTTCTATTTTTCAGGGTCGTGAATGCAGAAGACTACTTCGGATTCGGTGGACTACGTCGGACCAGCTTTTTTTTTTTTTTAATAAAATGGTCAAACAGGGGTCTGGGGGAGTGTTTATTTCAATAAAATGTTTTATACTGGTGTGTGTGTATTTTTTTTTACAATACTACAGTTTTAGTAATTACGGCTATCTACTGACGGCCCTGATTACTAATACTGGGCTTAGTGCTTGCCGGTATGGCAGGCCAGCACTAACCCCAACATCTATTACCTCGGCACCCACCGCCACCAGGGGTGCCGGGAAGAGCCGGGTACCCGCAGGACCGGACCTTCTAAATTGAGGGTCTGGCTCTGGGGCGGCTGCAGGCTGGTACCATTAGGCTGGGAAGGGCCAATAACCGTGTCCCTTCCCACCCTGGTAGTGCCAGGCTGCAGTTGCTGGTTGTATCTGGCTGGTGAAGGAAAAAAGGGGGGGGACCCCACGCCATTTTTTTACAAAAATAATTAAATAATTTTTTAAAAAATGGCGTGGGGTCCCCCCCTTTTTTCCTTCGCCAGCCAGATACAACCAGCAGCGGCAGCCTGGCACTACCAGGGTGGGAAGGGACACAGTTATTGGCCCTTCCCAGCCTAATGGTACCAGCCTGCAGCCGCCCCAGAGCCAGACCCTCAATTTAGAAGGTCCGGTCCTGCGGGTACCCGGCTCTTCCCGGCACCCTTGGTGGCGGTGGGTGCCGAGGTAATAGATGTTGGGGTTAGTGCTGGCCTGCCATACCGGCAAGCACTAAGCCCAGTATTAGTAATCAGGGCCGTCTGTAGATAGCCATGATTACTAAAACTGTAGTATTGTAAAAAAAATACACACACACAAGTATAAAACATTTTATTGAAATAAACACTCCCCCAGACCCCTGTTTGACCATTTTATTAAAAAAAAAAAAAAAAAAAAGCTGGTCCGACGTAGTCCACCGAATCCGACGTAGTCCTCTGCATTCACGACCCTGAAAAATAGAAAACAAACACACAAACACAAAGCACTTACCTCTTCCTGCACTGGGATAATACACACAGCGATGTCACTGTACAGACATAATAAACACAGCGATGTCACTGTACAGGGAAAATAAACACAGCGATGTCACAGTACAGGGATAATAAACACAGCGATGTCACAGTACAGAGATAATAAACACAGCGATGTCACTGTACAGGGAAAATAAACACAGCGATGTCACTGTACAGGGATAATAAACCTCAGATCAACACATTGTGCCCCCATCAGACCTCAGATCAGCGTCTTGTGCCCACATCAGACCTCAGGTCAGCGTCTTGTGCCCCCATCAGACCTCAGATCAACACAATGTGCCACCATCAGACCTCAGGTCAGCGTCTTGTGCCCCCATCAGACCTCAGATCAGCGTCTTGTGCCCCCATCAGACCTCAGATTAACACAATGTGCCCCCATCAGACCTCAGATCAGCGTCTTGTGCCCCCATCAGACCTCAGGTCAGCGTCTTGTGCCCCCATCAGACCTCAGATCAACACAATGTGCCCCCATCAGACCTCAGATCAGCGTCTTGTGCCCCCATCAGACCTCAGATCAGCGTCTTGTGCCCCCATCAGACCTCAGATCAGCGTCTTGTGCCCCCATCAGACCTCAGATCAGCGTCTTGTGCCCCCAACAGACCTCAGATCAGCGTCTTGTGCCCCCATCAGACTTCAGATCAACGTAATGTGCCCCCATCAGAACCCAGGTCAGCGTCTTGTGCCCCCATCAGACCTCAGGTCAGCGTCTTGTGCCCCCCTCAGACCAGCGTCTTGTGCCCCCGACCTGTTCTGCGCTGGCGCTGCCATCAGGCTCCCCGCTCCACTGTCTTCCCTGCAGGCGCACACTATGACCTGACGCTGCGTCAGGTCATAGTGCGCGCCGGCAGGGAAGACAGTGGAGCGCCGGAACCTGATGGCAGTGCCAGCGCAGAACAGGTAAGTATGCTTTTTTAAAGTGGCTGGGTGGGCTGATCTGAGGTCTGAGGGGGGGCACAAGACGCTGGTCTCAGGGGGGCACAAGACCCTGGTCTGAGGGGGGCAAAAGACGCTGACCAGATCCAGATGTGTACTTCTCAGGCTCATGAAGCACACAGACACAGCTCTACACCTAAAAACAAAAAAAAGATAAAACCACACATAACATAACTCCTCAATTTACACTCACTTGTCCAAGTTGTCCCTGGTGTCCAAGAGTTGTCCTAGCTGGCGCGGTCTCCCCTCCGGGCGGTCTCCTGAGGAACAGCGCAGGCGGCGCGATTACGTCATCGCGCCGCCCAAGTCACAACATGGCGCCGCCCACCAGAGCCAGACTCCGGGACTCGCATCTAGATGGCGCCGCCTCAATTTACAGGTGAGCGTGCGCCCTGGCCCTGCCGACTAGTCCCAACACACAACAGCAACCGACCTCTAACCCCTGGCCCGCGGCGGCCGGCGGGCCCCCCCCATGTGTCCTAGAGTCCGGGCCCCATAGGGCAGTACCAGTTGTACTGCCCTATCGGCGGGCCTGGGCAGGAAACTGGCTGACCTATTAAAGAGGACCTGTCATCGCTCCTGACATGCCTGTTTTAATACCTTCATGCATTCCCCATTTAATAACAATTCTGGAGCATCTGTTCTTATGTCTGTATGTTGTACTGTTCCTATATTATTCCTGTTAGAAGTTATGAATGAATTACTATTAGCCTTTAGTAAGGGTACAGAGAGGAGGTAACCAGTTGGGGGTGTGTACATGCACAGACTGACTCTAGCCAATCAGTGCTGCCATTTTCAGACTGTGCAGGGACACCCCCCCAACTGGTTACCTCCCCTCTGTACCCTTACTAAAGGCTAATAGCAATTTATTCATAACTTCTAGTGCAAATAATAAAGGAATGGCACAACATACAGACATAAAAAGAGATGCTCCAGAATTGTTAGTGCATGGGGGATACATGTAGCTATTAAAATAGGCATGTCAGGAGTGATGAAAGGTCCTCTTTAAATGTACACTTGGCAGCTGAAGGCATCTGTGTTGGTCCCATGTTCATATCTGCCTGCATTGCTGAGAAAAATGATATACAGATGCAGCCGAGTTAAACTTGATGGTTATCGCTTTAAGTAAAAAATGGCACAAAAAGGTTAACTACCTCTTTCATTGTATTTCAATGGTTTTTGTTAGAAGATGGCACAAGATAACACTGTGACATGTGTTATCAGAGTTATCAGAGTCAATTTTATCTTGGCTACATCTGTATTAATGTTGATATATGCAAATGAGCCTCTAGGAGTAATGGGGGCATTTTTGTTACACCTAGAGGCTCTTCTCTCTCTGCAACTGCCGCGTCACCTCCACCTTTAATGAGAGAGTCAGGCAGTGTAAATGTCATCACGCCTATCTGGCCCTGTCAAAGTGCAGAGGGTGCAGCAGTTGCAGAGAGAGCCGAGCCTCAAGGAGTAACGACAACACCCCCATTGCTCCTAGAGGCTCATTTGCATGTGTTAAAATGTCATTTTCTCCGCAATGTGGGCACATATGAACATAGGACCAACACAGATGCCTTCAGCTGCTAAGCGCACATGCAACAGGTCAGACAGTTTCATAAATATAAATCTGCTGACAGATGCCCTTTAAAAAAAAACAAAAAGCAATATTTGGAATAATCAACTTGGCAGAGAAGCAGCATACTGTATGAATGGAAATCAAAGGTCAAGTCTCTGTTATTTTTCCAGAAGGCAGAATAGGATAGAGCTTGAGAAGCTGAAGTCAGGAACATGTAGTTTTGTTATATTATGATAGTTATGATTTGATTTGTATTTTCATGTAAAATATGTGGGGAAGGGTAAAGGGTGAGCAGGACTCACGTTTTTTTCTCCTGGCAACAGTTCAACAGCACTGTACATGAGAATAATGTTTCAAATCATAGGTAATGAAATATCCCACAGCTCTGTATTTTCTCCTCTAGCCTACGCATAGACAACCTGACCAAGCTGCTTTAAAGAAATTATAAGGAAAATAGAGAAATACAAAGAAACTAATGTGAATGACTGAATATACTATAAACTTAAAGTAAAAGAGTAGTAGGTAAGAGATGTCAAAATCAATTAGGGTGAATGTGTTTTTACTAAGATTCTAGAATTTAATTGAGGGGGGCAATCGTCGGCTGGAGACCTGGACCTACCTTGTCACTAATGGATTTGGCTTAGGGTAAAACCAGGGAGCAGGGTCTAAGGAATTGTCACCACAAAGAGGTATGGACTTTTACACAGAGAACTCCCAGGTTGTTGGGTATGCATGGACGGGGTAGCAAATCATAGTAACTAGTCAGTAAGATGGAATCGTAGTCAGATGGAGCAAGGTTCAAGACAGGTGGAGTTCAGTCCTAATTTGGAGATCAGACAGAGGGCAGAATAGACAGCAGACAAGAGAAAAAGGTCAAGGAGAGTACGCAAAGTCATAACTATAAACTACCAAAGCAAACACTCAATGAAGCTGACTGGAACTACTGTAAATGGACCTTGGGCGCTGTGGAAAAGACCCTTATAAAGCTTAGCGCATACAGCGCTAAGGTCAGGTGCATTTAGCATGACCTGGCTCATTAAGAGACCGTCACGACCAGAGGATGTGGATCCTCTGTGTCAGCTGATAGTGTACTAGGAATTAGGTAGCAGGTAGAATTGTAGACAGGCAATGCAGGGGTCAATAGTCCAAGTAATCCAGGTAGCAGGATTATGCCCCCTCCTCCACAAAGCTGGCTTGGAGAGGGGCATGAATATTCTCCGCAGATTCCCAAGACCTCTCTTCAGGCCCGTACCCTTTCCAATCCACCAAATAGAACATCTTACCCCTGATGATCTTCCTGTCCAGGATTTCCTTGACTTCAAATTCATCATCCATAGTGATAGGAGGAGGATTCTGTGAAGTGCCTTTGCAGAACCTGTTAAAGACAGCTGGTTTAAGTAAGGAAACATGAAATGAGTTGGAAATCCACAAGATAGCTGATAGCTTGAGTTTGTAGGCAACAGGATTAATTTTCTTGATTACTGGAAATGGTCCCAAGAATCACGGAGCCAATTTGTAAGAAGGAAGTCTGAGATGGATATTTTTGGAAGAAAGCCATACCTTGTCTCCAATGGCAAACTGAGGAGGAGGTCTGTGCCTCTTATCTGCTGACCTTTTCACCTTGTTATGAGCAAACTCCGCCAGGGAAGAAGATTCACCCAGTTGTCCTGATGGGCATTGGTGAAATGTCGCAGGAAGTTGACCAGTATTTGGTTAATGCGCTCCACCTGGCCATTAGACTGGGGGTGGTAAGCAGAGGATAAGTCCAAAGACACATTCAAGGACTTACATAAATATCTCCAGAAGCGGGAGGTGAACTGTACTCCTCTATCCGAGACAATGTGGTGAGGAAATCTATGCAGACTGAAAATATGAAGAATGAATAGCTCAGCCAGACGGGGAGCAGAAGGCAGACCTGGAAGCTAAATAAAATGTGACATTTTGTAAAAACGGTCAACGACAACCCAGATGACTGTACAACCATTTGAGACAGGTAAGTCGGTCACAAAGTCCATACCAATATGCTTCCAGGGAACCTCAGGCACTGGCAGTGGCAACAATAAACCTGCAGGTCTGGATCTAGGAGATTTGTTCTGGGCACACAAGGTACAGGAAGTCACAAAGTCTCTAATATTAGTTGACATGGATGGCCACCAGTAATGTCGGGAGATGAGATTCAAGGTCCCACGTTGACCTGGATGGCCAGCAATCTTGGATGCATGTCCCCACAGCAAAACTTTGCTTTGTTTGGACTCTGGATTAAAGATCTTACCTAGGGGAACCTTGGACAGGTCAACTGGAGCCACTGGGACTACTTTAGTTGGTTCAATGATGAACTCGGGCTCGTCCTCCGAATCCATGGTTTCAAAGGACTTGGAGAGAGCATCAGCCTTGGTATTTTTGTCAGCAGACCAGAAATGAAGCTGGAAATTAAATCGGGTAAAGAAGAAAGACCAACGAGCCTGACAAGGATTGAGCCGTTGAGCCGTCTGCAAGTAGGTCAGGTTCTTGTGATCGGTGTAAATTATGACTGGCAGAATAGAACCTTCCAGAAGATACCCCCACTCCTTTAAAGCCATTTTAATTGCCAAAAGTTCCCTGTCTCCAATGGAATAGTTTCTCTTGGCAGTAGAAAATAACAGAAAAATAACCACAAAGAGACATACGACCTGAGGCATTTTTCTGTGACAGAACCGCTCTGGCTCCAATGGAGGATGCGTCCACCTCCAAGAAGAACTGTTTGTTGGATTCTGGGCATCTAAGAACTGGGGCTGAAGAGAATGCCGTCTCCGCTTCAGGGGACCATTGTTTGGGATTGGCACCCTTCCTGGTCAGAGCAGATATTGGAGCTTTCAAAGTAGAAAAATTATGGATGAACTGTCGATAATAGTTAGCAAAACCCAAGAACTTCTGTATTGCCTTCAAACCGGATGGACGGGGCCAGTCGAGCACTGAAGCCACCTTTCCTGGATCCATTTTAAGACCCTGATCTGAGATGATGTATCCCAGGAAGGGCAGGGATGACTTTCGAAGACACACTTCTCCAGTTTAGCATATAGACGATTTTCTCGTAACCGTTGTAAGACCACCTGCACATGCCTGCGATGGGTTCTGATGTCCCTGGAGAAAATAAGAATATCATCCAATTAGACAACAACACAAGAATAGAGCAGATCACGAAAAATATCATTTTCTGGAAGACAGCAGGGGCATTACTGAGGCTGAAGGGCATAACAAGGTATTCATAATGACCGTCCCTGGTATTAAAAGCCGTCTTCCATTCATCACCCTCACGAATATGTATTAAATTGTATGCCCCCCGCAAGTCCAGCTTAGAGAAGACCCTGGCCCCATGAAGTCTATCAAATAACTCAGAAATTAATGGTAACGGGTACTTATTCTTTATGGTGATCTTATTCAGACCACGGTAGTCTATACAGGGGCAAAGAGACTTCACGAAAAAGAACCCAGCCCCTGCTGGTGAAGAAGACTTCCTGATGAAACCCCTCTCGAGATTTTCCTTGATGTAATCTGCTGTTGCCTGTGATTCAGCGGGAGACAGAGGATAAACACGACCCCAAGGAGGAGATGTTCCCAGCCGAAGATCAATTGGATAATCATAGGGGCGATAGGGTGGTAGTGTCTCAGCCTCCTTTTTATCAAACACATCCGCAAAGGAATGATAAGCCACCGGCAAGGCCTCCAGACCTTTAGGGCGAGATATAGAAACTTTAGGTTGAAAAGAACGTAAACACTTGCCTTGGCATAGCTATCCCCATCGAAGAACTTCGCCTGAGCTCCAGTCGAGTACCGGATTGTGCATACTAAGCCAAGGCAACCCCAGCAAGAGAGAATGAGACAGTTCTGGTAGAACATACAGAGAAATCTTCTCAAGATGTAATACTCCTACCTGCAGTTCCAATGGCTCCGTGATGAATTGTACTGGCTCCGTCAACACTTGTCCGCTGACAGCTGTCACCAGCAGGGGATTCTTCAGCAGGCGTACAGAAATGTGATATTGATTCACCATAGCTTGGTGTATGAAGTTCCCCGCAGATCCAGAATCCAAGGAAGCGGATATGGAGACCTTGGTACCTCCAAGAAACAGGATGACAGGTATTTGGAGAGTTGAACAGTTTTCGCCTAGAGCCACCTCCCCCAATGACCCTAAGCGCTGGAGTTTCCCGATTTCTGGGGACTGCTGCAGACACGGTGACCTGGACCACCGCAGTAGAGACAGAGTCCAGAAGACATACGATGGCGAAGTTCCTCATCCGAGAGCCGGGTGGAATTTACCTGCATCGGTTCAGGATCCGGAAAGGAGGAGGTTAACGGAGGCTGAGACGTATTTGACCTAGACATTCGTTGTCTTCTCCCGACTGACCTCACAAGCCCGCTCAGAAAACCGTATATCAATTTTTATAGCCAGAGAGACCAAGACTCAAGCACATCACGTCCAGCAAGTTCGTCCTTAATACGTCCGGACAGACCCTCCCAAAAGGCCGCTACCAAGGCCTCCTCATTCCACAACACCTCAGACGCTAAGGTGCGGAACTGGATCGCATACTGACCCACAGACCGCCTCCCCTGACGGACGTGCAGAAGAGAGGAGGCTGCAGAAGAAGCTTGACCTGGCTCTTCAAACACCCTCTTGAAAGAGTCCATAAATAGAGCCACATTACTGGTGATGGGTCCAGATCTCTCCCATGTTGGATTTGCCCAGGCCAGGGCCTCTCCCTCGAGATGATGAACACCACTTTAGCTCGATCAGATTGAAAGTGGTGAGGAAGCAGCTCAAAGTGAATTGTACAGTACATTGATTGAGAAACCTACGACAGGTTTTTGGGTTGCCACTGTAACAGGACGGAGCAGATAAACGAGGTCCAGAAGAAACTGATTGCACTGCAGCTGCGGCAGGGACAGCAGGAGCTGTAGGAGCCTGTTCAGACTGTGCTGTGGAGAGCGAATCTAGACAAGCAGCTACATGCTGCAAGTAATTCACCACTTGTTTCTAGGTGGTACGCTGTTGTTCATGTTCCTGCAGTATTTCAGACATTCCAGGTTTAGAGCCAGCGGGATCCATGGCCCAAGCGTACTGTCACGACCAGAGGATGTGGATCCTCTGGGTCAGCTGATAGTGTACTAGGAATTAGCCCAATATTGCTGACTGCTGACTCCCAGAGTCAGGACACTGGTGTTTAAACCAGCCACCCAGAAAGCAGCTAACTGCAGGAGTGTGTACAGAGTCAAACAGAGGCACAGTAACGGAACAGATGATCTTTACTGGCAGAAGGTAAACAAAAGTCACTTGAAACAAAGGCAAAAAAAACTTCAGAGTAATACGGTATACAGGTTCAGGCGGACTCGTAGTCAGGCAGTGCAAGGTCAGAAGTCCAGGCAAACTTACAGGTGACAGCAAGCAGAGTTGTAGTCAGGCAATGCAGGGGTCAATTGTCCAGTTAATCCAGGTAGCAGGTAGAATTGTAGACAGGCAATGCAGGGCTCAATAGTCCAGGTAATCCAGGTGGCAGGGAAGGTCAGGGTTAATCGGCAAAGTCCAGTACTCAGCAGATCAGAGCAGCAGGAAGCTTCAGCAGAGGTTAACAGGTATGACAACCACGCTTGGGCACTTCATGGTCAGTGAAGCTTCCCTAAATACCAGTAACCCCGCCTCCGGGTGGAGATAGTAATCAGGAGGCATCAATAAAAAAGGGACAGGTGCACGCGCGTGCACTATAGCACACAAGTGGAGACCTGGCTTTGAGGGCGGATGCGGCGGTATGCTGACGGGTGCTTGCTCCTTCTGCGAGGTAGGCAAGAGCTGGGACCCATGGTGCTGTAGTCTGCAGACAGCAGTCTGCCACACTGCTGTGATGTCACAGACCCAATACTGACAGAGACCCATGAGAAGAGACAGCCTGGAAAAGGATACATGCAATGGTAAACTGGGTTATTACAAACTGAAAGCACAAGGAGACATTTGGTTATTTTGGTTCCATAGTTTGAAGAAGCTGAAGACCTTCAAGTAAGAAGTTGACCATTGTAAATTTGACATCCAAGTTGTCCAAGGTGGTGTTCCATGCTATAGAATGGTGCTAGATCAAAGTCATATATGTTCATTCACCATACACTAGGATACTTAAGGCAGTGTAAAATTCACCTCCCAAGGATTAGGGCATACCTTAAATGGGTTGTCCTATATTTTGATATTGATGGCCTATCCTCAGGATAGGTCATCAATATCTGATTGGTGGGGGTCTGACTCTTGGAGCCCCAACGATCAGTTCTTTGAAGAGGTTTTGGAGCTCTCATGAGTGCTGTGGTCTCCTTACAGCTTACCAAGCACCAAACAGTGTATAGCAGCTGTGCTTGGTATTGCAGCTTAGGCTCATTCACTTGAATGGGACTGAGCTGCACTTAGACCATGTGACCAATGTACATGACCTCACTGGCCTAGGACAGCAGATTAACAGGGTGTCCTGAGGATAGGCCATCAATTTCAAAACCTCTGACAACCCCTTTTTAAGTGCAAATTCACACTATAGCACTATAACACACTATAACTAAGATGATATAACAATATATTTCTGTGTATGAGATATGTAGCTATAATAGCTCCATATTTCAAACTAGTATACTATCTGATGTGTCATATGATGCCATGTACAGTTTCAGGGGTTTGTCTTAATAATTTACCTTCTAACAATGTTGTCACTCTGTCCCCGTTGATTATGATTTTCTGTAGCAAAAAGGAAATCATTGCTTGTCTCAACAACATCTTCCATTCTGTAGCATTTTGTAATTTGTCTTGAAATATGTACCCTTAGGATAATACATTATATCAGTGTCTTCTGCTAACAAGCCCGCAAATTGGTCTCTCACTTCTATTTTATAAGACAAGGATGAGATGATTTCGAAGCCAAGAAAGTAATGGTGCCAGCACAATGACAATCATATAAAGAGGGATATTCAGCTACCTATCACTTGGGGTAAGATACATTTTCCCTTATTCCAAACACACTACACTTAGTTATCCTCATAGACAGAATATGTAAGCCTCAGTAAAACACAAATATTTGTGGGTGCTCCGTCTGTCACCACATCGGCCCCCTGTGAGGAGAAAGCCCTTTTACATAGGTCAAACCAGAGGCAATTATCTGGAACAAACCATTCATTGCCAGGCTTTTGCTATTGATGACCTATCCTAAGGATTGACAGCAGCAGCGGACAGGAAGAGAGACAGGAGACGACACATACACACTGCACGTGGCATCTACTCATACAGCTGATCGGCGGGGGTGCCAGATTTTGGACCCCCGCCGATCAGCTGTATGAGTAGATGCCACGTGCAATGTGTATGTGTCATCTCCTGTCTCACTTCCTGTCCGCTGCTGCTGTCTATGGTCTTTGAGGATAGGTCATCAATAGTAAAAGCCAAGACAACCCCTTTAAATGGAGGAGAGATCTGCATTTACATGCAGCAATTATTCCATGAAAATGAACAATTGCTACAGCAATCATTCTTCCCTACAGTGCCTTGCGAAAGTATTCAGCCCCCTGGAACTTTTCAACCTTTTGCCACATTTCAGGCTTCAAACAAAAAGATAGAACATTTTAAATTTTTGGTGAAGAATCAACAACAAGTGGGTCACAATTGTGAAGTGGAATGAAATTTATTGGATCATTTAAACTTTTTTGTAATAATAAAACTGAAAAGTGGGGCGTGCAAAATTATTCTGCCCATTTACTTTCAGTTCTCAAAACTCACTCCAGATGTTCATTGAGGATCTCCGAATGATCCAATGTTGTGGAGAAGTTTAAAGCCGGATTTGGATACCAAAAGATTTCCCAAGCTTTAAACATCCAAGGAGCACTGTGCAAGCGATCATATTGAAATGGAAGGAGTATCAGACCACTGCAAATCTACCAAGAACCAGCCGTCCCTCTAAACTTTCATCTCAAACAAGGAGAAGACTGATCAGAGATGCAGCCAAGAGGCCCATGATCACTCTGGATGAACTGTAGAGATCTACAGCTGAGGTGGGAGAGTCTGTCCATAGGACAACAATCAGTCGAACACTTCACAAATATGGCTTTTATGGAAGAGTGGCAAGAAGAAAGCCATTTCTCAAAGATATCCATAAAAAGTCTTCACAGTTTGCTACAAGCCTCCTGGGAAACACACCAAACATGTGGAAGAAGGTGCTCTGGTGAGATGAAATCAAAATAGAACTTTTTGGAAACAATGCAAAACTATATGTTTGGTGTAAAAGCAACACAGCTCATCACCCTGAACACACCATCCCCACTGTCAAACATGGTGGTGGCAGCATCATGGTTTGGGCCTGCTTTTCATCAGCAGGGACAGGGAAGATGGTTAAAATTAATGGGAAGATGGATGGAGCCATATACAGGACCATTCTGGGTGAAAACCTGTTGGAGTCTGCAAAAGACCTGAGACTAGGAAAGAGATTTATCTTCCAACAAGACAATGATCCCAAACATAAAGCAAAATCTACAATGGAATGGTTCAAAAATAAACATATCCAGGTCTTAGAATGGCCAAGTCAAAGTTCAGACCTCAATCCAATTGAGAATATGTGATAAGAGCCGAAAACTGCTGTTCACAAACGCTCTCCATCCAACCTCAAAGAGCTCGAGCTGTTTTGCAAGGAAGAATGGGCAAGAATTTCAGTCTCTAGATGTGCAAAACTGATAGAGACATACCCCAAGCGACTTGCAGCTGTAATTGCAGCAAAAGGTGGCGCAACAAAGTATTAATGCAAGGGGGCCGAATAATTTTGCACGCCCCACTTTTCAGTTTTATTATTACAAAAAAAGTTTAAATGATCCAATAAATTTCGTTCCACTTCACAATTGTGACCCACTTGTTGTTGATTCTTCACCAAAAATTTAAAATGTTATATCTTTTTGTTTGAAGCCTGAAATGTGGCAAAAGGTTGAAAAGTTCCGTGGGGCCGAATACTTTCGCAAGGCACTGTATATACTGTAGATTCATTGTTTGCCAGCAGTGCATTTCAGTTTATACAAGGCAATGTGCTGCTGGCAAATAATGATTGTTGGTGCAGCATAAAATGAGCAAGTGTATTTCTCAGTCATGGAATGATCATGGTACCTCTACACAGGGCAGTTAATGGGAACAAATATAAATAAGGTACGGTCACCAGTAATACTGATGAAGAAGTGGGCGCTACCTGCATATACCAAATATAATCTGAAGAGAAGCAGAAATATACATAAAAACCAATGCATCATGCATAATAATAATAATTCAATACACATGTTAAATAAATAACAATGCATAATTATTAGTGTTGACCAAAGCGAAGCACTCTAAGCAGAATTCGGCCCAAAGTTTAGGAAAACTTAGATTCGCAACAAACCCAATTTTCCTTGCGCTTCATGGTATCGCCACATCCGTAACAACCTGCTCTATAAAAATATTACATGAGATGGCCGCCCAGGTGAATGCTGCAAAAAATAAAAAATAAAAACTATGCCAAAACAACCATTTTTTTCCCTCTTGCCTCACAAAAAGTGTAATAGCAGGTGATCAAAAAGGCGTATTTAACCCAAAATGGTACCAATCAAACCGTCATCTTGTCCCGCAAAAATGATACCCTACCTGAGACAATCACCCGAAAAATAAAAAAAATATGGCTCTCTGAATATGGCAACACAAAAAAGATTTTATTCTGTTCAAAAATAAATCTAATGTGTAAAACTTTCCAAAAATAAAAAAGTTAGACATATTTGGTATCGCCACGTCCGTAACAACCTGCTCTATAAAAATGTTACATGAGATGGCCCCCCAGGTGAATGCTGCAAAAAATAAAAAATAAAAACTATGCCAAAACAACCATTTTTTCCCTCTTGCCTCACAAAAAAGTGTAATAGCAGGCGATCAAACAGGCGTATGTAACCCAAAAGGGTACCAATCTAACCGTCATCTTGTCCCGCAAAAATGATACCCTACCTGAGACAATCACCCGAAAAATAAAAAAAATATGGCTCTCTGAAAATGGTAACACAAAAAAAAAGATTTTATTCTGTTCAAAAATAAATCTAATGTGTAAAACTTTCCAAAAATAAAAATGTTAGACATATTGGGTATCGCCGCATCCGTAACAACCTGCTATATCAAAATATCACATGATTTGCCCTCTCTGGTGAATGCTGTAAAAAAAAATTAAAAAAAAACCATGCCAGAACAGCTTTTTTTTTCACCTTGACTCACAAAAAGTGTAATACCAAGCGATCAAAAAGTCTTATGTACCCCAAAATGGTACCAATGAAAACATCAGCTCATCCCGCAAAAAATGAGCCCCCACATAAGACAATAACTCAAAAAAAAAAAATTAGTGGCTCCCGCAAACCATTCCATCAAAATCTGTGTTGTAAAATCCATATGGCGCTCCTTCTGTTTTGAGTCCTGCCATGTGCCTCCACATCAGTTTACCACAACATATGGGGTGTTGCCGTATTCAGGAGAAAATGGGTAACAAATTATGGGGTGCTTTTCTCCTGTGACCCCTTATGAAAATAAAAAAATTTGGGGCTAAAGCAACATTTTATTGGAAGAAATTAAACTTTTCATTTTCACAGCCAAGTGTTTCCAAATTCCGTAAAACACTTAGGGAGTCAAAGTGGCCAGTACCCCCCTTAATATATTCGTTGAAGGGTGTAGTTTTCAAAATGGGGTCACTTTTTGAGGGTTTCCACTATAGGGGTACGTCAGGGTCTCTCAATTACAAAATGGTGCCTAAAAACTATTCTAGCAAAATCTGCCTCCAAAATCCATATGGCGCTCCTTTACTTCTGACCACTGCCACAAACCCATAGAGACGTTTACCACCACATATGGGGTATTTCTGTAAACTGCAGAATCAGAGCAATGTATATTGAGGTTTAGTTTGCTGTTAACCCTTACTGTGTTGCAAGAAAATACCTCAAGGGTTAACAACGTTTGTAACAGCAGTTTTTTTTATAATTTGAGGGGTGTAGTTTCTAAAATGGGGTCATTTATGGGTGGGTTTCATTATGTAAGCCCCTCAAAATCACTTTATATCTGAACTGGTGCTTAAAAAAATGGTTTTGGAAAATTTGGTGAAAATTTGAAAAATGGCTTCTAAACTTCTAAGCCTTCTAACATCCTAAAAAAGTAAAATAACATTTATAAAATGATGCCATCATAAAGTAGACATATGGGGAATGTAAAATAATAACTATTTTTGGAGGTATTACTATGTATTTTGAAAGTAGAGAAATTGAAATTTGGAAATTTGGAAATTTGGAAATTTTTCCAAATTTTTGGTAAATTTGGTATTTTTTTATAAATAAAAATGAAATATTTTGCCACAAATTTACTACTGTCTTGAAGCACAATATATGATGAGAAAACAGTCTCAGAATGGCCTGGATAAGTTAAAGCGTTCCAAAGTTATTACCACATAAAGTGACACATGTCAGATTTGCAAAAAATGGCCTGGGCAGTAAGGTGAAAACAGGCCCGGGGTTGAAGGGGTTAAAGTGCAAGTGCCAGTATGTGAAAAGATACAAAGCAATGAATAATATGACCTAAAATAGGCAAACCATCCTTTTCAATACGCTGTGGGACACATCCTCACGAGCTGCTAATAGTGCAACTTCATCAGGGGATGTATTAAAGTGGCACTGAGCTTTAACAAACTTTAATCAAACTTAATCAATATTACAACACTATTTCTGGCTACTATATGAATCTGGCACTTTTAGCAGTTTTCTGTGCTTGCTGAATATTTGGTTTGCAGCTATCTCAGCTATGGTGGGTGGAGACTCGCTGCTATCCACTGCGCTCACAGAAAATAGATGAAAATCTCCTTTCAGGAGAATACCCCCGGATATAAGCAGCACCAGGATAATGGAGGACATTACAGAAAAGTACTGAACTGTATTTTGTGTTTGAATAGCTTGTGATAATCTATAAGCTTCCTTTGCAGCTGTGCAGTGCGGCTTGTCTGTCTCCTCACTCCTCCACCTTTCCCTCTCCATAAACTTGCATTGACATGTGCAATGTGAATCTTCTGCAGAGATAAGGCTGAGTTCACATGAGTGTACAGCCTTTCATCTTGCATGCAGGACTTTTGTCTCTGCTTCAAAAATCTTCCTCTGAGTGGAAACAGACCCCATTATAGTCTATAGGGCCAGTAGGCTATGTTTAGCTAAGTTATGTGCTGAATCCATCCTTTCCGTTCTCCTGCTTTTATAATGGAGCAGGAGAACGGAAAGGCTGAACGCTGGTGTGAACTAATCCTGTTCTAGATCTAATCCTGTTCTAGATGAGGAAAAGGAAGTTTTCAAACGCAATCACCAGTGATGGTGGGGATGGGGTAAGGGATTGGGGGATAACAGGAGAACTAGACATTTCTCACAGATAAAACATATTATATAGTTTCTTGTGATCAGTTGTACTGTAAACTTATGCAAAGCTGTGTGAAAAGTTACTGACCATTTAAATGTAAGAAGAAGTGTTGGTGAAAATGAAAGTCGTCACATTTTCAAGAATATGAAACCACATAGAAAATCCAGACAATATGTACAAAGTATAAAACACATGCAAATAATGTATTAACTATAATACCCTAATGAGGCACAGAAAGTAAAACAAAGTTAGAGACTTGGCACGTACGCCAGATAAGATCCCTTAGAAATACAGTATACATAAGGGAAACAGTATAATACAGTATATGATATCCCTGAGAAATACAGTATGTATAGGAGAAGGGATCAGTACGAGATCAGTTTGAATAAAATGATATAAAGCAAAAGAGAACACACATTCATGCAATATAGAATAAGTATAAAAAGCAAGAATCAAAAATAGTGTCCAAAAAGAGGACAACCCTGAAATGTAAACCATAAAGTATGTCCCAATATTTTATTTAATCAGGCATTTACACCATTATAAAAAAATATAAAAACATTGAAGAAAAAATAGTGAGATTTATCAAAACTAGTGCACCGAAAAACTAGCTAAGTGAACTTAATCTGACCTTCTCTAAACTGTCCAACTCTTCAATGTCGCAGCACAATTTGCTGTTCTCAACAGGTCCATGAATCACCCAATACATTTCCTGGTTCAATTGGAAATGGTATTTAAACAGTCCTCCTCATCAGACTGTCCACATTTTGACATCATGAGACCAAGATGACACCTAACAATTGATCAACAGTACCTCGCCATTAGGGCTTCAAACAGTATATTCTCAGATAGAAGTGGCCACTGAGCTTAGAGTGTCACAGAGTGTCACTCAGCTTTAATGTTGTGGGTCTTAGAATGCAATGGCACAAAAACATCAATCACAAAAATATGTTTTGTGTAAAAATAGAAAAACATAAAAAACACATAAATTTGGTATTGTTACAACTGTAGCAACCCAAAGAATAGGGCAACCCCCCCCCCATAAAAAAAAAACAGAACAGAGCTTGCAAAGTGCCGAAGGCCGTGTTGCGCATTCACAGCCGCCCTCCATTCGTTTCTATCTAAATAGCCGAGCGGCAAGCTCTGCTATTTTTGGAAGTCCCATTGGAATGAAAGGGAAGCATGACTCCTGCAGGTTTCACCATCTCTTGATGAGATTTGGTGGCCAAACAGTATGCTGTAGAGAACTGAGGGATCCTGATCTTGTGTGGGCAGGTGTTTGGGTTGCATGGTTTCCTCTGGGAATTGGTGGGTGGGTGCAGGCTTTCCTCCAGCTACCCCACCCATAGGTACCATTGTATAGAAAAGAGTGTGTAGAAATGAGGAACACTGAAGTGACTGAACCCATATTATCCACAGATCCCCTATAATAGTGGTTCCTCCATGATCCCCTCCATATCTGTGTCAGCCACAGATCCCCATAGCAGTGTCAGCCGCAAATCCCCCGCTATAAGTCTGTCCACCACAGATCTATTAAATACGTTAGCAGACCATTTGGTTCAAAATATTTTTTTCTTATTTTTCTCCTCCTAGGTGAGTCTTACGGTCAGGTGTATCTAATGGAGTAGAAAATATGGTATCCTGTATGGTATGCTATATGTTACCAGTACAAGAAATCTAGTTATATGACAGTTATTGTAATGCTATGACCTTCCCGGTGTCACCAATAGTATCTATAGCTGCCAACAGCTGGAGGGTCACATGTGGCTTCCATGGCACTGGTTGGGTAATACTGCCATGTATAATGATCCCATTTATTTTTGCCATATCTATAGTTTATGATCTCTGACTTCACTAGCTTCTCTTTCTGGTTAATTATTGATCTCTATGAGAAATGGCCCACACAGACTTCTCCAATGATATTTTATAATGCAGACTAAAAGGTTCGTTGAATATTCATAGCATACTCTTTCTTTATATATTTTATAACTTTTGCCATTGACTGTGGGATATCCTTGGACACTGCAGACAGCTTGATTAATGATTCAAAAAAGAAAAAAGAAGACAATGAAGAAAAACCTAGACAGATGATTACTGTTTTCTCCTTCTCCTTCAGCTTAGCAGCTGCTGTCTTAATTGAAGCATCACCGCAATGTTATTTATCTCCAAGTGTCAAGCAAATTGTACAAGTTGAAAGTACTTTATTGGTATTCCAAGTCACCTGTTTTCTATGCTGAAGGGTACTTAAATCTTTTTTTTTTTTATGGAAGGAGATTTTGCTTTATTGCTACCTTTCAGCAGCCTACAGAATTTACTGGCTAAGTTGAAAGAGAGGTACTGTACAAGAAAAAAAAAGAACACAGACTGTAATATTACATGAGAATGGATGGAAAAACTATCATTTTCTAAATATACATCTTGATTATCAGCCCATAAAATATAAATTATGGTTAAATGAGGTGCATAATTATATAAAAGAAAGTTTAGATATGTCTAAGGAAAAGTTCTGCAACTCATTAATATACTGTACACAGTAACAAAAGTGCTTCTATTAAAGGCGCAGTACCCCAGAACAGGGTCACTGCAAAGGGTAAACTGATACACTGTTATATTAACTGTTAAGAGAAATGTTCTGATTTGCTGTTTTTGAATAACTAATAGTACTGTATGGACAAGCAAGGGGTAACAACTGTGGTGTAAAAACATTGATAAATGTCCCTCATTCTGTCTGTATTCTATCCTGTCACAGAATATCTTGCCACTGGAGATTTAGAGAACAGGTCGGTGATGGCAGAGGTGACTCACAGTCTTACATTGACAATGACTGTCTCAGAGACTTAGGGGATCATTTATCAAACTGGTGCTCATAGCAACCATTCAGATTTCACCTTTCATTTTCCAAAGGAGCTGTCCAAAATTAAAGGTGAAATCTGATGGTTGCTATGGGCAACTAAACCAGTTCTGCTTTACACCAGTTCGAGAAATGATCCCCTTACTTCAATAAATCTGAGCCATACAGCATCAGTGTGAGAAAGGGAATGCCAAAGGGCGCTTTACAGGTTTAAATACTACCCCTTTTGTACCCCAGTTACAGAAGCAGGAAGAAGTACTTGCACCATAACAGCAAGACAGCATGTGGAGCTTCACTGTGCATATGTGCCTTGCCCAGGAAGAATTAGAGAAGGATCTTCACCATGAGTACTACTGCTACCACCATTCTCACTGCAGCCACCATTCTCATCCTATCCATCTCACACCTCTCCTGTGGGCTGCCACTCACCACATGATGTTCAGCCAAGGACCCAGTTCTCAAGTTGAGGGAGACCAACTTTTTTCATGCTCCTCAGCCTTGACATGTGCCTACGCTCGGGTCCGCTCGGTGTTCGGCCGAACACCAAGTGTACTCGAGCGCAATGCTCGAGTCTCTTCCCCGCACTGTAATGTTGATTTGTACGCTAATTCATACAAATTTGTATGCTAATGCAAAATGCTTATGCATTTGTATGCTAAAAGGAGTAAAAGAGGAGAAGTTGCGATTCTGACCTTTTTCTATTAACCAGACACCCTCCCCTCTTCCGAGCGGGGGGGTGCCAGGTTTAGTCCCATTGACTAACATTATGCTCGGGTGCTCGGCCGAGCACTCGAGCAACCCCTAGTGCTCGGCTGGAGCACCCGAGCATACGAGCACAGAGGTGCTCGCTCAACACTAGTGTGTAGTAATGTGAGATGTGGGGTGTGTATCTCGCCTGGTTTGTCAGTTTAGCCATGTGAGAACTGAAATCCAGAAGTGGTATAGCTTCAGCAAGCATAGTTGCTGGAGCTGGTTTTTGGTTAATGTTGCATGGGCTGGATTTCTTGGACTGGGAGACAAGTTGGAAGTGGGAGTCTTCCAGTCCACACACCCTAAACCGTCACAGGTTTTCCCTGGCCCCAGGTGAGGCCAGCTGGATTAATCAGGCAGGGATAAGTTAACCTGCACTGTGTGTTAGAGAGAGAGAGGGTCCCAGGGAACAGACCTGGAGAGGGTCCGTGTGGTCCCAGCCAGAAGGGCTGGGGGGCCACAAGGCTGAGGAAGCCTGAGAGAGAAAGACTGAGGAGGCCTGAGAGGTTAGAGCCTGCGGTGGCTCTGTGTGGTCTCAGCCATGAAGGCTGTGGGGCCACAAGGCTCAGTGTAGCCTGGGAGTTTGGGGGGCCCAGTGACCCTAGGAGAAGAGGGTCACACGGTCAGAGTTGGGAGGACTGTTGGACCATCTCCCCCCAAAGGTACGGTTGGAGTCACAGCCAGGAGGCTGCTGGACTGAATGGCTGAGGAAGCCGCACTTAAAAGCTGTGTGTGAACAGCGTTTGTATTTAGGTGAGTTAGCTGAACTATGTGTAGTAAGAGCCTAGCCGTGCAGATGTTATTTTGATGGTTTTGTTTCATGCTGGAGCAAAAAGTGTGAAAATAAAGTTGTGTGGACTTGAAAATCCCGTGTTGTGAAGAAATGTGTGATCGCGACACTTGTGAGAGCACTTGTGTTCTTTTCCAAACAAGATGGACTTATCGTATTTGGGTTGCCATTTTTAGTGGTCTTTTGGGTAAGTAGGTTGGTTGCCCCATCCAAGACCCCCTTGATTGGCTTTGCAGAAGGGGACGTCCATGTGCGTTCTGATTTTGTTAGGATTCAAATCCTACATTACAAAAATGTAATTATTTAGTTTTTACTTTGGGGTAATTATTACTTATAGGACCTAGCTTCAACCTCCTTTTATTCAATATCAGGTTTTTCTTAGGTCCAGGCACTGGCCCAGAAGTTTCAGTCTCGTTCAGATGGGTCTTCCCAGACCAGATGTCAATTTTCTTCAATTTTTAAGAAGTGTCTCTGCTTGGTAAAAGTCAACCCAGAGGATGGCATTCATTTATTTCATACTGGCACAGTGACTGAGGTGGCCAAGGCAGACCTCTCGGAGTCATAGGTTATGTGCATTGGGAACTGGCATTCCAAATTGTATGTCAGGTCTGTTTGCCCAGAATAGGTTAGCTAATTTCTTCTTTTATAGGTAAGCCAGCAGTTTGGATAGTTGGTAGCTGGGCTGTCCAGCATTAGGAGTACTAAAGTAGAAAAGCTGTGGCTTCCAGAATGTAGATCTCTTATATCAATATTAAGACAATCTATGTGAATTGCTACTCCAACAGATGGATAAAATGGATGAACGTGAGGAGAGATAAGTGAAGGGAGAGGCAATGGAATGCTGGGAGTTGTGGTCATTCAACTGAGACTATATGTTATAGCTGAACGGAGGGATGTTATTTACATGGTACTGTATGTTGGAGGGGGCTGGGGGAGGGAGTGATGTTATTTACATGGGACTGTATGTTCATGGCGGCTGTGGGAGGGAGTGATGCTATTTATATGGGACTGAATGTTGGAGGGGGCTGGGACAGGGTGATGTTATTTATATGGGACTGTATGTTTAAGGCGGCTGTGGAGGGGATGATGCTAATTACATAGGACTGTATGTTGGAGGCGGCTGTGAGAGGGAGTGATGTTATTTACATGGGACTGTATGTCGGAGGGGGCTGAGGGAGACAGTGATGTTATTTACATGGGACTGTATGTTTATGGTGGCTGTGGGAGGGAGTGATGCTATTTACATGGGACTATATGTTGAAGGCGGCTGGGGGAGGGAGTGATGTTACTTACATGGGACTGAATGATGAGGAGGTGATGTTTACATGGGATTGCATGTTGGAGGCAGCTGGAGAGGGGGTGATATTATTAACATGGGACTGTATGTTGAAGGCGGCTGGGGAGGAGGTGATGTTATTTACATGGGACTGTATTTTGGAGGGGGCTGTAGATAGAGAGGGATGTTATTTACATGTGACTGTATATTGAGGGGGCTGGAGAGATGGTGTGATGTTATTTACATGGGACTGTATTTTGGAGGGGGCTGTAGATAGAGAGAGACTTTTTCATGGGACTGTATATTGGGGCGGACTGGAGAGATGGTGTGATGTTATTTACATGGGACCCTATGGCAGAGAAAGGGAAATCGAGTTACATACATGGTACTATATATTGGAGGGGCTGAAGGGAAGGGAGTGATGTTATTTACATGGGACTGTATTTTGGAAGGGGCAGGAGAGATGATGTGATGTTATTTATATGGGATTGGTGGAGGGAGGAATGTAACTACAGGGAGCATTATAAATACTGGGGGCACTTCAGGTTGAGCATTATAACAGTAGGGGACAGTATAAATACTGGGGGCACTGAAGGGGCATTATAAATAAAGTGGACATTATAGGCATTCTTATTACTCCTTGGGGCACTATAGGAGGGACTTATAGATCTACCTTAATTCTACTAAGAGCATTATGGGGGGCCTTATGTCTGATGAGGAGTATGTAGATAGCTTTATTAACACTGGGTGAACAATAAGAATGTTTTATTTCTACTGGGGGCTCTTTGAGGGTATTATTAATACTGGAGGGCTCTTCTACTAATGGGTGCACTCTTGGGGAGCCCTATCACGGTTGGGGACACTGTAGGTGGCAGTATTACTAATGGGGGCAAAATGTGAGGAAGCTAAGATGTCCATGTGTCATGCTCAGCAGAGATGAGGCGCGGCTTAAAGAAGTTATCTGGACCAAATGGAGAAGGTGATGACAGAGAAGATATACATCAGAGGAGACGTCACCTGGGAGGCATTGGATGTGACAGGTTTGTGTTGCTGTATAGCAAGTACAGGAAAATGCGGTGTGCGGGGGGAGGGTCAATTTAGTAAATTGGGCCATATTCATTTGGGCTTGAGCCCCGGATCTTTTGAGACCCTAACAACGCCCCTGGCACACACTATGACCTGACACTTTATGCAGTCAGGTGACAGTGCAGCGCAGGCCGGAGAACACAAGAGAGTGCGACTAGAGGAGCGATTGTCGGACCTGGAGAGGAGTGGTGGAGCAGGAGAGGTAAGTGAAGTTCTTTATTTTATTCTGTGATCAGAGGTCTTATAGGGTCTGGCATGAAAGTCTGATCTGAGGTCTGATGGGGGTCTGGCATGGATGCCTGATCTGAGGTCTGATGGGGGTAAGGAATGGAAGTTGATCTGAGGTCTGATGGGGGTCTTACATGGAGGTCTCATAGGGTTCTAGCATGGAAGTCTTATCTGAGGTCTGATAGGGGTCTGACATTGAGGTCTGATAGGGGTCTGGCATGAAGGTCTGATCTGAGGTCTGATGGGAGTCTGACATGGAGGTCTGATGGGGGTCTGGCATGGAGGTTTCATGGGGGTCTGGCATGGAGGTTTGATGGGGGTCTGACATGGAGGTCTGATGGGAATTTGACATAGAGTTCTGATAGTTATCTGAGTTCCTGATAAGGGTGTCTGAACTGGGTTCAATTGGGGGTCTGATCTGAGCATCTGATATGAGGTCTGATGAAAAATATTTCTTTCTTATTTCCCCCCTCTAAAACCTGTGGTGTATCATCAGGTACATCTTAGAAAGTGAAAAATATGGTAATTGCAATTTCAAGTAACTAACTTAATAACTCCACCGCAGACAATGCTAAAAACTTGTGAGATGTACTAGATAGGATGACAGATAGAACCACAGGGGTACATTGTAATACATGTTCTGTCTCTCCCTTGTCTCCCTTTCTTCTAGGTGCTGACATTATTTTTACCCAAAATTCGCCTGTTCAGTTTTTCCTATCTCTCAGTAGATGAGAATACAGCACTGGCTGACAATTGAACTGATATATACAATTGCTGCAGATGTGGAAAACAGAATCTAATGATAACAGTTACAGAATTTTACTTTCTTATTGTTTGTTCAGGACATTGTTAAAAAAGATGTTGAATATGTGGTAACGTCCCTTGAAAAAGATTTTTTTCCAATATTTCCGAATATACTCTTTTTTTCCTGAGCTTGTAAGTATCACATATTCCAGAAACACAATTTTACAAGTGTATAGTGTCTGTATGCAGTCCTGGGTATCACCCTTCCAATTCTATATCCTCAATCACAATACATAGTTAGTGGTGGTGAGCGAGCATGCTCGGCCGAATATGCTATTCAGTCGAGCATTGCGGTGCTCGAGCGCCATGCTCGAGTTCCCTCCCCGCACGCTAATTAGCCAATTAGCATGCAGGGAGGTACTGGCATTCACTGTAATGCAGTAGCCATCTTGGCTACTGGCATTACAGTGATTCGATGGCCGGGAACGCGTCATCAGGTGCTATATAGCACCCGGTGACATGTGACCGGCACAGACCGAGTCAGGGAGAGCTGCTGCAAGGAGGGACTGATTTTCAGTTGAAAAGACCCAAAAGCCCTTTTAAGGGCTATTGTGATATCTGGCTACAATATTTTTTTTGGGGGGGGTTAAAAATTGCGCAAGATGGCCTGACCTTAATACCACCTGCGCAGCTGGTGCATTGTAATACTTTCTGTATCCTATATACCTGACATCCGTTGCTATTTTTTCTGCCGCTAATCAAGCCAACAGTACCTCATCTGCGTCTGCTGTATAACGTTTGCGCAAGGAGGCACAGGTAGTGTAGGGATAGGATTTGATTAGGCAGGGCTAGTTGTTCTGTTAAAAAGACACAAAAGTCTATTGTTATATCTGGCTGCAATTAATTTTTTTCTGTTGGGGCAAAAAGAACGCAAGTTTGCCTTACGCTAACACCACCTGCACAGCGTGTGCATTATTACGTTTCTGTAGTCTATATACCTGACATCCATTGCTATTTTTTCTGCCGCTAATCAAGCCGACAGTACCTCATCTGCGTCTGCTGTATAACGTTTGCGCAAGGAGGCACAGATAGTGTAGGGATAGCATTTGGCTAGGCAGGGCTAGTTGTTCTGTTAAAAAGACACAAAAGTCTATTGTTATATCTGGCTGCAATTTATTTTTTTCTCTTGGGGCAAAAAGAACGCAAATTTGCCTGACTTAACACCACCTGTGCAGCTTGTGCATTAGAACGTTGCTGTATCCTATATAGCTGACATACGGTGTCATTTTTTCTGCCGTTAATCAAGGCGACATTACCTGCGCTGCGTCTGCTGTATAAAGTTTGCGCAAGGAGG